>CM044006.1:32338353-32805853 GCA_024085815.1 Flaveria linearis
TATTGTTCAATCTTTTTGTGATGCCCAAGGATTACTTCCTACCTATTACAGAATTCGTTTCAACTTTGTCGGTATCGTAAAGGACTCCCTAACATAACTCTACAACCGAGAATAGATTGGAGTAAGGGATTGTCGAGAAGCACGTCATGTGGTCAATGACATAGAAGACTTGTCACTTCTTTCTTCCTTATTAGCCATCACTTCATAGGACATTCTAGACTCTAGAATCCCTTATCATTTTCTTAAAATCATTGATAACTGATTACTCGATACCTATTCGACGTCATAGAACCACTTAATCCAAAAGAAGATTCTTAATATCAGCTCCTATAATGATTAACAATCACCTTTCATAGTACCAGGTGTTGTGAAATCCTTCATCATTAGTGAACCGTTAGTTACCTACTAACGATCCTTGCCTGCAGCATAAGTTGAATTATTTGACCATGCTTTTAACTGGCCGTGTTGTTGGTAAACTTCTGAGTGCCAGAATAAATAGAAGATGAAACATCGTTCTAAAATCCTGATTCCATAGAAATAAAGGCTCAAGTGCTAGAGATATTTGCCAAGAAAACTAACCTTCGAGCTTTCAAAACAAAAATGAATTCAACTTCTTTGGATCCCTGATTATTCCACTCACCCTCTGTTCTCGATTTATTCTCTTAACAAGTAGTGCTACTCACCTTAAGCCCTCCAGCATAACCCTCAACTTTGGAAACGCGTGATAGCCGATGCGGAAAACTTTTAAACCTTGTAAGTTATCTCTACTTGGAGATCTCTACTATTTGAGTGATAAGTTCGTGATTCGAGCGCGAAGATCTGAAGTAGAATACGATCTCGAACTATACGATAAGTTGTTAGAATGGTAGTTAACCTTCTTGTGTTAGCAAGCACCTTGATGAAGTCCTAACTTGTTCGAATCGATGCGGCCTAATAATGAAGAATTCATGGGAAGAACTCAGGTCGAACTTAAAGGATGTATTAAGAAGCATAGAAGATCAGCTACAAGAAATCTCATGTGTTAAATCACTTGAGATCCAACTACAACGAGGTGATAGACATGCAGCAGATTGTAGGCAAGAAAGCTGCATAATCATCCCCGATCGTAAGCAATGGTGTTATTCCTCTCTAAATATTCAACCTCTCCTAAAGTGATTCTCTAATACCCTACCCTAGAACGCTCCACAACGTCGGAAATTCGAGCAAAAAGTCTTACTTCCCATATCCCGTTGGAACAGTCGATATGATTATAAAGGATTGGAATCTAAACAGAGTTACCTGCTTCACGAATAGACCCTCTACGGGGCACGGTTACCTTGTAGAATATGGACCGATGAAGAGGTCATGTAGAATTGACCTTAATTGGGAAACACTACGAAGGAACTAGTGAATGTTTGCAGCAATTCTATAGCTTAAGACAACAGTGGAGGTTGCTGTAAGGAAATTGAGTTGGAGATAGAAGAATACATATATATGGGGGTACTGAACTCGAAACTTGTATTAAGGAGCTGGTGGAAGGAAAGCAAATTTGATAACTGTTAGATAAATGGATCATAAGACATAGGGTGTCACCTTGAAGAACCCTGATACACTTTGTGGGGAGAATGGAATGCTCCTAATATGGATAGACTATCAAGAGTTGAATAAAGTTACCTAGAAGAAGCAATACCCCCTTCCCAGAATTGTCAACCTGCTTAATCAGTTGCAAGATACTACTTACACCTTAAATGTATCAGCCGAGAATATAAGTGAAACGATGGTACAAGGCTCTCCTAGCCACCCGATAATTCAGGAAACATGCGAAGGGTTACATTGTACATGAACTGGAACTATGGGGCACTTTTACTAAATAAAATATGCATTCGGATACCTTATCTGTACTACTCTCTCCCAACTACCCATTAGAATACTAGTTCAAACACATTGGGCGATCAATAATCGGTGATAACAACCACATTGGTAAATGCTGATAGCCTACAGTTAGGCTTATCCTCTATTGCCATTACCTGTATCGCATCTGAAACTTGCGAATTCTTCCAACGTCGATTCACAAGAGCTTATGACATACCTAGATGGGAAAACTCTCGACGTGCGTAAGTTAAGATGGATGGAACTACTTGAAGACTGAGATTATTATATACAGTATTGTTTCCTGGAGTAGAAAGGTTGGAAAGGAAGCGACTATTGTGTGTGACCTATCTTCTCCATTCTTATCAGTCGTGAAAACTTTCTAGTTTTAACTTGACTATTACGTCTAGTTGAAGATATTCACACCAACATCTGATTCTTCACAATCTTCCATAAGATTCTCCGTGAGGACGGTAATACCGCCGAGAGTTTGGTGTTCGTCTCCTTGCTAGATTTATCCAGGACGGTGTAATGAACCACAATGGAACACGTTTTCTTGTCAAAATCTGTACAAATATCAACTAATCGAGTACTGAATCCAGATAACTATTGGTTTGTTAGAACATAAAATCATAGTTTAACCTCTTAAACTTTCTGAAAACGCAGCGGAAGTATAGCATTATAACTTCGTTTATAAGCTGAAAAATATGTTCATTAGATGACCATATTAATGTATAAAACAAACCCATATACAAAGGATCATTTATGTGAATAAGCAAGCTATGAACATATGTAAAACTATATAAAATCACAGCTTCAAAGAGCTGTGATACTTACCTTACTGCAGCAGCAAAATCAACCAACAAATGTGGAAATGATGTCCAAAATTGGCCAAGACTTCAAGGGTAGAAGTCCTCAAGCTTGTATACCCCAAGCCCTTTGCAAACACCTTCTTGTTAGGAAGATTTAACACCAATGAGCACCAAAACTGCACTTCAAAACCCCTTAGCTGCTGCCTATGTTCCGTAACTTAGAGAGAAGAAAAGAGAGAGTTTTTTGGTGTGTTGCATGTAATGAGATCAATCAATGTGGAGTGCAAGAATCTCTCTTATTTAGAGATGAGTTAGTGGAGGCAAGCATCTCTTGTATTGAGAGATGAGTTAGTGGAGACAAGACATGTGTGTGTTCCTCTCAAGACACAAAAAAAACTCATCCCATGCATGGGGGACGGCCAAATGGGCCTTCAAGTATGAAAGATTCCCACTCAATCTATGTTACAAACTAGTCCCTCATATTAGATATATATATTCAACTAACCTTTTAATTGTATAATCTATACACTCCCATTATTAATTTGTAATGTTATCTAACTTGCTTAAATAACATTACAAATAATATTATTGAACAAAATATCCTAATAAATTGTTTTTTCTCATACGCAACTTATTTAGAAAACCCATTTTCTAAATTGGTGTAAATATTTAATTGCATGATCATATCATCAATTAAATATTAATTGGTGTTTGCTAAGCTTGTTATTGGTATAACCCGACTGGGTCCAACGTACTAACCACATCAATATTCTAAGTGTCTTGGGCACATATAAATCCTACAATCTCCCACTTGCCCAAGATCATAGAAGATTGATGCAAGCAGTAAATACCGCCTAACAACGGTTTACTACCCTTAATACGCATGACTTATAGCCATTGATAACATCATCCCATTCAAGTACCCTACTTGAAATGATTTAGGTGAATCAATCATCTATCCTTTTGTTACAGATGTCATGTTAAATCCAAGGGCACAGAGTGATCATTCCTTGTTAATTTAACTTAATTAGGCCTTAGACATCTAACTCTCAATGAATAAGAGGAACAAATTCCATCTTGATACATACGTTTCTCACAAACACCTCGTGTTATACCTGAACATACCCTTATGTACTGTCCACTATTTCAGGACAGTGAGAATTAGCTCAAGGTATAATACTTGGTGAATATCAAAACCCAATATGTATCTCAGGTCGGAGGATACCCAATGATATATCGCCTTTACTCAAATTTACTTATGATCAATCGATGATTCCATGTAGTAAAATTTGAGATGCGGGTTAGTCCAATATTGTATCCCACAAATATCTATGAACCTTGGTAGCAACCCATTGCTCTATATTCATCCTTAATAATCAACCAATCCAAGTTCATAATAATCTTACCCTCACACTTGTTCCCACAAGTATGAACGACTACGGACATTTAGAGTAAATAATTTACTCATGGATTAAACATGCTAAATAGGAACATTAATTGAAACATTATAACCAAATAATTTTACTCTCAATAATAAAGAGTTCCACATATTCAAATGCTAAATTTGATTAAAGTCCAATCACTAAATATCGAAGTCCTAAGGTACAAGTGTGATTTTCATGCTTTGACCTATCTAGGAGCTTCGTGAATGGATCTGCAATGTTTTGATCGGTATGAACTTTGTGAATACATATCTTCCCCTTTTCAACTTCATGCCTAATGTAGTTGAATCTCCGTTCAATGTGTCGAGTCTTTTGATGGGCACGAGGTTCCTTGATTTGAGCAATAGCACCTTCGTTGTCACAAAGATCTCTAGGGGGTCTTGAATGGTAGCAACAACCCCTAGATCAGCAATGAACTTCCTTAGCCACGCAGCTTCTTGAGCTGCCAATGAAGCGGCAATGTATTCTGATTCTATTGTAGATAGTGCCACTACATCTTGCTTTGAGCTCTTCCAAAGACTGCTCCTTCATTCATAATGAAGACATATCCCGACTGTGATCGAGAATCATCTCGATCAGTTTGGAAACTCGCATTCATGTAACCCTTTACAACGAGCTCCTCCTCACCAGATCATATATTAAGAACATATCCTTAGTGTTTCTAAGGTATTTCAAAATACTCTTAACAGCCATCCAATGGCTATTACCGGATTCTGCTGATATCTCTTGTCATGCTTAGCGCGCATGACATGTCCGGTCTTAGTGCATATCATCGCATATATGATGGATCCTATAGCACACGCATATGTGATGTCCTTTATACAATCTTGCTCATCCTTTGAGCTTGGACATTGAGATGCACTCAATATTGTCCCTCTTTGAAAGGTACCATATCTTTCTTAAAGTTTTCCATCTTGAACCTTTTTCAATATTTTATCAATATATGCACTTTGGTTTAGACCTATCAACCGCCTCGATCTATCCCATAGATCTTTATTCCTAAAATATAGGCAGCTTCACCGAGATATTTCATGGAAAAACAATTTCCAAGCACTCTATGCAATCTGAGTTACAACAGTTCAGGAAGTTGAAAGTTTGGGAGTTAGTTGATCTTCCTCCAAACAAATGTCCCATTGGTACCAAGTGGGTTTTCCGGAACAAGCCAGATGATCGTGGTGTTGTTATTAGAAATAAAGCCAGATTGGTTGTTCAAGGATTTGCTCAGGAGGAGGGGATAGACTACACTGAAGTGTTTGCTCCAGTTGCTCGGATCGAAGCCATCAGAATTTTTCTTGCACATGCAGCTCACAAGAACTTTAAAGTTTTTCAGATGGATGTGAAGTGTGCATTTTTATATGGAAACATTGATGAGGAGATCTATGTGTGTCAGCCACCAGGTTTCGAGGATCCAGATTTTCCAGATAAAGTGTACAAGCTAGACAAATCTTTGTATGGGTTGCATCAAGCTCCCCGAATCTGGTATGAGACCTTGACGCAGTATCTCCTCAGCAAGGGTTTCTCTCGTGGGACTATAGATATGACACTTTTCAAGAAGGAGGTTGATGGTGAGATGCTGATTGTTCAAGTGTATGTAGATGACATTATCTTCGGATCAACAAATGAAAAGCTGTGTAAAGATTTTGAAGAAGTGATGAAGGATCGCTTTGAAATGAGCATGATGGGGGAGATGTGCTTCTTCTTAGGATTGCAGGTGGAACAGAATCCAAAGGTATTCTCATTCACCAGGAGAAGTACATCAAGGAAATCATCATAAAGTTTGGCATGGATGATTCAAAGCCAGAACTTACTCCCTTTACTGCTCAGACATGCTTGTCTCCTGATGATAATGGGAAGTCCGTGGATGCTCATCGATATCGTTTGATGATTGGATCTCTCATGTATCTGACTGCGAGCCGTCCAGATATCACATTTGCCGTGTGCTACTGCGCTGGTTATCAAGCCAATCCTAAAGAATCACATGAGCTAGCTGTTAAACGCATTTTTCGTTATCTTAAGGGTTCCTCTCGTTTGGGACTTTGGTACCCAAAAGGTGGGAACTTTGATTTACATGCCTTTTCTGATAGTGATCATGGTGGTTGCAGGATTAACAGAAAGTCGGTCACCAATGGATGCCAATATCTGGGTGACTGTCTTGTTTCGTGGCAAAGCAAAAAGCAAACAACAGTGTCTTTATCCACAGGAGAAGCTAAATATATTGCTGCATCAAGCTGCTGTTGCCAAGTGCTCTGGATTCAACACCAGATGATGGATTATGGCATCAACTTCCTTCACACTCCAATCTTCTGTGACAATGAAGCCGCTGTTGGAATCGCCAAGAATCCAATTCATCACAGTCGAACCAAGCACATCGAAACAAGAATTCACGCCATCCGTGATGCACAGGAAAAGGGGTTCATTTGTAACGACCCGAATTTCGTATTATGTAATTAAAATACAATTAATGTATCATGTGTTAAAACCTAATATTGTAAAATATGTTAAAGGTTAAATATTTAAGACTTAACTAGAAAATTTGCTAGTTAGTTAATAGTGGTGGAAAAATGAAAATGATACTAGAGGGGTGGATCTTGCCAATTGATGAAACCTAAACATGAATATGTATGGCTTGCCATACATTTGGTGAGCATTGTCTGCTCATTCACGTATACACACAAGAGAAGAGGAGAAGAAGAATTTTGGTCATCTCATTGCTCAAATTGTTGGTGATTCAAGTGCAAGATCCGAAATTGAACCCTAGAAATCATTCTTCATCTTATCAAGAGCTACAAGTAAGTGTTATTTGATGTTCTTGAGGTGGTAAAAATCGTCACCCACATGGTGGGTGTAGAAATTGGTGGTTTAAACATGAAACCCTAGTGTTATAGTGCTAGATGATCATGTGTATGTGTGTATTATGGTAACTAGATGTGTAATTGCTCCTTAATTGAAGATTTACATGAACCATGGAAATGGGTTTAGTTACTAGAAGGTTAAACTAAGGATTCTTCATGTAAACTAGTTGCTAGTTGTAGAATCCATGTTCATTCTTGTAGAAATGTGATTATGTGCATAACATTTGGTTGAAATTGATGAATAACATGTGTGTTATGTGATTTAGGTGTAAAATTAGCTTGATGATGTTTAAAAGCTAGTAAATAACCAATATGTTAAGTTATGCACATAAGGTGTTTGATTAAATGCTCAAATTAGATGAAAAACATGAATGAACTACTTAATTGCAAGAAATGTGCAATGTGAAAGCCTAGATTGTAGGTTAAATGTGATAAATGGTCAAATAGACCATATGTGTGATTAAATGAATGTTATGTGTTAAATGGGTCCTTAAAATGGTAATAGGAAGTGGTGTGGCAAGCGGATCCAAGGGAACCGGCAAGGAACACGTTTGATTGACCACATAAACCTTCCGGACTCAAGGTAAGACATTCTTTAAATTGAGCATAACAAGGTAAAGGCATGAGTCACAATGTGTGTGACCATGTGCTCATAAGCTCAAACAAAATGTAAACCACGTTTAAAAAAAAGATAAATAGTTGACTTGCACCGTATGTGAGCTTCTATGACAAATGATTCACGACGTGCATGAACATAAAGGAAAATAACACTTTAGTGTTATACCACATGGTTGTGGAACAGAACGAGTCATGACGTGCGTGACCGTCCCATGGAAATGGGAAGAAGGACAAACCCGGATTAAAGTGATTCACATCGTGTGTGAACACTAGGGTAAAGGGTTATCCCTATGATTTGCAACGTGTGTGGACGTTGGGTAACGCCAAGGAAAGCGGTCGTTCGCGAAAGAATGGCAAACCGCTCATTAAAATGGGATTTGACCCTATAAGGGGCAAATTCGGTATAAAAAGGAAAATTGCGTTATGATAAGCAAATGGGATGGGTTGGGTCTAAGAACTCACCAAACATATGTAATATGTTATAATAGACCGGTTCCATGGTTGTCGGGACGGTCGGGAGCTCTAAAGAACAAACGAACCATAAATGGGTTAAATAAGGAATTAAATACCAAAAAAAAATAGAAAAATTTTGGTATATTGCCAAGAGTCGGGTTAGACTCGTTGAAACTCCGTGGGAATCACGTATATGATAAAATATGTTATTTCCAGGTGTTTGGAACAATCGGGATCGAAAGGGGTGGCTCGGGAACGCGAAACGACCCTTAACGGGTCAAAAATAATGATTTTGCTGCAGGGTCTACCGTAGCTTACGGTTAGACCGTAATGTACGGTAGGTCCCTGGGTGAACTGAAGCTACCGTAAGCCAGTGTAGCACCACCGTAACATATACTGAAGCTACCGTAACTTACGGTGGTACCGTAAGTTACGGTAGGGACCAGTTCCCAGATTTTGTCGATTATCGTTTTAACGCGTTCTGCGTCCGTTTAAACCCCCGTAAAGACCCGAAATGAATGTTAGAATGTACTTACTTAGTTCCTATGAACTAATGGATGTCTAAACGTGTGTTTTCAGGTGTTACGGGACCGGAAGGCTAAAGTGATCGATAGGGCATACAAGGATCGAACGGGACTTGCATACGCGTTTCTCTTGTAGAATTAACGCGTTAACATTATTTTGAAACTTCTTATCACGTGTTTATGTAAATGGATTGTTAAACTTCATTTTTGAGTGTCGGTTGACACGAAACACATATTTTGGGAGTTAAATGTTAATGAAATTTTCTGGGACCAAATTCCGCATGTTTATTTAACTTAAACGGACTCTTTTGAGGTCCGGGTGTTACAAGTTGGTATCAGAGCCAACGGTTTGAGAGATTCAAGTGCGTCGCGAACACTTGGACTCAAACTTTTGAGCTCTAGATATGAGAAATGCAAACGTTCGATCCAAGAAGCCGATCACCGAGCCTAAAGGTACAAGGTTAGTGTGCCGTTTATAAACGTAACAAGCTTGACACATGTATGATATATGTATGATATGTACCATATGAATTGATTGAACCTAGCTTCTTGACTTAAGTTTGGAATAAAGGAACTAAGAAGGCATCCGTGTGGTGAGCTTGTTGCTAGGCCTGGCCAGTCTAACAACAATCAAAGGCACGCGAATGGATTCTTAGGGATGTTGTTTTAAACTTAAGGATGGAAATGGGTATTGTGTGAATAGGGTTAGGCCCTAGTGATAGTAGAATCATAAGCATCGGTGTATATGCTATAGATTACGTACATGGTACTAACGTAAAGTTTAATTGTCACAGTCTTAGGTCATGGCTGGTAACGATCACGTGATCAATATAGAGAATCACGAGACCCATACCGATGATGCAACACGGGAAATGGTCAAGGAGGAAGTTGGCAAGGCTTTTGAGGCTTTATTGCCGGGCTACATCGAGGATGTACGCAAAGATCTACGGGATCTCATTCAACAAGAGTTTGTGGCTCTGAAGGCTGACAAAGAAACCGAAAGGCCAACAAAGAAAGTGACCTATAAGGAGTTTGTTGCATGCAACCCTACAACGTTCAAGGGTGAGGTCGATCCACTACTTAGTCAAAGGTGGATCAAAGATATGGAAAGTGCCTTTGAAACCTCACACTGTGAAGAATCTGATGAAGTGAGGTTTGCTGCAAGCCAACTCCGGGAACGAGCTAAAGACTGGTGGGAATTGCAACGGGATGAGAAGGGGCGGGAAGGTATCAAAAGTATGACTTGGGAAGAATTTAAGAAGTTGTTCACAAAGCAGTTTTGCCCACAAGCCGCTATCAACAGAATAGCAGAAGAATTCCTACAGTTACGACAAAAAGATGAAAGTATTGATACCATCACGGCCATCTTCTACGACAAAGCCAAGTTTTGCCCACAGTTGCTCCAGGATGAAAGGATGTGGATTAACCACTACTATGGCATGTTGAGTGCCAAGTATCGAGAGTTTCTTACACCGTCCAAATGTGAAACTCTAGCAGAGCTTATCGATTGTGCTAGGGATCGAGAAGCGGAATTGAAAAGGCAAGTTGATCGTGGGGAGAAGCGTGCGGCTGAAACGGAGACGGGTTCGTCTAAGAAAGCCAAGATTTCATCTTCATCAAACAAGTCTGGGAACGACAAAGACTCCAAACATTGCAAGATTTGTAAAAAGAAGCATGGGGGAGTTTGTAGATACGAATCTAAAAATTGCTTCAAGTGTGGAAAGTCGAGTCATTCGACATCTCAATGCACAAGCCCGCTAAGTGTGTGCTACAACTGTTACAAACCGGGCCACAAAAAGAGCGAATGTCCGGAACTAAAGAAGGATGGTACAAGTCAATCCTCGGTTGCTCAAGGTTCGGGGAAAAAGGGTGATGGAGGAAAAGCTAAGGCGAGAACTTTCTTGATTTCGGATGAAGAAGCCAAATCTATAGCCGACGTTGTGACGGGTACCTTTCTCATCAACTCACTACCTGCTTATGTGCTATTTGACTCGGGTGCTAATAGATCGTTTGTTTCGGTTAAATTTGCGAGTCATTTTTCCATGGTGTTAGACAACTTACCTAGTCCTTTAGAGATTGAGGTAGCGGATTCAAAAACGTTCTTAGTGTTCAACGTTTATCGAAATTGCATACTTACCATCGAAGGTGAGGATTTTTCGGTCGACTTAATACCCATGACACTCGGGGAGTTTGATGTAGTAATCGGTATGGATTGGCTTTCCATGTACCACGCCAATATAGTTTGCAATCGCAAGTGCATCCAATTGATATCTCCGAGTGGTTATGAGGTAATAATCCAAGGTGCAAAACGCGGTGGCGTAGCTTTATGTTCTTTGGTCAAAGCAATGAAATACATGAGCCATGGAGGACAATCGTTCTTAGCCTATGTAATAGACACGGAAACGAAAGTTCAAGTGTTGGAAGATATTCCGGTTGTTCGGGATTTTCCGGATGTCTTTCCGGAGGATTTGCCGGGAGTCCCACCGGAACGGGAGGTCGAGTTTCGAATCGACCTAACCCCGGGAGCTAAACCCATTGCAAAGGCTCCCTATCGTTTGGCGCCATCGGAGCTCCAAGAGTTAATGACACAATTGCAAGATCTTTTAGACAAGGGGTTCATACGTCCGAGTACTTCGCCATGGGGAGCACCGGTTCTTTTCGTGAAAAAGAAGGATGGAAGTCTTCGGATGTGTATCGACTATAGAGAGTTGAACCAGGTGAAGGTTAAGAACCGTTACCCATTGCCTAGGATTGATGACCTATTCGATCAGTTGCAAGGTGCATCGTGGTTTTCGAAAATCGACTTACGGTCGGGTTATCATCAGTTGAAGGTAAGGGAAGAAGACATCCCCAAGACGGCATTTCGTACTAGATACGGGCATTATGAGTTCCTTGTGATGTCTTTCGGGTTGACAAACGCCCCGGCGGCATTCATGGATTTGATGAATAGGGTGTGCCGACCCATGTTAGACCGATCTGTCATTGTATTCATAGATGATATCCTTATTTATTCTAAAAATGAAGGTGATCATGCTTGTCACTTGCGTGAAGTTCTCGAAACGCTTCGTCGGGAGAAATTGTTCGCAAAATTCTCCAAGTGTGCCTTTTGGTTGCGAGAGGTACAATTCTTGGGTCATGTGGTAAACTCGGAGGGTATACACGTAGACCCCACAAAGATTCACGCGGTGACCAAATGGAGTCCACCCAAGACTCCCACGAGATTAGAAGCTTTCTTGGGTTAGCCGGATATTATCGGAGATTCATTCAAGACTTTGCTAAGATTGCTTCTCCTTTAACCAAGCTTACCAAGAAAGAGGTGAAGTTCCTATGGGGTGAAGAGCAAGAGAAAGCCTTTCAAGAGTTAAAGTCGAAATTGACTCAAGCTCCGGTTTTGTCTTTACCCGAGGGAACCGACGATTTTGTGGTATACTCGGATGCTTCCTACTCCGGTTTGGGTTGTGTTCTAATGCAAAGGGGCAAGGTGATTGCTTATGCCTTGAGACAACTGAAAGTGCATGAAAGGAACTACCCAACCCATGATCTTGAACTAGCCGCGGTGGTGTTCGCGTTAAAGATTTGGAGGCATTATCTATATGGTGTAAAGTGTACGATTTACACGGACCATAAGAGTTTAAAGTACTTCTTTACGCAAAAGGAGTTAAACATGAGACAAAGGCGGTGGATGGAATTGCTAAAGGATTATGATTGTGAAATCCTATATCATCCGGGAAAGGCCAATGTCATGGCTGACGCCTTGAGTCGAAAGGAGGATCATACTCCTATCAAAATAACCGCAATGAAGATAACCGTTATATCCGAAGTGGTTGAACGAATCAAGGAAGCACAAACTGAAGCGCTAAAGGAAGAAAATTTGAAGAAAAATCGAATCAAAGGTCAAACTCAAAACTTGGAAGATGATAGTCAGGGATTGAAAACAAGATGGGGTCGGGTTTGGATACCACCTACTTGTACCTTGAAGAATGATCTATTGGATGAAGCCCATAAATCCAAGTATTCAATTCACCCGGAGCGACTAAGATGTATAGAGACCTTCGGGTTAACTATTGGTGGCCGGGCATGAAACGCGATATTGTCAAATACGTGGAAAGATGCTTAACTTGTTTGCAAGTGAAGGCGGAACATCAAAACCTCATGGTGAATTGCAACCGTTGGATATTCCGGAATGGAAATGGGAAAAGTTAACAATGGATTTGATTACTAAACTTCCAAGAACGAAGAAAGGGTACGATGCGATATGGGTTGTTGTCGATCGATTGACCAAGAGCGCTCATTTCCTTCCTATTCGTGAGACTTACAATTCGGAGAAAATGGCGGAGGTTTACGTGAACGAAATAGTGTCACGACACGGGGTGCCCGTGTCGATTGTGTCCGATAGAGACACACGGTTTACTTCCAAGTTTTGGAGGAAATTTCAAGCGAAGATGGGGACAAAGCTATTGCTAAGCACGTCATACCATCCCCAAACCGATGGACAAAGTGAAAGAACCATTCAAACATTAGAAGATATGCTACGAGCGTGTGTTCTTGACTTTGGGGGTAGTTGGGATGAGTATTTGCCTTTGGCGGAATTTTCTTACAATAATAGCTACCACTCCACCATCGAGATGCCTCCGTATGAAGCTTTATATGGAAGAAAATGCCGAACTCCCATTTGTTGGGGAGAATTGGTCTGCGGGAACTCGCGGGCCACGATACGATAATGAATACGGATGAAAAGATTAAGCAAATCCGTGCTCGCATGAAGGCGGCGCAAGACCGTCAGAAAGCTTACGCGGATAAGCGTAGACGACCCATCGAGTTTGAGGTGGGCGATTTGGTTTTGTTAAAGGTTTCCCCATGGAAGGGTATTATACGATTCCGGAAGCGGGGAAAGTTGAGTCCGAGGTTTATCGGGCCATTTAAAATCATCGCACGTGTGGGTAAAGTTGCTTATCGGTTGGAATTGCCGGAAGAGCTTCAAGGAATTCACAACACGTTCCATGTATCTTACTTGAGGAAGTGTTTGGCTGACGAGTCGGCCTATGTCCCGTACGAGGATTTGGAAGTTGATGACAGATTGAACTATATCGAGAAGCCGGTGGCTATCTTGGATAGAAAGGTCAAGCAACTGAGAAACAAGACACTCAATCAGGTGAAGGTGCAATGGAAGAATCGTAAGGGATCCGATGCCACTTGGGAATCGGAAGATGAAATGAGGAAGTTTTATCCTCATCTATTTGATTAGTATGTAAAGTTTCGGGGACGAAACTCTCTTTAGAGGGAGAGACTTGTAACGACCCGAATTTCGTATTATGTAATAAAATACAATTAATGTATCATGTGTTAAAACCTAATATTGTAAAATATGTTAAAGGTTAAATATTTAAGACTTAACTAGAAAATTTGCTAGTTAGTTAATAGTGGTGGAAAAATGAAAAATGATACTAGAGGGGTGGATCTTGCCAATTGATGAAACCTAAACATGATATGTATGGCTTGCCATACATTTGGTGAGCATTGTCTGCTCATTCACGTATACACACAAGAGAAGAGGAGAAGAAGAATTTTGGTCATCTCATTGCTCAAATTGTTGGTGATTCAAGTGCAAGATCCGAAATTGAACCCTAGAAATCATTCTTCATCTTATCAAGAGCTACAAGTAAGTGTTATTTGATGTTCTTGAGGTGGTAAAAATCGTCACCCACATGGTGGGTGTAGAAATTGGTGGTTTAAACATGAAACCCTAGTGTTATAGTGCTAGATGATCATGTGTATGTGTGTATTATGGTAACTAGATGTGTAATTGCTCCTTAATTGAAGATTTACATGAACCATGGAAATGGGTTTAGTTACTAGAAGGTTAAACTAAGGATTCTTCATGTAAACTAGTTGCTAGTTGTAGAATCCATGTTCATTCTTGTAGAAATGTGATTATGTGCATAACATTTGGTTGAAATTGATGAATAACATGTGTGTTATGTGATTTAGGTGTAAAATTAGCTTGATGATGTTTAAAAGCTAGTAAATAACCAATATGTTAAGTTATGCACATAAGGTGTTTGATTAAATGCTCAAATTAGATGAAAAACATGAATGAACTACTTAATTGCAAGAAATGTGCAATGTGAAAGCCTAGATTGTAGGTTAAATGTGATAAATGGTCAAATAGACCATATGTGTGATTAAATGAATGTTATGTGTTAAATGGGTCCTTAAAATGGTAATAGGAAGTGGTGTGGCAAGCGGATCCAAGGGAACCGGCAAGGAACACGTTTGATTGACCACTTAAACCTTCCGGACTCAAGGTAAGACATTCTTTAAATTGAGCATAACAAGGTAAAGGCATGAGTCACAATGTGTGTGACCATGTGCTCATAAGCTCAAACAAAATGAAAACCACGTTTAAAAAAAAAAGATAAATAGTTGACTTGCACCGTATGTGAGCTTCTATGACAAATGATTCACGACGTGCGTGAACATAAAGGAAAATAACACTTTAGTGTTATACCACATGGTTGTGGAATAGAACGAGTCATGACGTGCGTGACCGTCCCATGGAAATGGGAAGAAGGACAAACCCGGATTAAAGTGATTCACATCGTGTGTGAACACTAGGGTAAAAGGTTATCCCTATGATTTGCAACGTGTGTGGACGTTGGGTAACGCCAAGGAAAGCGGTCGTTCGCGAAAGAATGGCAAACCGCTCATTAAAATGGGATTTGACCCTATAAGGGGCAAATTCGGTATAAAAAGGAAATTGCGTTATGATAAGCAAATGGGATGGGTTGGGTCTAAGAACTCACCAAACATATGTAATATGTTATAATAGACCGGTTCCATGGTTGTCGGGACGGTCGGGAGCTCTAAAGAACAAACGAACCATAAATGGGTTAAATAAGAATTAAATACCAAAAAAAAAGAGAAAAATTTTGGTATATTGCCAAGAGTCAGTTTAGACTCGTTGAAACTCCGTGGGAATCACGTATATGATAAAATATGTTATTTCCAGGTGTTTGGAACAATCGGGATCGAAAGGGGTGGCTCGGGAACGCGAAACGACCCTTAACGGGTCAAAATAATGATTTTGCTGCAGGGTCTACCGTAGCTTACGGTTAGACCGTAATGTACGGTAGGTCCCTGGGTGAACTGAAGCTACCGTAAGCCAGTGTAGCACCACCGTAACATATACTGAAGCTACCGTAACTTACGGTGGTACCGTAAGTTACGGTAGGGACCAGTTCCCAGATTTTGTCGATTATCGTTTTAACGCGTTCCGAGTCCGTTTAAACCCCCGTAAAGACCCGAAATGAATGTTAGAATGTACTTACTTAGTTCCTATGAACTAATGGATGTCTAAACGTGTGTTTTCAGGTGTTACGGGACCTGAAGGCTAAAGTGATCGATAGGGCATACAAGGATCGAACGGGACTTGCATACGCGTTTCTCTTGTAGAATTAACGCGTTAACATTATTTTGAAACTTCTTATCACGTGTTTATGTAAATGGATTGTTAAACTTCATTTTTGAGTGTCGGTTGACACGAAACACATATTTTGGGAGTTAAATGTTAATGAAATTTTCTGGGACCAAATTCCGCATGTTTATTTAACTTAAACGGACTCTTTGGAGGTCCGGGTGTTACATCATTGATATTATTCCTATTGAAACAAGGAAGCAGAAAGCAGATCTTTTCACAAAAACATTTGATAAACCTCGTTTTTATGAATTGATTACTATGCTAGGATTAATATCATTCTGAAAAACCTTTTTCTGAGAAAACAATTGTTTAAGATGTAAATATGTAAATATTCTCTTTTATTTTCTGCCCTTGAGGATCCTTCTGTCACACATTTCTTTACTCTTTTTTTTATTCCTTTTATCCTTTTTTCTCTTTTATCTTCTGTTTGCTTGTTAAATTCTCTATTAGATAAGCTATCAAATAGAAATTTTGGGGGAGTATAAGTCTAGATTTCATCTTTTGCTAAGTATCAAAATTTTACTACTTTTCAGGCTATTCGTGCAGAAAATGAGACTTAGAAGGAGGTCAGAAGTATTATGCTTGGGATGTGCAAGATAGGCTTAGCCTCAAATCAAATTAAACAGTAATTATGTGGCCAAACATAAAGCTCAAAGGATCACGGTGATAAGGATTATTTCCATGACATGTTGGCCTGCACAAAGATACAAGTCTCTGTCTAAACGGGTTGAGAGTTTACTATCTCTGTTGTAATCCTTTGTAAAACTCCAAATCACCCTTCATCTAGCCCTGAATGACGCTTCTAGTTAATCTAGTTAGCTCTTCAGAATCCCTTTCGTGCTTATCTCCTCTGCTGTGCGGAAGCACTGACCTGGAGTGATGATCTCCTCTGTTATACGTGAGTATAGACCTGGAGCTCTCATCAGCATGTTCAGATGATGATCTCCTCTGTTATACGTGAGTATAGACCTGGAGCTCTCATCAGCATGCTCAGATGATCATCTCCTCTGTTATACATGAGTATAGACCTGGAGCGATCATCATCTGCAACCCTAAATGCTCAAAAGAAATAGAAGATCAAAGATCTACATCATACATCCATCAAAATATATGGATTGTCAAAGACTATCAAGCATCTAAAGCCACTCCCTAATATGCCTTGATTGTTCACATTCACAATGGTTCTCAATTGATCATTGTCTATGTTCATTTCAATTAAAAGCCCTGGCATTCAATGTGTCAGAAATGATCATTGTGTATGCCCACCCCTAGGATCTAGCACAGAGATAAATGATCACTCATGCTCAATAAGCCCTGATGACAGAATAAGTTCTTTGCCAAATGTCTGTGGGAACTGAATTGCCCGAGATTCCTCAAATCTACAAAAACATGATAAAAGGAAGCTGCAGATTGCTTGTTGAAAAGAATTTGGCATGGGTTTAAGTGGACAATCATATCTGCAATCTCGCTAATACATGACTATCCGGATATCCTTTAATTTTGACTTTCTTTATTCAATTTTATTTTATTTTAAGTTTTAATATTTTATCTTATTTTGAGTTTGGGTATTGTGGGATGTTTTGGTATTCAAAAAGGGCAATTTCTTTTTCTTGTGTCTAAGAATATAATAATAATAATAATTAAAAAAAATTAGGGTTCCAGCGAATCTGCTAGAGAACCTATAGGTTCGCCCGACACTGATCATTGATGATGTCAGTCTTTTAACTTCGTGTTGACGAGCGAATCTATAGATTCGAGGCCAGCGAATCTAAGGGTTATATAAGCAGTTCACAGGTTCGCGCAGCACTTCATTCGCTGCACTGTGAACTAGTTTCCCGAAACCCTTAGATTCGTTTGACAATTTCATCGCTTGTTTCATTGATTCCGTGCATGTTCTGTTATTCTGTAAGTGCATCGTCCATGATTAAGCCCCTGTATTGCATCGAAAATCGGTTTTTTTTTTTGTTTCCAAATCAAACCCGTCGTTCATCGCAGTTCTTAGATTCAAATAGAACACTTTTTAGACCGATTATGCATGAAATAAATGATAGGTTTTGGTCGCATTGTGTCCTATTAAGTCGTGTTATGTTCCATTTGGTTTAAAATCTATGTTTGATTCTGATTTTCAAAAACTAGGTTTTCAGCGAACCTAGTGTTCTATCAGCGAATCTGAACGAAAGTTCTACATGATTGAGCGAACCTGTGCCGGCATGCTGCTCGTGCTTGGCAAATAGATTCGCGCGAAGTTCCCAGCGAATCTATAAGTTCGCTTGGCGCATCTTGCATGCTTGCTGTCGGCGAACCTATAGTTCTTGACATCATCAGATTCGCTGTTAGCGAATCTAAATCTGTTCAGCGAACCTATCCATTTTTTTATTTTTTTATTGTTTCATTTTATTCTATTTTATTTTTTATTTTTCAAAATTTCACATCTTTTCAGCTTTGAACTTAATCTAATCAACTTCCGTTTATGTTTCAGATATCATGTCGACTCTTCAGTTCATCGACAAGCACAACATGTGTGCTTTGCTGAATGAAACGCATGAGAAAGCAGCTGCTTATAAAGATTGCATCATATGGCTGAAGTCATCTCACATTCACCATGCTATTTCTCACTCCCCTGAAATCTATGATTCGGACGTTCGTGACTTTTGGAGAAATGCAGTAGTAGATTTTGGTGTGACTCCCTCACGGATTGCCTCTAAAGTCCTAGATCAAGAAATTTCCTTCTCTCTCCCGATGATCTGGCTAGGATATTACATTTGACTGAAGATGTTGGTGATGAGATTCCCTTGAATGCTAAACAAGTTTACAAGGAACTAAAGAAGGCAGGATATGAAGGTCCAATGCCTGGTGAAAAGAAGATGGAGTTCGTCAAGTCTTACTTAATCAGAGAGTGGCGATACATTGCTCACATATTCATCATGTGTTTGGATCATAGGAAAGGTGGAACTGATGGGTTAAACTTGGAGTGGGCAAGGGCAATGGTGCTATTCTGCCAAGGCAAGAAGGGAAATATTGCTAGGTTGATTTATGAATACATGGTGCAGAATATTCACGCTCAAAGAAAGGACAAATGGTTGCTGTATCCCAGATTTGTCCAGATGATTCTAAATGACTTGAAGCCAGACTTGCCCATAGTTGGTGATACTTTGAAGATATGGAAAATGAATATCAGAATTTTTGGTGATTGTAAGTCAGTGAGATATAACTGTGTGGGAAAGATTGCTTTCTTATGGGAGAATATGTATCCACCCGAAAGATGGAGCCATATCAGTAGATTGATCGAGATCGAGAAGAAAAATGAGGCACAAAGTGTTGATCAAAGTGAGGAGAGGCTGAAAAAGAGAAAGCCATATGCTCGTGACAAAGAGTACAGTGTAGAGAAAGAGATTGATGAAGTACAGAAAGAACTAGATGCTCAAAGGGATAGGAGGAGCAAGAAGAGAGCTGAGACTGGGTCTAGCTCTCAGCATGTAGAAGAAAGAAGAACAAAACGGAGGCAAGAGGATCCTGTGAAACCTGCTGATACTCCTGCATCAAATGCAAATAATGAGTTAGCCAACCTGAAAGCTAAATATGCTGAGCTTGAAAGAAGAGATAAACAGAAGGGTGATGTTATTAAGGGTATGGCCCTAATGCTCAAGGATCATCAAAGTTTGCTAATTCGAGCCTTCACCGAACTAAATGAAATGAAGGCTAAAGCTGGGATGGAACCTGCTATGTCTAAAAATGAGCTGAGAGTGTTGAAAGAAGCTGCAAGAAAATCTTTTGATATGTATGAAGGGTTGACTAGTACTGCCGAAGGTGAATCTGGAGGAGATAAGGATGGTGGTTCAGAGGATCCGTTAAAGTCAAAGAGTAAAGAAAAGATGGTTGCTGAGGATGCAGGATTTGATGAACAGATGGGGTGTGATATGGATACATTTACTGGACCAGAAATAGCTGGTGGAAACAAGTAGATTTCAGTCTGATAGATGAAGAAGATGAGGTTGAGGAACAGCTGGTAGATTACAGCTCAGAGCCCGAATTTTATGAGGTAGATGAACGACCAGTGACTTATGTGGCAGAAACCGGGTCATCAAAAGCTGGAACTGTGGAGTTAAACCAATCTGAATGGTTTGCTAAAGAAAAGAAGGCGGAAGAGATAACTCCACTGTTTCAGAACATAAAAATCCAACAAGAAAGGAGAGTGACAAGAAGATTTTTAGTTGGAAATTCAACTCTGAGCTCAAATATTTATGATTAAGAGAAGAGGAGGAGGGATCTCATATTTTCACAAGCGAAAAGCTTTCAAAACTCTCCCAAGGTGGGATCTAAGGAGATTGGCTGAGATCCCGTTACTTGGAGCTGATCAGAGTGAAAGGGCAAAGCTGCTGGAATTGGAAATCAAAAAGGGTTTGACTGATAACTTCACGGCCTTTGGCTTCATGAAAATGGATAGAAAGAGGTCAAAGAAGGACATTGATTGGGTGACTGGAAAAAGAAAGATTGTGCTGAGACTGAAGCCAGCTAAGACTGTAGATCGAGTTAGGATACCTGATCCTCTTCCCCCAAGATTACAAGCATTCGAAAAATGGTTTTATGATAACAACACGGGGGAAGCAGTGATTAGAGTGAAAGGTGTTCCTGAGATTAGACTGTTTGATCCAATGGAGGTATTTTTCTTCTGTGATGAAGATCTGAAGGTACTGTGTGAGAATGTGATTCATCATGGGGCAGGAGAGGAAACGAAGGCTGAAGCAAATCTGTTTGTTATGGTTGCCAACAAAGCCAAGGAATTAGAGCAGAGATAGAGGAGGTTGCTGAGAAAGTAAGGAAAGATGATGATTTCAGGATGGATATGGATGATCTGACTAGGCAGATGGATAGATCGATTGAGAAGAGGTTTATTGGTGAGGCTAGCGGTTCTGGGTTAGATCTGAGGAGCATACTGTTACAAATCAGGAGGAGGTTATCGTTATTGACGTGCCTGATACAGAAATCTCAGAAGCTCAGTTTGTACACGAGATTAATGAGGATGAAGTGTTTGCTGAAGTGATTGCTCAGGACATTTTCCAGATTGTTCAGCAAGGAGCCGGAGCTGATATGATTCAAGACCCAGAGGCAGAGATTGAAGCCGGAGCAGATCAAGCATAAAAGACAAAGGCTGGAGCTGTTTTAGAGACCCCCCTGGGTGAGGTCCAACCTAGGGGAGTATTGATGACTAGTGTAGGTTGGACTCACCGGCTTGTCGGTGTTTTTGTTTTTAATTTGTATTTTGTTTAGTTTATGTTCCAGCGAACCTACGGGCGAACCTACAGATTCGCCCGGAACTCATTGTATAGATCTGAGTAGTAGTCGCCGGGCGAACCTAGTTGGGTGTCCGGCGAAGCTAGGCAGTTTTGGTCTGATAGATTCGCTGTCCAGCTAACCTATCAGCGAACCTAGAGTCTGCTTATATATTGTAATGTTTTCTCATTCTAATGCAGTTTTGCCATTTTGTTCAAACCCTAAAGTGTGTGTGTGACGGCTAGAGGTGCTAGGAGCTTATTTGTTCATTATTGTAGCTTTATATCCTCTATTCATCCTTGTTTGATCTTTACATTGATTGTTTAGCAAGAATCTCTTATAGTTCGATGAATTTCAGTGGGATATGTGTGTGTTTGTGATCATTTGCACTGTTGAATCGATCATGTTGGACCAACAACAAGAAAGCTCCCTTAAAACCATCCTAGAAGAAGACTTCTTCGGAAGAAAAGGTGGTGAAGGCTTCTTCCAAAAAGAAAGAAGCTTCGGAAGAAAACCATGCTGCAAAAGCTTCAACAAGCTCATCCTCAATGATCAACCAAGGGATGGATTGGAAGATCAAGGAAGATGCTGCAGCCCAAACCTCATCTTTAACGACCTCTATCAAACCCCATTGTATATCTTTTGGTTCAATTATGTCATTATCTTTGGAAATAGTGATTTCAATCTCTATGGATACTCTGACAGTGACTATGGTGGCTGCAACATTGACAAGAAATCCACATCAGGAGGATGTCAATTTCTTGGTGGAAGGATCATTTCATGGCAATGCAAGAAACAATCCTGTGTATCTACATCAATTGCTGAAGCTGAATACATCGCTGCTGCTAGCTGCTGTGCTCAGTTGCTATGGATTCAGAACCAGATGTTAGACTATGGATTCAACTTCATGAGTACTCCTATCCATATTGACAACAACAGTGCTATCTCCATCACAGAAAATCCAGTGAAGCACTCCAAGACAAAGCACATTGATATCAGGTATCATTTCATTAGAGATATTCATGAGAAAAATCTGATAAAGTTAATCAAAGTTGACTCAAATGAACAATATGCTGATTTGTTCACAAAATCTTTTGATGAACAAAGATTTAAGTATCTCATATCAGCTATTGGGATGATAAACATTGATTAACCACCTCTTTTGAAAGCTTTTTAATGTGTAATGTCTTGTGTCAATACAATTTAAGCCCTGTTACAAAAGAACTCTTTGAAATATTCTAAGTGTAAATTTCTTCCGAAGAGGAATTAACTCTCGGAAGATATTTCTAAATATCTTCCGAAGTCAAATTCCTCAATGGAACTTTTCTTCTCGGAAGATTTTTTAGTCTCGGAAGAACGATTGATTTCACATCAGATCTACTTCCGAAGCTTATAAAAACTTTTCATTCGGCAAGCAGCTCTTACCTTCGGAAGCAATGTTTTGCTTCGGAAGAAAGAATTGCCTTCGGAAGACAAACTACCTTCGGAAACATTTTATACTAGGAAAGAGAGTTCTTACTGTGTAACGGATATCTTTTTGGGCCCCACACTGTAAAAGGTAAAGATTTGTTGATAATGCCTGATTATTTAAAATTATCCCTTACCGCCACTGTCATTTCATAACCGCCAACTGCCGCCCTACCACCATTACCTAAATTCTTACCATTTAAACAATCCAAACTGTTCAATTTCATCTTCTTTTACTGATTTACTGCCCTAAACATTTCCTTCACTGCCAATCCTGAAATTCACCCAAGTTCAAACTTACTTTCTCTTACAATGGAGCTAAACCCTCAGCATAACCAGGTCGCATTACTTGATTCGTCAAGAGATGCTAACTTCACTGAAATCATCACCTTTCTTTCTGAATCAACCTACCACACGGCACTTACTGTTAACCCCACCGTTTACTCCAACCACATGACTAAATTTTGGAGAAACAGTCAAGCAGAAATCCTAAATGGGGTTCGCGTCCTAAGAACCCACATTTATGGACAGGAGTTGATCATAAGTGAACAACTCATCAGGGAGCATCTAGATCTTCATGATGATGAAGCTCCTACTGAGTTTCCCAAAGAAGACTTGGATGGCACATAAATCCTCATGGGATATGGTGGAGACGTGAGCAGGTCAACCGTCTACAAATTCAACTTCGCATATCATTGGAAGTTTCTCCTGCACATCGTTCTTCACTGCCTATCCAACAAGTCTGGGGGATGGGATCAAATCCCATACGAACTAGGATGCCTAGTTCACGGGTTGGTGAGAGGCCTGCGCTTCAATTACTCAAGGTTTGTGTTTACCAATCTACTTGGGAATCTTAGAAGGGAAACATTTTTATGTATCCCCGATACATTCAACACATCATCAACTGCGAGTTGGAACAAAGCAAGCTTGTCTATGCAGCTGCTCTAACTGTTCCTCAAGTGCGGCCTGCCATCTTCAAGACTTTGAAGAAGGTGTCCATCAACTTCACTGGCAGGTATACTCCTTTACCTCCAGATATGATTGAGCGCATAGCTCCTGGTGACATCCCTGTTGACCCCACAGGTGATGAACCCACACCAGCAACCCTCACCACAAATGCCCCAATACCTTCTCCACCCATCAAAATCACATATCAAAGACGCCCCAAACAAACCCTTGTTCAATCTACTCTGATTGAACAAGCTCCTCCAGTTCAATCCAAAAGGACTAGAGTGGAAACATGGGCTCCCACTCAGTTCGAGGTCACACCATCCTTCACCATTGACCTCAATTTGGGTTTTGCGCCTCCTTAGTCTCAAACCCAAGATCCCGACACCCAAGCCTTTAGCCTACAGGGTGAGTATTTACACTCCCCTGTGCAGCCAACAAGGGACCGCCTCACAAGAGGCTCAATGCCTGTAGACATTGATCTAGGTCCCGGGTCAGTAGGTTTTTTGGGTTTGTTAGAACATAAAATCATGTTTAACCTTTTAAACTTTCGAAAACGCAGCGGAGTATAGCATTATAACGTTTATAACTGAAAAATTGTGTTCTAATGTAGTTTTAAGTATAAAACAAACCCATATAACAAAGGATCATTTATGTGAATGACAAGCTATGAACATAAAAATTACATAAAATCACAGCTTCAAAAGCTGTGATTTGTACCTTTCTCCAGCAGAAAAGTCGACCAAGATGAAAGTTTGGATGTTAAATGGCAAGAACCCAAGTGTAGGGATCTGGTGGAACTATTTTGGATTCAAATCTATGAAATGTAATAGTAACTTAGGCGGTCTGTTTTCAAACACTCGTGGTGACTTGAATGTTTTAAGTCCGCAGTTGATGGTAATGTGTATGAATGATGCAGCTCACTTTCCGTCATGTCTCTGAAAGTGAACAAAAAAACTAATTGCTTTAACAAATTCTTCTCTCATCCAATCCCATCTTTTACACGAATAAGGATTTCTAAACCAAAAGATAAGAAACGTCTTCTTCCTCTGAAATAACAAAGATAAAATTGAACAAAAACCAGTTAAAGTGGAAGTTATGACAGAGAAGTCAAACGAGTCATATGACTCGAACAGTGATCAGATTCAAGATTGTCTGAATGTGATGAAGAAATATCTATTGATAGAGTTCCTTCATCAAATTGTTCCAAAACAAGGTTGAGATCCCATTGTTTTAGATGTGGAAAGGATAACATTTAATTAAGCAATGTCCTATATCAGGTGGTCTTAATATACAGAATAAATCTTTTGGAACTAGATTGACAGCTTTTGTGAATGGTTTCTTTTGCAGAAGACCCGTTCCTCCAAGACCTAAGTACACTAAGACTTGGGTCCCAATTTCCAAGGTCTAACCAATTTTTTTTATGTGTCAGGAACATTCAGAGGCCACTGTAATAGTTATTGGCATGTAGATAGTGGATGTTCCCGGCATATGACTGGGTTGAAGGACCTGCTGACAAATTTTAGAATAATTGATGGAGGCTATGTTGCTTTTGCTGGAGACAAGAAGGGTGGAAAGATGATTGGCCAAGGAGATGTTTCAAATGGTTCCTTACTTTGGAGAAAGTGAACTATGTTCCAGAATTGGCATTCAATCTTCTATGTGTATCACAAATCTATGATAAAGATATATCCCGTGATGTTCCTCGCCAATGAATGTCTGTTCTTGAAACCAGAGTTCTCATTCCCTGAAGAGATGGTGATCATGCGAGCTCCAAGGAGAAATGATACCTATTTGTTAAATATGGGATCGAAAGAATCATCTTCCACCGTGACCTGTCTTTTATCAAAAGCTTCTTCCCATGAATCTTTTCAGTGGCATAAAAGATTAGGGCATATCAATTTTAAATTGATAAATAAGTTAGTTAAGAATAATTTGGTCTGGGGACTACCACTGAAAGATTATTCTGTGGTAGAAAATGTATGGCTTGTGCAAAAGGAAAATAACACAAAAAGCCACATAAACTTAAACTTCAAAACTCAATTGAGCATCCCCTCGAATTGTTACATATTGACTTATTTGGCCCTATCAGTGTTAAATCAATTGCTAAGAAATCTTATTGTCTTGTTGTGACAGATGATTACTCCAGGTACTCTTGGGTGAGATTTCTGTCTAACAAAAGTGAGACCGTTGAGGAATTGATGAAGCTGATCCCACTGATTGAGGTTCTGGAAAGAGAAAGATTCAAGCCATCAGGAGCGACAATGGCACAGAATTCAGAAACCACATCTTCAATTCATTCTGTGAACAAAGGGGTATTCTCAGACAGTTCAGTGCTGCCAGAACACCTCAACAAAATGGTGTTGCTGAACGTAAGAACAGAACTCTAATTGAAGCAGCTAGAACGATGTTGATTGAGTCAAAGCTTCCAATTATCTTTTGGGCTGAGGCAGTTAATTGTGCAGCTTATGTTCTTAACCGGGTATTGATTGTCAAGAGCAAAATGAAGACATCATACCAGTTGTTCCGAGGAATTAAGCCTCTTATTGATTTTCTGCGCCCTTTCGGTTGCTCTTGTACTCTGCTAAATACCCAAGACCAGAAAACGAAGTTTGGTGCTGTCTCTAATGAATGTTTCTTTGTTGGGTACTCAGAAACACAAAAGGCGTAGTATCGTGTGTATAATAAACGATCGCGGATTGTGCAAGAGTCCTACTATGTCGACTGGCAAGAATCCAACTCAACAAGCATTGGAAGTGCCTGCATGGTTTTATGATTCTACCACTGTCTTCAAGTCATTTAATTTGCCAAGTCCCGATGATGATGACATTATTCCTCACTCGCATGTGAATCTGATTCCACCACAACCGCAACCGTCTGCCACCACCTCATTACCTCCCACTTCATTTGATATCCATCTTCACCACCTTCACCACCACTTCCATCATCTAATCCATCATCTCAACCATCTTCATCTAATCCTACAAGCTCATCTACCATTCCATCCACCACTTCATCCATTCAAAATCCTCCTATCGATCCAATTCCCACAAATTCATCTCCTCCCGCACAACCATCCACTTCCACATCGACATCACAACATAACCCTTCATTGCTTAACACTAATTTTAAAACCTTAAAAGATCACCCTCGTGTACATCATTGGATCTATCACAGACGGAGTGAGGACTCGGAGTCAAAGGGATTGATAATGAGTGCCTTTATGCAGCTTTTCTATCTCAGATGGTTCCAAAGATTACAAGCAAGCACTTGAAGACCAAGCTGGGTGGACTCTATGCAATCTGAGTTACAACAGTTCAGGAAGTTGAAAGTTTGGGAGTTAGTTGATCTTCCTCCAACAAATGTCCCATTGGTACCAAGTGGGTTTTCCGGAACAAGCCAGATGATCGTGGTGTTGTTATTAAAATAAAGCCAGATTGGTTGTTCAAGGATTTGCTCAGGAGGAGGGGATAGACTACACTGAAGTGTTTGCTCCAGTTGCTCGGATCGAAGCCATCAGAATTTTTCTTGCACATGCAGCTCACAAGAACTTTAAAGTTTTTCAGATGGATGTGAAGTGTGCTTTTTATATGGAAACATTGATGAGGAGATCTATGTGTGTCAGCCACCAGGTTTCGAGGATCCAGATTTTCCAGATAAAGTGTACAAGCTAGACAAATCTTTGTATGGGTGAATCAAGCTCCCCGAATCTGGTATGAGACCTTGACGCAGTATCTCCTCAGCAAGGGTTTCTCTCGTGGGACTATAGATATGACACTTTTCAAGAAGGAGGTTGATGGTGAGATGCTGATTGTTCAAGTGTATGTAGATGACATTATCTTCGGATCAACAAATGAAAAGCTGTGTAAAGATTTTGAAGAAGTGATGAAGGATCGCTTTGAAATGAGCATGATGGGGGAGATGTGCTTCTTCTTAGGATTGCAGGTGGAACAGAAATCCAAAAGGTATTCTCATTCACCAGGAGAGTACATCAAGGAAATCATCATAAGTTTGGCATGGATGATTCAAAGCCAGAACTTACTCCCTTTACTGCTCAGACATGCTTGTCTCCTGATGATAATGGGAAGTCCGTGGATGCTCATCGATATCGTTTGATGATTGGATCTCTCATGTATCTGACTGCGAGCCGTCCAGATATCACATTTGCCGTGTGCTACTGCGCTGGTTATCAAGCGAATCCTAAAGAATCACATGAGCTAGCTGTTAAAGCATTTTTCGTTATCTTAAGGGTTCCTCTCGTTTGGGACTTGGTACCCCAAAGGTGGAACTTTGATTTACATGCCTTTTCTGATAGTGATCATGGTGGTTGCAGGATTAACAGAAAGTCGTCACCAATGGATGCCATATTGGGTGACTGTCTTGTTTCGTGGCAAAACAAAAAGCAAACAACAGTGTCTTTATCCACAGGAGAAGCTAAATATATTACTGCATCAAGCTGCTGTTGCCAAGTGCTCTGGATTCAACACCAGATGATGGATTATGGCATCAACTTCCTTCACACTCCAATCTTCTGTGACAATGAAGCCGCTGTTGGAATCGCCAAGAATCCAATTCATCACAGTCGAACCAAGCACATCGAAACAAGAATTCACGCCATCCGCGATGCAAAGGAAAAGGGGTTCATTTGTAACGACCCGAATTTCGTATTATGTAATTAAAATACAATTAATGTATCATGTGTTAAAACCTAATATTGTAAAATATGTTAAAGGTTAAATATTTAAGACTTAACTAGAAAATTTGCTAGTTAGTTAATAGTGGTGGAAAAATGAAAATGATACTAGAGGGGTGGATCTTGCCAATTGATGAAACCTAAACATGAATATGTATGGCTTGCATACATTTGGTGAGCATTGTCTGCTCATTCACGTATACACACAAGAGAAGAGGAGAAGAAGAATTTTGGTCATCTCATTGCTCAAATTGTTGGTGATTCAAGTGCAAGATCCGAAATTGAACCCTAGAAATCATTCTTCATCTTATCAAGAGCTACAAGTAAGTGTTATTTGATGTTCTTGAGGTGTAAAATCGTCACCCACATGGTGGGTGTAGAAATTGGTGGTTTAAAATGAAACCCTAGTGTTATAGTGCTAGATGATCATGTGTATGTGTGTATTATGGTAACTAGATGTGTAATTGCTCCTTAATTGAAGATTTACATGAACCATGGAAATGGGTTTAGTTACTAGAAGGTTAAACTAAGGATTCTTCATGTAAACTAGTTGCTAGTTGTAGAATCCATGTTCATTCTTGTAGAAATGTGATTAGTGCATAACATTTGGTTGAAATTGATGAATAACATGTGTGTTATGTGATTTAGGTGTAAAATTAGCTTGATGATGTTTAAAAGCTAGTAAATAACCAATATGTTAAGTTATGCACATAAGGTGTTTGATTAATGCTCAAATTAGATGAAAAAAATGAATGAACTACTTAATTGCAAGAAATGTGCAATGTGAAAGCCTAGATTGTAGGTTAAATGTGATAAATGGTCAAATAGACCATATGTGTGATTAAATGAATGTTATGTGTTAAATGGGTCCTTAAAATGGTAATAGGAAGGGTGTGCAAGCGGATCCAAGGGAACCGCAAGGAACACGTTTGATTTGACCACTTAAACCTTCCGGACTCAAGGTAAGACATTCTTTAAATTGAGCATAACAAGGTAAAGGCATGAGTCACAATGTGTGTGACCATGTGCTCATAAGCTCAAACAAAATGTAAACCACGTTAATAAAAAAAAGATAAATAGTTGACTTGCACCGTATGTGAGCTTCTATGACAAATGATTCACGACGTGCGTGAACATAAAGGAAAATAACACTTTAGTGTTATACCACATGGTTGTGGAACAGAACGAGTCATGACGTGCGTGACCGTCCCATGGAAATGGGAAGAAGGACAAACCCGGATTAAAGTGATTCACATCGTGTGTGAACACTAGGGTAAAGGGTTATCCCTATGATTTGCAACGTGTGTGGACGTTGGGTAACGCCAAGGAAAGCGGTCGTTCGCGAAAGAATGGCAAACCGCTCATTAAAATGGGATTTGACCCTATAAGGGGCAAATTCGGTATAAAAAGGAAAATTGCGTTATGATAAGCAATGGGATGGGTTGGGTCTAAGAACTCACCAAACATATGTAATATGTTATAATAGACCGGTTCCATGGTTGTCGGGACGGTCGGGAGCTCTAAAGAACAAACGAACCATAAATGGGTTAAATAAGGAATTAAATACCAAAAAAAAAATAGAAAAATTTTGGTATATTGCCAAGAGTCGGGTTAGACTCGTTGAAACTCCGTGGGAATCACGTATATGATAAAATATGTTATTTCCAGGTGTTGGAACAATCGGGATCGAAAGGGGTGGCTCGGGAACGCGAAACGACCCTTAACGGGTCAAAAATAATGATTTTGCTGCAGGGTCTACCGTAGCTTACGGTAGACCGTAATGTACGGTAGGTCCCTGGGTGAACTGAAGCTACGTAAGCCAGTGTGTAGCACCACCGTAACATATACTGAAGCTACCGTAACTTACGGTGGTACCGTAGTTACGGTAGGGACCAGTTCCCAGATTTTGTCGATTATCGTTTTAACGCGTTCTGAGTCCGTTTAAACCCCGTAAAGACCCGAAATGAATGTTAGAATGTACTTACTTAGTTCTATGAACTAATGGATGTCTAAACGTGTGTTTCAGGTGTTACGGGACCGGAAGGCTAAAGTGATCGATAGGGCATACAAGGATCGAACGGGACTTGCATACGCGTTTCTCTTGTAGAATTAACGCGTTAACATTATTTTGAAACTTCTTATCACGTGTTTATGTAAATGGATTGTTAAACTTCATTTTTGAGTGTCGGTTGACACGAAACACATATTTTGGGAGTTAAATGTTAATGAAATTTCTGGGACCAAATTCCGCATGTTTATTAACTTAAACGGACTCTTTTGAGGTCCGGGGTGTTACAAGTTGGTATCAGAGCCAACGGTTTGAGAGATTCAAGTGCGTCGAACACTTGGACTCAAACTTTTGAGCTCTAGATATGAGAAATGCAAACGTTCGATCCAAGAAGCCGATCACGAGCCTAAAGGTACAAGGTTAGTGTGCCGTTTATAAACGTAACAAGCTTGACACATGTATGATATATGTAGATATGTACCATATGAATTGATTGAACCTAGCTTCTTGACTTAAGTTTGGAATAAAGGAACTAAGAAGGCATCCGTGTGGTGAGCTTGTTGCTAGGCCTGGCCAGTCTAACAACAATCAAAGGCACGCGAATGGATTCTTAGGGATGTTGTTTTAAACTTAAGGATGGAAATGGGTATTGTGTGAATAGGGTTAGGCCCTAGTGATAGTAGAATCATAAGCATCGGTGTATATGCTATAGATTACGTACATGGTACTAACGTAAAGTTTAATTGTCACAGTCTTAGGTCATGGCTGGTAACGATCACGTGATCAATATAGAGAATCACGAGACCCATACCGATGATGCAACACGGGAAATGGTCAAGGAGGAAGTTGGCAAGGCTTTTGAGGCTTTATTGCCGGGCTACATCGAGGATGTACGCAAAGATCTACGGGATCTCATTCAACAAGAGTTTGTGGCTCTGAAGGCTGACAAAGAAACCGAAAGGCCAACAAAGAAAGTGACCTATAAGGAGTTTGTTGCATGCAACCCTACAACGTTCAAGGGTGAGGTCGATCCACTACTTAGTCAAAGGTGGATCAAAGATATGGAAAGTGCCTTTGAAACCTCACACTGTGAAGAATCTGATGAAGTGAGGTTTGCTGCAAGCCAACTCCGGGAACGAGCTAAAGACTGGTGGGAATTGCAACGGGATGAGAAGGGGCGGGAAGGTATCAAAAGTATGACTTGGGAAGAATTTAAGAAGTTGTTCACAAAGCGGTTTTGCCCACAAGCCGCTATCAACAGAATAGCAGAAGAATTCCTACAGTTACGACAAAAAGATGAAAGTATTGATACCATCACGGCCATCTTCTACGACAAAGCCAAGTTTTGCCCACAGTTGCTCCAGGATGAAAGGATGTGGATTAACCACTACTATGGCATGTTGAGTGCCAAGTATCGAGAGTTTCTTACACCGTCCAAATGTGAAACTCTAGCAGAGCTTATCGATTGTGCTAGGGATCGAGAAGCGGAATTGAAAAGGCAAGTTGATCGTGGGGAGAAGCGTGCGGCTGAAACGGAGACGGGTTCGTCTAAGAAAGCCAAGATTTCATCTTCATCAAACAAGTCTGGGAACGACAAAGACTCCAAACATTGCAAGATTTGTAAAAAGAAGCATGGGGGAGTTTGTAGATACGAATCTAAAAATTGCTTCAAGTGTGGAAAGTCGAGTCATTCGACATCTCAATGCACAAGCCCGCTAAGTGTGTGCTACAACTGTTACAAACCGGGCCACAAAAAGAGCGAATGTCCGGAACTAAAGAAGGATGGTACAAGTCAATCCTCGGTTGCTCAAGGTTCGGGGAAAAAAGGGTGATGGAGGAAAAGCTAAGGCGAGAACTTTCTTGATTTCGGATGAAGAAGCCAAATCTATAGCCGACGTTGTGACGGGTACCTTTCTCATCAACTCACTACCTGCTTATGTGCTATTTGACTCGGGTGCTAATAGATCGTTTGTTTCGGTTAAATTTGCGAGTCATTTTTCCATGGTGTTAGACAACTTACCTAGTCCTTTAGAGATTGAGGTAGCGGATTCAAAAACGTTCTTAGTGTTCAACGTTTATCGAAATTGCATACTTACCATCGAAGGTGAGGATTTTTTCGGTCGACTTAATACCCATGACACTCGGGGAGTTTGATGTAGTAATCGGTATGGATTGGCTTTCCATGTACCACGCCAATATAGTTTGCAATCGCAAGTGCATCCAATTGATATCTCCGAGTGGTTATGAGGTAATAATCCAAGGTGCAAAACGCGGTGGCGTAGCTTTATGTTCTTTGGTCAAAGCAATGAAATACATGAGCCATGGAGGACAATCGTTCTTAGCCTATGTAATAGACACGGAAACGAAAGTTCAAGTGTTGGAAGATATTCCGGTTGTTCGGGATTTTCCGGATGTCTTTCCGGAGGATTTGCCGGGAGTCCCACCGGAACGGGAGGTCGAGTTTCGAATCGACCTAACCCGGGAGCTAAACCCATTGCAAAGGCTCCCTATCGTTTGGCGCCATCGGAGCTCCAAGAGTTAATGACACAATTGCAAGATCTTTTAGACAAGGGGTTCATACGTCCGAGTACTTCGCCATGGGGAGCACCGGTTCTTTTCGTGAAAAAGAAGGATGGAAGTCTTCGGATGTGTATCGACTATAGAGAGTTGAACCAGGTAACGGTTAAGAACCGTTACCCATTGCCTAGGATTGATGACCTATTCGATCAGTTGCAAGGTGCATCGTGGTTTTCGAAAATCGACTTACGGTCGGGTTATCATCAGTTGAAGGTAAGGGAAGAAGACATCCCCAAGACGGCATTTCGTACTAGATACGGGCATTATGAGTTCCTTGTGATGTCTTTCGGGTTGACAAACGCCCCGGCGGCATTCATGGATTTGATGAATAGGGTGTGCCGACCCATGTTAGACCGATCTGTCATTGTATTCATAGATGATATCCTTATTTATTCTAAAAATGAAGGTGATCATGCTTGTCACTTGCGTGAAGTTCTCGAAACGCTTCGTCGGGAGAAATTGTTCGCAAAATTCTCCAAGTGTGCCTTTTGGTTGCGAGAGGTACAATTCTTGGGTCATGTGGTAAACTCGGAGGGTATACACGTAGACCCCACAAAGATTCACGCGGTGACCAAATGGAGTCCACCCAAGACTCCCACAGAGATTAGAAGCTTTTTTGGGTTAGCCGGATATTATCGGAGATTCATTCAAGACTTTGCTAAGATTGCTTCTCCTTTAACCAAGCTTACCAAGAAAGAGGTGAAGTTCCTATGGGGTGAAGAGCAAGAGAAAGCCTTTCAAGAGTTAAGTCGAAATTGACTCAAGCTCCGGTTTTGTCTTTACCCGAGGGAACCGACGATTTTGTGGTATACTCGGATGCTTCCTACTCCGGTTTGGGTTGTGTTCTAATGCAAAGGGGCAAGGTGATTGCTTATGCCTTGAGACAACTGAAAGTGCATGAAAGGAACTACCCAACCCATGATCTTGAACTAGCCGCGGTGGTGTTCGCGTTAAAGATTTGGAGGCATTATCTATATGGTGTAAAGTGTACGATTTACACGGACCATAAGAGTTTAAAGTACTTCTTTACGCAAAAGGAGTTAAACATGAGACAAAGGCGGTGGATGGAATTGCTAAAGGATTATGATTGTGAAATCCTATATCATCCTGGAAAGGCCAATGTCATGGCTGACGCCTTGAGTCGAAAGGAGGATCATACTCCTATCAAAATAACCGCAATGAAGATAACCGTTATATCCGAAGTGGTTGAACGAATCAAGGAAGCACAAACTGAAGCGCTAAAGGAAGAAAATTTGAAGAAAAATCGAATCAAAGGTCAAACTCAAACTTGGAAGATGATAGTCAGGGATTGAAAACAAGATGGGGTCGGGTTTGGATACCACCTACTTGTACCTTGAAGAATGATCTATTGGATGAAGCCCATAAATCCAAGTATTCAATTCACCCGGGAGCGACTAAGATGTATAGAGACCTTCGGGTTAACTATTGGTGGCCGGGCATGAAACGCGATATTGTCAAATACGTGGAAAGATGCTTAACTTGTTTGCAAGTGAAGGCGGAACATCAAAAACCTCATGGTGAATTGCAACCGTTGGATATTCCGGAATGGAAATGGGAAAAGTTAACAATGGATTTGATTACTAAACTTCCAAGAACGAAGAAAGGGTACGATGCGATATGGGTTGTTGTCGATCGATTGACCAAGAGCGCTCATTTCCTTCCTATTCGTGAGACTTACAATTCGGAGAAAATGGCGGAGGTTTACGTGAACGAAATAGTGTCACGACACGGGGTGCCCGTGTCGATTGTGTCCGATAGAGACACACGGTTTACTTCCAAGTTTTGGAGGAAATTTCAAGCGAAGATGGGGACAAAGCTATTGCTAAGCACGTCATACCATCCCCAAACCGACGGACAAAGTGAAAGAACCATTCAAACATTAGAAGATATGCTACGAGCGTGTGTTCTTGACTTTGGGGGTAGTTGGGATGAGTATTTGCCTTTGGCGGAATTTTCTTAATAATAGCTACCACTCCACCATCGAGATGCCTCCGTATGAAGCTTTATATGGAAGAAAATGCCGAACTCCCATTTGTTGGGGAGAATTGGTCTGCGGGAACTCGCGGGCCACGATACGATAATGAATACGGATGAAAAGATTAAGCAAATCCGTGCTCCATGAAGGCGGCGCAAGACCGTCAGAAAGCTTACGCGGATAAGCGTAGACGACCCATCGAGTTTGAGGTGGGCGATTTGGTTTTGTTAAAGGTTTCCCCATGGAAGGGTATTATACGATTCCGGAAGCGGGGAAAGTTGAGTCCGAGGTTTATCGGGCCATTTAAAATCATCGCACGTGTGGGTAAAGTTGCTTATCGGTTGGAATTGCCGGAAGAGCTTCAAGGAATTCACAACACGTTCCATGTATCTTACTTGAGGAAGTGTTTGGCTGACGAGTCGGCCTATGTCCCGTACGAGGATTTGGAAGTTGATGACAGATTGAACTATATCGAGAAGCCGGTGGCTATCTTGGATAGAAAGGTCAAGCAACTGAGAAACAAGACACTCAATCAGGTGAAGGTGCAATGGAAGAATCGTAAGGGATCCGATGCCACTTGGGAATCGGAAGATGAAATGAGGAAGTTTTATCCTCATCTATTTGATTAGTATGTAAAGTTTCGGGGACGAAACTCTCTTTAGAGGGAGAGACTTGTAACGACCCGAATTTCGTATTATGTAATTAAAATACAATTAATGTATCATGTGTTAAAACCTAATATTGTAAAATATGTTAAAGGTTAAATATTTAAGACTTAACTAGAAAATTTGCTAGTTAGTTAATAGTGGTGGAAAAATGAAAAATGATACTAGAGGGGTGGATCTTGCCAATTGATGAAACCTAAACATGAATATGTATGGCTTGCCATACATTTGGTGAGCATTGTCTGCTCATTCACGTATACACACAAGAGAAGAGGAGAAGAAGAATTTTGGTCATCTCATTGCTCAAATTGTTGGTGATTCAAGTGCAAGATCCGAAATTGAACCCTAGAAATCATTCTTCATCTTATCAAGAGCTACAAGTAAGTGTTATTTGATGTTCTTGAGGTGGTAAAAATCGTCACCCACATGGTGGGTGTAGAAATTGGTGGTTTAAACATGAAACCCTAGTGTTATAGTGCTAGATGATCATGTGTATGTGTGTATTATGGTAACTAGATGTGTAATTGCTCCTTAATTGAAGATTTACATGAACCATGGAAATGGGTTTAGTTACTAGAAGGTTAAACTAAGGATTCTTCATGTAAACTAGTTGCTAGTTGTAGAATCCATGTTCATTCTTGTAGAAATGTGATTATGTGCATAACATTTGGTTGAAATTGATGAATAACATGTGTGTTATGTGATTTAGGTGTAAAATTAGCTTGATGATGTTTAAAAGCTAGTAAATAACCAATATGTTAAGTTATGCACATAAGGTGTTTGATTAAATGCTCAAATTAGATGAAAACATGAATGAACTACTTAATTGCAAGAAATGTGCAATGTGAAAGCCTAGATTGTAGGTTAAATGTGATAAATGGTCAAATAGACCATATGTGTGATTAAATGAATGTTATGTGTTAAATGGGTCCTTAAAATGGTAATAGGAAGTGGTGTGGCAAGCGGATCCAAGGGAACCGGCAAGGAACACGTTTGATTGACCACTTAAACCTTCCGGACTCAAGGTAAGACATTCTTTAAATTGAGCATAACAAGGTAAAGGCATGAGTCACAATGTGTGTGACCATGTGCTCATAAGCTCAAACAAAATGAAAACCACGTTTAAAAAAAAAAGATAAATAGTTGACTTGCACCGTATGTGAGCTTCTATGACAAATGATTCACGACGTGCGTGAACATAAAGGAAAATAACACTTTAGTGTTATACCACATGGTTGTGGAATAGAACGAGTCATGATGTGCGTGACCGTCCCATGGAAATGGGAAGAAGGACAAACCCGGATTAAAGTGATTCACATCGTGTGTGAACACTAGGGTAAAGGGTTATCCCTATGATTTGCAACGTGTGTGGACGTTGGGTAACGCCAAGGAAAGCGGTCGTTCGCGAAAGAATGGCAAACCGCTCATTAAAATGGGATTTGACCCTATAAGGGGCAAATTCGGTATAAAAAGGAAAATTGCGTTATGATAAGCAAATGGGATGGGTTGGGTCTAAGAACTCACCAAACATATGTAATATGTTATAATAGACCGGTTCCATGGTTGTCGGGACGGTCGGGAGCTCTAAAGAACAAACGAACCATAAATGGGTTAAATAAGGAATTAAATACCAAAAAAAAATAGAAAAATTTTGGTATATTGCCAAGAGTCGGTTTAGACTCGTTGAAACTCCGTGGGAATCACGTATATGATAAAATATGTTATTTCCAGGTGTTTGGAACAATCGGGATCGAAAGGGGTGGCTCGGGACCGCGAAACGACCCTTAACGGGTCAAAAATAATGATTTTGCTGCAGGGTCTACCGTAGCTTACGGTTAGACCGTAATGTACGGTAGGTCCCTGGGTGAACTGAAGCTACCGTAAGCCAGTGTAGCACCACCGTAACATATACTGAAGCTACCGTAACTTACGGTGGTACCGTAAGTTACGGTAGGGACCAGTTCCCAGATTTTGTCGATTATCGTTTTAACGCGTTCCGAGTCCGTTTAAACCCCCGTAAAGACCCGAAATGAATGTTAGAATGTACTTACTTAGTTCCTATGAACTAATGGATGTCTAAACGTGTGTTTTCAGGTGTTACGGGACCGGAAGGCTAAAGTGATCGATAGGGCATACAAGGATCGAACGGGACTTGCATACGCGTTTCTCTTGTAGAATTAACGTGTTAACATTATTTTGAAACTTCTTATCACGTGTTTATGTAAATGGATTGTTAAACTTCATTTTTGAGTGTCGGTTGACACGAAACACATATTTTGGGAGTTAAATGTTAATGAAATTTTCTGGGACCAAATTCCGCATGTTTATTTAACGTAAACGGACTCTTTGGAGGTCCGGGTGTTACATCATTGATATTATTCCTATTGAAACAAGGAAGCAGAAAGCAGATCTTTTCACAAAAACATTTGATAAACCTCGTTTTTATAATTGATTACTATGCTAGGATTAATATCATTCTGAAAAACCTTTTTCTGAGAAAAACAATTGTTTAAGATGTAAATATGTAAATATTCTCTTTTATTTTCTGCCCTTGAGGATCCTTCTGTCACACATTTCTTTACTTTTTTTTATTCCTTTTATCCTTTTTTCTCTTTTATCTTCTGTTTGCTTGTTAAAATTCTCTATTAGATAAGCTATCAAATAGAAATTTTGGGGGAGTATAAGTCTAGATTTCATCTTTTGCTAAGTATCAAAATTTTACTACTTTTCAGGCTATTCGTGTAAAAAATGAGACTTAGAAGGAGGCCAGAAGTATTATGCTTGGGATGTGCAAGATAGGCTTAGCCTCAAATCAAATTAAACAGTAATTATGTGGCCAAACATAAAGCTCAAAGGATCACGGTGATAAGGATTTTTCCATGACATGTTGGCCTGCACAAAGATACAAGTCTCTGTCTAAACGGGTTGAGAGTTTACTATCTCTGTTGTAATCCTTTGTAAAACTCCAAATCACCCTTCACCTAGCCCTGAATGACGCTTCTAGTTAATCTAGTTAGCTCTTCAGAATCCCTTTCGTGCTTATCTCCTCTGCTGTGCGGAAGCACTGACCTGGAGTGATGATCTCCTCTGTTATACGTGAGTATAGACCTGGAGCTCTCATCAGCATGTTCAGATGATGATCTCCTCTGTTATACGTGAGTATAGACCTGGAGCTCTCATCAGCATGCTCAGATGATCATCTCCTCTGTTATACATGAGTATAGACCTGGAGCGATCATCATCTGCAACCCTAAATGCTCAAAAGAAATAGAAGATCAAAGATCTACATCATACATCCATCAAATATATGGATTGTCAAAGACTATCAAGCATCTAAAGCCACTCCCTAATATGCCTTGATTGTTCACATTCACAATGGTTCTCAATTGATCATTGTCTATGTTCATTTCAATTAAAAGCCCTGGCATTCAATGTGTCAGAAATGATCATTGTGTATGCCCACCCCTAGGATCTAGCACAGAGATAAATGATCACTCATGCTCAATAAGCCCTGATGACAGAATAAGTTCTTTGCTAAATGTCTGTGGGAACTGAATTGCCCGAGATTCCTCAAATCTACAAAAACATGATAAAAGGAAGCTGCAGATTGCTTGTTGAAAAGAATTTGGCATGGGTTTAAGTGGACAATCATATCTGCAATCTCGCTAATACATGACTATCAGGATATCCTTTAATTTTGACTTTCTTTATTCAATTTTATTTTATTTTAAGTTTTAATATTTTATCTTATTTTGAGTTTGGGTATTGTGGGATGTTTTGGTATTCAAAAAGGGCAATTTCTTTTTCTTGTGTCTAAGAATATAATAATAATAATAATTAAAAAAAATTAGGGTTCCAGCGAATCTGCTAGAGAACCTATAGGTTCGCCCGACACTGATCATTGATGATGTCAGTCTTTTAACTTCGTGTTGACGAGCGAATCTATAGATTCGAGGCCAGCGAATCTAAGGGTTATATAAGCAGTTCACAGGTTCGCGCAGCACTTCATTCGCTGCACTGTGAACTAGTTTCCCGAAACCCTTAGATTCGTTTGACAATTTCATCGCTTGTTTCATTGATTCCGTGCATGTTCTGTTATTCTGTAAGTGCATCGTCCATGATTAAGCCCCTGTATTGCATCGAAAATCGGTTTTTTTTTGTTTCCAAATCAAACCCGTCGTTCATCGCAGTTCTTAGATTCAAATAGAACACTTTTTAGACCGATTATGCATGAAATAAATGATAGGTTTTGGTCGCATTGTGTCCTATTAAGTCGTGTTATGTTCCATTTGGTTTAAAATCTATGTTTGATTCTGATTTTCAAAAACTAGGTTTTCAGCGAACCTAGTGTTCTATCAGCGAATCTGAACGAAAGTTCTACATGATTGAGCGAACCTGTGCCGGCATGCTGCTCGTGCTTGGCAAATAGATTCGCGCGAAGTTCCCAGCGAATCTATAAGTTCGCTTGGCGCATCTTGCATGCTTGCCTGTCGGCGAACCTATAGGTTCTTGACATCATCAGATTCGCTGTTAGCGAATCTAAATCTGTTCAGCGAACCTATCCATTTTTTATTTTTTTATTGTTTCATTTTATTCTATTTTATTTTTTATTTTCAAAATTTCACATCTTTTCAGCTTTGAACTTAATCTAATCAACTTCCGTTTATGTTTCAGATATCATGTCGACTCTTCAGTTCATCGACAAGCACAACATGTGTGCTTTGCTGAATGAAACGCATGAGAAAGCAGCTGCTTATAAAGATTGCATCATATGGCTGAAGTCATCTCACATTCACCATGCTATTTCTCACTCCCCTGAAATCTATGATTCGCACGTTCGTGACTTTTGGAGAAATGCAGTAGTAGATTTTGGTGTGACTCCCTCACGGATTGCCTCTAAAGTCCTAGATCAAGAAATTTCCTTCTCTCCGATGATCTGGCTAGGATATTACATTTGACTGAAGATGTTGGTGATGAGATTCCCTTGAATGCTAAACAAGTTTACAAGGAACTAAAGAAGGCAGGATATGAAGGTCCAATGCCTGGTGAAAAGAAGATGGAGTTCGTCAAGTCTTACTTAATCAGAGAGTGGCGATACATTGCTCACATATTCATCATGTGTTTGGATCATAGGAAAGGTGGAACTGATGGGTTAAACTTGGAGTGGGCAAGGGCAATGGTGCTATTCTGCCAAGGCAAGAAGGGAAATATTGCTAGGTTGATTTATGAATACATGGTGCAGAATATTCACGCTCAAAGAAAGGACAAATGGTTGCTGTATCCCAGATTTGTCCAGATGATTCTAAATGACTTGAAGCCAGACTTGCCCATAGTTGGTGATACTTTGAAGATATGGAAAATGAATATCAGAATTTTTGGTGATTGTAAGTCAGTGAGATATAACTGTGTGGGAAAGATTGCTTTCTTATGGGAGAATATGTATCCACCCGAAAGATGGAGCCATATCAGTAGATTGATCGAGATCGAGAAGAAAAATGAGGCACAAAGTGTTGATCAAAGTGAGGAGAGGCTGAAAAAGAGAAAGCCATATGCTCGTGACAAAGAGTACAGTGTAGAGAAAGAGATTGATGAAGTACAGAAAGAACTAGATGCTCAAAGGGATAGGAGGAGCAAGAAGAGAGCTGAGACTGGGTCTAGCTCTCAGCATGTAGAAGAAAGAAGAACAAAACGGAGGCAAGAGGATCCTGTGAAACCTGCTGATACTCCTGCATCAAATGCAAATAATGAGTTAGCCAACCTGAAAGCTAAATATGCTGAGCTTGAAAGAAGAGATAAACAGAAGGGTGATGTTATTAAGGGTATGGCCCTAATGCTCAAGGATCATCAAAGTTTGCTAATTCGAGCCTTCACCGAACTAAATGAAATGAAGGCTAAAGCTGGGATGGAACCTGCTATGTCTAAAAATGAGCTGAGAGTGTTGAAAGAAGCTGCAAGAAAATCTTTTGATATGTATGAAGGGTTGACTAGTACTGCGAAGGTGAATCTGGAGGAGATAAGGATGGTGGTTCAGAGGATCCGTTAAAGTCAAAGAGTAAAGAAAAGATGGTTGCTGAGGATGCAGGATTTGATGAACAGATGGGGTGTGATATGGATACATTTACTGGACCAGAAATAGCTGGTGGAAAACAAGTAGATTTCAGTCTGATAGATGAAGAAGATGAGGTTGAGGAACAGCTGGTAGATTACAGCTCAGAGCCCGAATTTTATGAGGTAGATGAACGACCAGTGACTTATGTGGCAGAAACCGGGTCATCAAAAGCTGGAACTGTGGAGTTAAACCAATCTGAATGGTTTGCTAAAGAAAAGAAGGCGGAAGAGATAACTCCACTGTTTCAGAACATAAAAAATCCAACAAGAAAGGAGAGTGACAAGAAGATTTTTAGTTGGAAATTCAACTCTGAGCTCAAATTATTTATGATTAAGAGAAGAGGAGGAGGGATCTCATATTTTCACAAGCGAAAAGCTTTCAAAACTCTCCCAAGGTGGGATCTAAGGAGATTGGCTGAGATCCCGTTACTTGGAGCTGATCAGAGTGAAAGGGCAAAGCTGCTGGAATTGGAAATCAAAAAGGGTTTGACTGATAACTTCACGGCCTTTGGCTTCATGAAAATGGATAGAAAGAGGTCAAAGAAGGACATTGATTGGGTGACTGGAAAAAGGAAAGATTGTGCTGAGACTGAAGCCAGCTAAGACTGTAGATCGAGTTAGGATACCTGATCCTCTTCCCCCAAGATTACAAGCATTCGAAAAATGGTTTTATGATAACAACACGGGGGAAGCAGTGATTAGAGTGAAAGGTGTTCCTGAGATTAGACTGTTTGATCCAATGGAGGTATTTTCTTCTGTGATGAAGATCTGAAGGTACTGTGTGAGAATGTGATTCATCATGGGGCAGGAGAGGAAACGAAGGCTGAAGCAAATCTGTTTGTTATGGTTGCCAACAAAGCCCGAGGAATTAGAGCAGAGATAGAGGAGGTTGCTGAGAAAGTAAGGAAAGATGATGATTTCAGGATGGATATGGATGATCTGACTAGGCAGATGGATAGATCGATTGAAAAGAGGTTTATTGGTGAGGCTAGCGGTTCTGGGGTTAGATCTGAGGAGCATACTGTTACAAATCAGGAGGAGGTTATCGTTATTGACGTGCCTGATACAGAAATCTCAGAAGCTCAGTTTGTACACGAGATTAATGAGGATGAAGTGTTTGCTGAAGTGATTGCTCAGGACATTTTCCAGATTGTTCAGCAAGGAGCCGGATCTGATATGATTCAAGACCCAGAGGCAGAGATTGAAGCCGGAGCAGATCAAGCATAAAAGACAAAGGCTGGAGCTGTTTTAGAGACCCCCCTGGGTGAGGTCCAACCTAGGGGGAGTATTGATGACTAGTGTAGGTTTGACTCACCGGCTTGTCGGTGTTTTGTTTTTAATTTGTATTTTGTTTAGTTTATGTTCCAGCGAACCTACGGGCGAACCTACAGATTCGCCCGGAACTCATTGTATAGATCTGAGTAGGTAGTCGCCGGGCGAACCTAGTTGGGTGTCCGGCGAAGCTAGGCAGTTTTGGTCTGATAGATTCGCTGTCCAGCTAACCTATCAGCGAACCTAGAGTCTGCTTATATATTGTAATGTTTTCTCATTCTAATGCAGTTTTTGCCATTTTGTTCAAACCCTAAAGTGTGTGTGTGACGGCTAGAGGTGCTAGGAGCTTATTTGTTCATTATTGTAGTTTTATATCCTCTATTCATCCTTGTTTGATCTTTACATTGATTGTTTAGCAAGAATCTCTTATAGTTCGATGAATTTCAGTGGGATATGTGTGTGTTTGTGATCATTTGCACTGTTGAATCGATCATGTTGGACCAACAACAAGAAAGCTCCCTTAAAACCATCCTAGAAGAAGACTTCTTCGGAAGAAAAGGTGGTGAAGGCTTCTTCCAAAAAGAAAGAAGCTTCGGAAGAAAACCATGCTGCAAAAGCTTCAACAAGCTCATCCTCAATGATCAACCAAGGGATGGATTGGAAGATCAAGGAAGATGCTGCAGCCCAAACCTCATCTTTAACGACCTCTATCAAACCCCATTGTATCTTTTGGTTCAATTATGTCATTATCTTTGGAAATAGTGATTTCAATCTCTATGGATACTCTGACAGTGACTATGGTGGCTGCAACATTGACAAGAAATCCTCATCAGGAGGATGTCAATTTCTTGGTGGAAGGATCATTTCATGGCAATGCAAGAAACAATCCTGTGTATCTACATCAATTGTTGAAGCTGAATACATCGCTGCTGCTAGCTGCTGTGCTCAGTTGCTATGGATTCAGAACCAGATGTTAGACTATGGATTCAACTTCATGAGTACTCCTATCCATATTGACAACAACAGTGCTATCTCCATCACAGAAAATCCAGTGAAGCACTCCAAGACAAAGCACATTAATATCAGGTATCATTTCATTAGAGATATTCATGAGAAAAATCTGATAAAGTTAATCAAAGTTGACTCAAATGAACAATATGCTGATTTGTTCACAAAATCTTTTGATGAACAAAGATTTAAGTATCTCATATCAGCTATTGGGATGATAAACATTGATTAACCACCTCTTTTGAAAGCTTTTTAATGTGTAATGTCTTGTGTCAATACAATTTAAGCCCTGTTACAAAAGAACTCTTTGAAATATTCTAAGTGTAAATTTCTTCCGAAGAGGAATTAACTCTCGGAAGATATTTCTAAATATCTTCCGAAGTCAAATTCCTCAATGGAACTTTTCTTCTCGGAAGATTTTTTAGTCTCGGAAGAACGATTGATTTCACATCAGATCTACTTCCGAAGCTTATAAAAACTTTTCATTCGGCAAGCAGCTCTTACCTTCGGAAGCAATGTTTTGCTTCGGAAGAAAGAATTGCCTTTGGAAGACAACTACCTTCGGAAACATTTTATACTAGGAAAGAGAGTTCTTACTGTGTAATGGATATCTTTTTGGGCCCCACACTGTAAAAGGTAAAGATTTTGTTGATAATGCCTGATTATTTAAAATTATCCCTTACCGCCACTGTCATTTCATAACCGCCAACTGCCGCCCTACCACCATTACCTAAATTCTTACCATTTAAACAATCCAAACTGTTCAATTTCATCTTCTTTTACTGATTTACTGCCCTAAACATTTCCTTCACTGCCAATCCTGAAATTCACCCAAGTTCAAACTTACTTTCTCTTACAATGGAGCTAAACCCTCAGCATAACCAGGTCGCATTACTTGATTCGTCAAGAGATGCTAACTTCATGAAATCATCACCTTTCTTTCTGAATCAACCTACCACACGGCACTTACTGTTAACCCCACCGTTTACTCCAACCACATGACTAAATTTTGGAGAAACGGTCAAGCAGAAATCCTAAATGGGGTTCGCGTCCTAAGAACCCACATTTATGGACAGGAGTTGATCATAAGTGAACAACCCATCAGGGAGCATCTAGATCTTCATGATGATGAAGCTCCTACTAAGTTTCCCAAAGAAGACTTGGATGGCACATAAATCCTCATGGGATATGGTGGAGACGTGAGCAGGTCAACCGTCTACAAATTCAACTTCGCATATCATTGGAAGTTTTCCTGCACATCGTTCTTCACTGCCTATCCAACAAGTCTGGGGGATGGGATCAAATCCCATACGAACTAGGATGCCTAGTTCACGGGTTGGTGAGAGGCCTGCGCTTCAATTACTCAAGGTTTGTGTTTACCAATCTACTTGGGAATCTTAGAAGGGAAACATTTTTTATGTATCCCCGATACATTCAACACATCATCAACTGCGAGTTGGAACAAAGCAAGCTTGTCTATGCAGCTGCTCTAACCGTTCCTCAAGTGCGGCCTGCCATCTTCAAGACTTTGAAGAAGGTGTCCATCAACTTCACTGGCAGGTATACTCCTTTACCTCCAGATATGATTGAGCGCATAGCTCCTGGTGACATCCCTGTTGACCCCACAGGTGATGAACCCACACCAGCAACCCTCACCACAAATGCCCCAATACCTTCTCCACCCATCAAATCACATATCAGAGACGCCCCAAACAAACCCTTGTTCAATCTACTCTGATTGAACAAGCTCCTCCAGTTCAATCCAAAAGGACTAGAGTGGAAACATGGGCTCCCACTCAGTTCGAGGTCACACCATCCTTCACCATTGACCTCAATTTGGGTTTTGCGCCTCCTTAGTCTCAAACCCAAGATCCCGACACCCAAGCCTTTAGCCTACAGGGTGAGTATTTACACTCCCCTGTGCAGCCAACAAGGGACCGCCTCACAAGAGGCTCGATGCCTGTAGACATTGATCTAGGTCCCGGGTCAGTAGGTTTAACCTCTCTATCCTTCACTAACCTATTACTCCAAACTGATGAAGAGATAACATCTCTCCATGGCCATGAAGTTGATCTTCAAGACCCTCTTAAAGATCAACAGAGCCAAGAGAGATCCATATCTCTAGCCCTCATCAGAGGCCAACAACTGAGGTGAGTCCCACTGATGTGGAGGGGACTCATGTAGGCTCAGCTGCCACTACTCAGAGTCTCTCATTGAGCTCTCAGGACAGTGGTAACATCAATCAGACTGAGTCTACGGCAACTTTGCCCATTGATATCTCTGAAAGAGATGACTTTGAGCAAAGGTATCCAGGGTGCCAAGAAGCCACATCTAGTGGAGAGACTGAACATACTAGGTATGTTATCTCATCTCCCCGTGATTCTTCACATGAAGATGAGGGAAGTATGCAACTCACTATTCAGTACTTGATCTCTAAGGTCTCAAACCTTGAATCTCAGGTTAAGATCTTAGAGAACAGGACAGCCACTCAGCAACTTGAGATTGACAATCTCAAGGCTAAACTAGCTGAGAAACAGACAGAGAGGTCTGTTAGGCATGTACCTATCCAAGTCTCATTGACTTCTTCCTCTAGCTCATCTAGCTCTCAAGATGATGCTACCAAAAAGGGTGAGAAAGATCAGAAACAAACACCTGAGGAACCACCGATCCAGTCCTCTACTTCCCAAATCATTACCTTACCTGAGTTATCTCAATCAATTCTCAAGACTGACTCACAAATGCTTCACGATCTCTACAGACTTTTCACAAAGCATGTATTGAGATCTTCTTTAGATCAGCCCAGCCCGGACACCACACTGATCTACTTTGGAGCTGAAGAACTTCAAAGGCTGACTGCACCTTCTACCATTATGGAAGAAGTTGGTCAACCTAAGGTCCACATGGAACCTAAGATTAACTTCAAAGGGGAAATGGGGACTGATGGCCCAGCAACTGAAACAGTTGGGACAGAACTTGCATCAGCATCTTCTTCTGAAGCTCAGGCTGAAACTTTCGAAGCTAAAGTTGAAGCTGAAGAAGAACAAGATAAGCCTTCCGAAGCTGAAATGGAAGCTACGGAAGGATTGTTCAAAATGTCTGAGGAACTGATTGTCACAGATGTCATTGCTGAAATAGCATCTGAGCTGAGCAGGGAGGACATTTCCGATTTGCCTCCATCCCAAACACCAGCTGACCCTCTCTCACAATCCGAACCCTCTATCCAAGAACCACCACAGTCAAGTTCTGCAAAAGTCAAAGGCAAGAGAAAAATGACTGCGGAAGAGCTTCAGGAAGAGGAAAGGATTGAGAAGTTAAAGAAGAAAGGTAGATTCTCTGATGAGAAGCTGCTAGCTGCCAGTTCAAAGGCAGCTGCAGCCAATCAGGAGGAAATCAACAACAAGAGAAGGGCAGCACTCATTGATCAGCTCATCAACCTAGGAGCTGCCAATGAGGAAGTACTCCTGCTACCACTAGAGGAGTTGGTGACTTTGGAGAGGACAACCAGGCTAAAACAACAAGAAGAAGCCAGGTTGGTCTTAGAGAGGGAAGAGGAGGAACAAAGGAAAGCCGCCTTGTAGCTGAGAGAAGCTAGGATTAAATTCCTACTCTCTAAAGGCTTCAATCTTCCAGAACTTTCTCCTCATGATGATGACATGATCCTTTTGCTCCACAACAAAGAGCAGGATCAAATAGAGAAAGAAAGAAAGAAGGGTTGTAGGGGAGAAGATGTAGAAGAAGAAGCAGAGGGAAGAAGTAGAGAGGGTTACTGCAGCCAAGAGGTCCGGAGACAAAGCCTGGATGAAATACTATCTCCGGGCTCATGGATTCTCTGGTAGACAGGTGGGACCCATGTCCGAAAGGACACTCCAACGGATAGTCGGTGAAATAAAGGCTGACATCCGTATGGGAAAGAGGAAGGAGATGTATAGAAGGGGACAGGGAATGATCTTCACCCCAACTACTCAACCACAACCAACCACTCAACCACAACCTACACCAGAAGAACCAATCCCATTTCCCATTAAAACCGAGTCCTTAGATGAAACCTTCACCCCTGAACCTACAACTCTACCCATACCCACTTTATCACCAAACCACCTAAACTTCCCATCCTTAAACCCAAAACACAACCCAGAACCACTAAACCCAAACCTACCCAACTGATACCCAGACCATCCCCTCAGTCTTCTCAACATCTCTCTCTTGAAGAATTTAAGGAAATCAAGACAAAGCTCAACAACTGCACCACTCTGAGCAACATCTCCTGTGAGGAAGATCTCATCAACATCACCTATGTTGATGACTCTTCAAGTTCCCTCACACTAGATCAATTTCTTGATTTACCTAGAGAAACTTTGGGCCAGGCTGCAAGATTTCTCGGTCTCAACTCTGATTCTCTGAATGCTGAAGAGAAGAGACTTACAAGAAAACTGGCGACTCTACTGGATACAAGGAAGGAGGACAGGATTTCTAGTCAGTCTTCTGTGCCTAGGAAAGGTATAATCCAGTAGAGGTTCGTTGAAACTTCTCACGACTTTGTTGTGGAAAGAGAGAATGGTGAAATCAACCGGCTCAATGCCACTTCTCTATTGCATCTCAGCAGATTTGACATTGCTGAGCTTGCAAAGAAGCCATTCTCTAACCCCTCCAACTCTAAAGCTGCTGCAACCATTAGAAATCATATCAGCAGTCTTCATCTAGCCGAGCTAACTACAAAATCCAAGATCAAAGAAGAGTTGAAGTTAAGAAGACAGGAAGAAAAGGAAAGACCTACCACTAAGGGCGTAGCCTTTCTACAGATGGTGGAGGGTCCAGAATTGGAACTATAGTTAGATAGGAATATGACTATAGTTCCCATCAACTAACTCTTTTCAGAGGGCCACAGGAATGGGTACATATAATCCAAGGTAACAGACTGGATGTTCTGTCTACTAAAGATTTATACAAACTTCTCAGCACCACATCAGGGAAGAATAAGGAAGCAGATAGATATCTACTTTCCTTGGTGCTGAAAGTTTTGAGAAGAAGAGAGAAGTGAAGTTTTGGTAGCAGCAGCCTAAGGGGAGTTTGTTGGGTCACTATAAGGCTGGTGCAACCAAAACTACTTCACACAGCCAATTTTGGTGCTACATTCAAAGGATTCTGAAGCTATGAGAACTTCCAAAGTCTGAAGAGTTCTTCCAAAGACAAAGTCTGAAGACATCTTCCGAAGACAAAGTCTGAAGACATCTTCCGAAGACAAAGTCTGAAGACATCTTCCGAAGACAAAGTCTGAAGACATCTTCCGAAGACAAAGTCTGAAGACATCTTCCGAAGACAAAGTCTGAAGACATCTTCCGAAGACAAAGTCTGAAGACAACAGCTGAAGACAACTTTTGAAGACAAACTCTTCTTCCGAAGACAAAGAAGACTCCAAGCCTCGGAAGAAGCAATCTTCCGAAGTATAAGTGGCTTCGGAAGTTATTCTTCCGAAGCAATTTAACCTTCGGAAGACTTTGCTATGACCAGTAGACATAAGTATGGTCTCTGACAATCCGCTGCAGATCTCTGATACAGCATGGCTTCTTCCTAAAGAGCCATGTTGTTAACCATACTTTATTCTACTGTTTACCTTTTATGATAGTATATGTTACCAACCTTAGTTGGTGACAAAAGGTAAGTCAGGGACATGTCCTAACTACTAAATCTCAGATAATATATCCGAGATACCTTAACCTATAGTCTTGTAGTATAGGCTTTTTGGTTATAGGTTTCCAGCTGGGATCAAAGTATATCCGGCTGTAGGTAATATTATATATAGTTCTCATTGTAACTCAATAGATAGAGAGATTTTTATGCTTGTAAAGAGTCTTGTAATCCTTTGAGTTGAGAATCAATATATAAAAGTACCTTGAAAATTTACCTCCTGTGTTTATTCTCACGTGATACTTGTTATATTGTGATCAACTCTTTTTAAGACTCTTTCTGAGTGTTGTTCTAGGCGAGTTTGAGAGAAAAACCACTTGTTGAGTAACCAACACCGTTCCTGTAGAAATCTTCTGAAGCCAAGACCAATATCTTCCAAAGCCAAAAGATGAAGTCTTCCGAAGCTTTAAGGACAAAGTCTTCCGAAGCCAACCATTGAAGATAGATTTCTTCCGAAGACTTTATATTACATGCTTTATCTGATGTACTTTTTACCTAAAGCTGAACCACTTTTCGCTGCCACTCTGATTGTCACCAACCTTTTCATGAGTTGGTGAAAAGGTCCATGCTTTTAGTAAACTGTACATTGAGGTCTTGAGTCTGTAACTTTCCACTTTATGTACTTTATCCTTTTGTAATATATTAGGATGTGAGCTATGGCATGTGATAGTCACTAGTCAAAAGGCAATCTACCTTTGACTCTACATGGATTTTGTTGTCTAGTTCATGTAGCCAGCTGGCCTTCAAAGTATGGCCGGTTGTAGGCTTTAGTATAAGGATTTTCTGGTTCTTGTAACTAAGTAAGTTTTGAGTTGAACTTTGTAAACCACTTTGTAAGGAACTAGAAGATCAATATACTTAAACTTAGAAAACCAACTGCTTGTGTATTGCTCTAGTTTCTGTCTCATTTACATCTTGTGTTTCTAAGTTCTCTAAACTCATTTCTTATCAGTTCCCTATTTGAATTGTTAAGTGTTGAAATACACTCTCCTTTTTGTGTTGTTGTGTTGTACAAGTGCATAAGCCCTTCACCCGGTCCTGCAATTGGTATCAGAGCTTCTCAGGCTCTTGATATAAGATCTCACCATCTTAAGATCTCTCACACACACAAAAATACTTAACCCTTCAAATAGCAGCTATCTCTAAAGCTGATATGGAAACTGGAACCATGACAAAGTCCCCGCTGATCACTCTTGATGACTTTGACACTTGGTGCCGAAGAATGAAAGGTTTCATCAAGTGTCAAGACTCAAGAATGTGGGAATCTGTTGTCTCTGGACCTTACATACCAAAAACTCCTTCAGCTACTGCTGGAGGTGGTATGATCCCCAACGCTGTGGCTGACTACTCAGAAGAAGATAGAAAGAGAGTAGAGATTGATCAAAAGGCCATGACAACCCTTCAGACTGCTCTTCCAAACTCTGTATATAGAGGTTTCAAGAAATGCAAAATAGCTAAGCAACTGTGGGATGCATTGAAACTAATGTATGAGGGTTCTACTGAAGCCAAGGAAAACAAGAAAGATCTTCTGAAGCAGCAGTTTGAAAATTTCACCTTCAAAGCAAGTGAGACCATGACTCAACAATACTTCAGGTATGTTGAGATTATGGATACCCTAGTGGATGTTGGAGTAACTCTTGAAAGCAGAGACATTGTAAGGAAGTTCATGTCCTCTCTTCCTAGGCAATGGACATATTACTGTGTTGTAATCAAGAGAACTGAGAACCTTAAGACTCTCACTCTGACAGAGTTGTATGGCATTCTCAGTGGATACCAGATGGAGATGAACATGCAAGGTTCATCTGGTAACTCCAGCAATCAAATGGGTTTAGCCCTTCATGTGACTGAAAGGGATAGCATAGAACCCCAACATCATCTTATATGCTACCCTGACATCTCACAAAAGGGTCCTTTCATCACCTTCCTGGAGACACCAAGGGAGAACTATACTCAAGGAAGCCCATTCCAAGAGACAAGTTCTTCTCAAGCCTTTGTGTCCTCTGATGAAAGTTGTGGTAGCTTCCTATTCACCCTTGAAGATCTGGACTGTATCCATCCAGACAACCTGGAGTATATGGAGATAGTCCAGCAGATGGCTCTTCTCACTCACAGAGCCAAGAGATTCTATAAGAGGACAGGAAGGAAGTTTCCCAGCAATAAGGGAACTAATTAAAAATCACTTTTTATTTGTAAAATTTAAGCATACGAGTAATTCATGTTGTTCGATTCTGTAATTTTTAATTAGTTAATGGTTGTTCAGGCTTATAAAAAAGAGAAGAGACCATATATGCACATGATGCTATGTGATCATGAGCATGGTCAAAGCAAAAGCATATTTCCCAGGTATGTCATGCTTAATTGAGAGAACACAAACCGAACAACTTTTAACATATTAATCCTACTGTACGTATGGGTTTATGAGGTGTTCTAAATGGCACAGTGGTTGGTACTATGTATGACATCATAACAAAGGAGTCAAACACATATGAAGAATGTGCAGTGTAACTCTAGTTTATAAGTAATGGTATATATACATTCTGTAAATCAATTGCCCACAACTTAAACTCAGCTTAGAAATATTTGTAATATTTTTACAGCTTAGAATTAGTGGTCAAGGTTATTGTTCCATATTATAGCATGCTTTCTGCTTGGAAAACTTTGGTGCAGCTTTGTGCATCCTGTTTATAAGGTTTGGCTGTTGTTCAATAGGCAGTGCCCAATTCTTTTCCCCTTAAACCCCAATTTCCATTTTCAATAGCAGAACAAGAATTCATTCATTCAATAAGCCTATATAATTCATTCAATAAAGCAAAAAAGAAAACTACCATAACAAGAACAGAAGGCCAAAGTCACCTTCAAGACCTCAATTGCAACTACTAATCACTACGCTGCCCATAAATTCAACAAATTGTAACCTACTATGGCTAGAAATTCAAGAAATTCAAAAGAATAGTATCTGTGAAGCACGGATCAAAACCGAGGCGAAGGATATTGTTGTGCTTACCTGGTTCAGGGGAAAGATGGCACATATATAACCGAGGAACAGAACACCAACATGAATACACACAGGAAATGAAGGCTTACCCGAATTCGGAGGCCAGGCTACAGGAGCATCAAAGGGGAAGGCGATTTGGGGAAGGCGGTGATATGTAAACACGACAATCGAACACAGTAGTTGAACGGGCATGGGCATTGAAGTGGGGGTGCGGAAAGGCTCTGGTAACGGCTAGACATTGGTTGTGGGAGTTGAGACGGACCTTCGGTGTGGGAGGAACCGGACGATCGGAAATGGGTTGGAGGAAGCCAAGAGGCGCGTCTTATGAAAACATGAAAATTACTATACTACACACTCTATATGTATTATATAGTAGTTAAGATTATGTTTGTTTAGCCTCTTAAGTATATTCCATTTCACAATTGTATTGCAAGTTTTAGTTCATTAAAGTTACAAAATATACAAGCGATTGATAAGAATTTGTGTTGGAAGTATTAGGTGTGAATGAATGTCTAAAATTATGATGAACACTTTTTTCAAAAACAGGTTTTCGGTTAGATTTTCATTGAACTCGTGCGTGCCCGCCCGTTCCACGGACACGAATGCATATTCAAAAACCCGGGCCCGCGCGAGTCATTGTTATTTTCAGTTTAGTCTACATTAATGATCATAACCAGTTCAAGTGAAGAAGATTAGATACCCCAAAATCACAAACCTGGTTCCACTAATCATAGTGAGAGATCAATTAAACTAATTACTAATCTAATTAAGTCTACCGGAATAACTTGTTCGATTCCGAGAGATCTCAAATAAAATAATCCCACCAACCCTAAAAAAATTCAAAATATCCTATGCATCGTGTTTTCATGAAGAAAGAACGAGTTTATTCACTATATATATAATATTATATCTTTACACATAAAAATGATTTAAAAGAATTTTTCTTAAGAATTAATGAATAATTGACGAGACACAGATCTTTCCCATAATCTCAATACTCGAGTAAAAAACCTGCGAAAATCATTAGAAGGAAACTTACCATAAGTAAGAGTAAAACACATGTCCAACCAAAAAACTCTTGTTTTATTAGAAATGAGACTTGAATCAAAAAAATTTTAAGCTAACAAACTCTTAATATAACCCGGCTCAACCATTTAAAAGCTAAATAGCTAATCACTTGTTAACGTGAGACTAGCCAAATTTATAGAGTCTTTTGTTTTTAGATTTGAAGTCCTATATTCAAAACTAGACATTAAGTATATTGTGTAACATTAACCGTTAAAAAAAATAAGAAATCACTTAATCTAAAAACGATTGAAAGACTTTATTTTGAGACAAAAGTAGCGATGATTACGATGGGACAATTTCAAACACCCACTAATCAAATTGGATTATTATAATACACTATTATAATACAAGCAGACAAAGTAGAAAGAAGAAACAGCCAATCACAAAAGGTTAAACGCGTAAGCCCTTGCCAGTAGTTGCCACTTGCCACGCGGTCACGGTCTCCCCCTCTCCGCACCCAGCTAATCCCCCACTGTAGCGTAACCCTTTTTCTATTTCACTTCATGCCTTCTATTTCACCACCCTCCCGGCCTATAGGCTATATCAATCATCATATCTCATATCTCCCCTTTCTCCATCTCCAACATCAATTCAAATTCAATCGACTCTTCAATGGCAGATCGTCTTCATCCTCCAGATCAACCTCAAAACTCTCCCGATGCTGTCAAACCACCTCCCTCAGACGACAAACCACTACTGCCACAAGGAACCTACGTCATCCAGATCCCCAAAGACCAAATCTACCGCATACCTCCGCCTGAAAACTCACGCAAGCTGCAAAAGCTCGCTCATCGGAAACCTAGACGGAGCTGCTGCTGCCGCTGCTTCTGCTGGACCATCGCCACCGCATTCATCCTTCTCATCCTCCTCTCCATCGCCGCCGCCGTCCTCTACTTTGTTTTCCGGCCCGAAAAGCTTAAATACTCGATCGATGGCGTCGCTGTAGGGGGCGTCAATCTCACTTCATCGTCGACGATATCTCCGCGTTTAACAGTCAAAATTAGGGCTGAAAACCCTGACGATAAGCTCTCTGTGTTCTACATACGAAAGGGGAGCTCCGTCAACGTGCATTACGCCGACGTTAACTTGTGTAACGGTGAGTTGCCGGCGTTCGAGCAGCCGGCGAACAACGTGACGGTGGTGCGAACGGCGTTGAGTGGGTCGAATATTGTCTTGGCGCGTGAGGTGCACTCGCGGTTGGTAACACACGAGAGGGAGAGGAATATTCCGTTGAAGTTGAAGTTGAAGGCACCGGTGAAGGTTAAAATCGGTGCCGTTAAGACGTGGGAGATTGAGGTTACCGTTAAGTGTGACGTGGCGGTTGACCGGTTCACGCAAAAGTCAAAAGATCGTGTCCAAAAGTTGTGATTATTCGGTGGATCTGTGGTAAAGAGAAGTTGGTAGCTTCGAAATGGCTTGCCCTTTATTTGTAAAGATATAAAAAGACATACGAATTCAATTATTATTATTATTATATGATATTATGTATGTAGAGTTTTTGTATAAATAAATTTTTTGTAGTCAACGTAGGAAAGAAAGAATTCATTGATCATCAAGTGCCATTTTGTAGTTTTTGTTTGTAAGATATATTTATCGTGTTGTTTATTTTGAAAATTTTAATTTCTTGGAGACCACTTCGTACTCAACAGGAAATTATGTACATGAATCCATTCAAAAGAATATTTCATTCACGTTGTATTATGTAATTATATTAGGCTTCAACTAATTGAACCCTGTCAGGTGATAATTAAACGCCTTTGACTTTCTTCACGGCCCGTGAAGGGCCTTACGGGCCGTAAGTGCTTCGAAATTTAATACTCACAACTGCATTTAATAACGGCCCGTGAAGGAACAAACGGCCCGTTAACGTCCGCACACACGGCCCGTTAACTACATCAATAACGGCCGTGAGATCCTTCACGGGCGTAGTTGTCCTTCTGAGAATTTACTTTCCTCGTTTTGCGTGCACTTTTAAATTTTATAATTATGTGACGCGACGTATTATTCCTTGATTCGATTAAGATTCTATATAAACCGTTATATATATGACTTGTTATATGGTTAGTGAGAAACGAAACAGTAAAAATGTCTTCTCGTGGAGGTAGGAGAAGACGTCAAAATGAGTCATCTTCAACTCACGAGATATTGTGGAAAGTATTCCCGATCCAATAGATAACCATAATTGGCAGAACGGGAGGAACTGGTCTCAGAATATTATTCACTTTATACGTAACGGTGACTCCCAAACATGTAGAGTGTATTACATGGGTCATTCCGATATTCCGTTACAATTTTGGCGTGAATTACTCGGAAACGTGTCTTTAGGTACAGAGGTATGATTTAAAGTTTTTTTATATATTATTTTATTTTAAAATTCTAACAATTAAAAAGTTGTTGTTTTATAGCATGTTCGGGCGTGGACAAATAGACTCACAATATGGAGATACGAAGAAATACGTAGAACGAAGAGTTGCCGGGTAGTGATCGTTGGACGATTCTCCCATTTGAGTGGTTTAACTTAATATACTCGGGGTCCGTTAATGGTAACGAATTTGGAGACGGGAGTGACTGTCTATATCCCGCGTTATGGGAAGTTGATACGGTAATACTGTTTTCATGTTTTACAATAAAAATCATAAATTTATAACCGTGAATTAAATTGTTTTGTAGGTTTACGTACCAATGACTGATGACGAAGAAAATTGGTATCTTTTTAAGATTTCTATGGACTCACTACAAGTTCGTATATATTCTCCATACGAATGCCGACCAAATACGTGTGATGATTCATGGTGCATTCATCGTAATGCGCGAACGATTTTCGTACAATTCGAATCGTACTTTTTACATTTTCTGTCACGTATACAATATTGGCAGCACTCCGGACAAGAAGAAATCGAAGAACTGGTGGTATCTGGTGAAACGTTTGGCCCCCTAACGCCGGTCATATTGGTCGAGATTCGGGAGTTGTAATTTGTATGTTATTGCGTAGGTTGGTTCAAAATAGATCTTTAGAGTGGCAAGAGGTTAGCTTACAGGATGCTTGCTTTAGATTCCGAAGATTTATGGCAGACGAACTGTATTCTAGACGTGTAATGTAGAACAGTAATGAAATATTTTATTAAAACATAAACGTTTATTAGTACATTCAAAAACGATAAACCGTTATTATCACACAAAAATAAAACACATAATTTTTAATCTTCTTGATCTTTATAAAAGATCCAAGCCGCAAAATGGTTGAAGGAAATTCCAAATTTCTCCCGATATCTTTCTTGAGTTCTTGTCATAATATCCGTATCATTCCATAACATATTTCGATTGTTGTAAACGTCTTTGTAGAGCTGGTGAAATGTCGTGACCTTCCTTCTCAAGTCAGACCACTTGTTGCTAAGTTCACGAGTGGTGCGATATTCTTCACGTTCGAGAATTTGATGAAAACGAGTTGAAACCCGGTTCCAAAATATTGAATTTGGCGGGATAGTACCTGAATTTTCGATACAAGATCTTACTAAAGTCACCTCCTCTTCATCCGTCCACGGATTTTGATCACTTGTAGCACTCATGTTTTGGGTATTGAGTAAATTTGTGTGAATTGTTTGTGTCAAGCGGCTGAATTTATAGACTTGAAAAAGTTTTGTACGGCCCGTGAGAGGCTTTACGGGCCGTGAGTGTGTTACCATACGGCCGTGTAGTGCCAACGGCCGTATTTTAAAAAGTACAAAGTATCACGGCCCGTGAACGCGGTCACGGGCCGTGTGGAATAATGTAACGGGCCGTGAGGCGCGTCACGACCGTGAGGCCCGATAATATATAGGACCTCACGGCCCATTTACTCATTTACGCCCCCAAAACACACATACGATTTACTCCCGTCACGACCTCCGTATTTTCATCATTTTCATACATCCGACTCCCTACTACGGTACGTATTCAAATCCGTATTTTATTTTTGTGTATTTTTCGTTTAAATATATTAAAATTATATTTAAAAAAATCTGGAAAATCGAAAAGTTTGGGGATTACGGGCCGTGAAGGGTGGTCACGGGCCGTATCCTTTTGAATTTTCAGAGGGTTACGGGCCGTGACCGTCCTTTACGGCCCGTAATCCTTTTGAAACTTATATGGGTTACGGGCCGTGATGGTTCTTTACGGGCCGTAACCCTTTTTTTTTCTGGTGAATTATTATTTTTTTTTGCAGATTATGCCGCCCCGCAAACGTACACGTCCGGAGACTGAGCCCGAGGGTCAGGGTGACTTTCTGGACCCACACCCTGATCTTCGTTTTCCGAGGGAGACCCAGCCACGGCAAAAGCTGTGGAAGCTGATTGGACGTCCCCTGAAGGGGACACGCACCATCGACTGGGACGTGCTGGAGGAGGTCGGAGACATAGCACGTGCCCAGGATATCATCGGGCTGGACGGAGAGACGCCGTGGAGGCGGATGTTTGATTTGGGATCGAGGAGGGGCTACCGGGAGCTGACGTTGCAGTTTTTGTCTACGTTTCAGTTCACTCCCGCCTTTGAGGATCAGGACCCCCGCCAGCACATAGCGGTTCGATTTAGGCTGGGGACCACCGGTAGGTACGAGTTCACCCTCGCCCAGTGGGCGGTGACTCTTGGGTTTTACACCCAAGAGGAGACGGAGGATCCTCGTTTTTATACTGACGAGGTCCAGTCGGAGCCGGCTCCTTTGGTCGGATGGTGGCCGACCATTTCCGACCAGCCGTGGGAGGGCGCCATTAGGGCGACCTCTATTAGGGATCCTTTGCACCGGTATATACACCGGTGCATTGCCGGCACCATTGCCGGCCGAGACCAGAGCATGGAGCAGGTGTCGCTCCTTGACTTGTTTTTTTGAGGGCCTTGCTTTCACCCAGACGGGTGAATCTAGCTCACTGCATGGCCACCTATTTTTTGAGCGTCATTCAGGGCAAGGTAAAAAATATTTCTACTAATTGTTAACAAATAAGTATTATCTATTATGCGATTCATAATTATGTCTATTGTTTGATTGTTTTGCAGATGGATAGCCCGATTGTTTGCGGCTCGTACATTACCGTCATTGCCTCGCGCTTAGGGTTGTTTACGGACGCCCTAATTGCGAGGCAGACTACGGACACGCCGCCTCGGATTTTGGGTCGACAGACCGTCATGGCCATGGGGATTGCCGCCAAATTTGGCGACGACCTCCGATGGTCCACTGATGGTGGTCGGACCGTCTGGCAGCCGGTGCCGGACGTTGGTGAGGAGGAGGAGCAGCCGGCGCCGCAGCAGCAGCCGCAGCCCCAGCCACACGCCGGACCACCCGTCCCACCGCCTGTTCCCAGGACCATCATTCGGCAGATTCCGCCGACGGGGGAGTTTATGGCGGAGGCACTACATATGTTGCACCAGTCCCAGGCCTTGCTATTATGGACGGCGGATGCGTGCAGCATTTTGGCTGCTGGCCAGGGTATCGACCTCCCCCTCGGCCGGAGTTGCGTCCGTTTGTCAGACGACCTGCGGGTGATGACGAGGAGGCTGCTGGTGGTGGTGATGCGGAGGATGCTGGTGGTGGTGATGCTGGTGGTGGTCATGACGCATAGATAGTAGGATTTTATTGTTTTATTTACCTTTCATGTAAAAAATTTGTAAAATTATGTTTATATATTATGAGTTATTTTGGATGACGTTTAAATGTTTAATTATATGTTTACAATATGTTGTGCTTGTGGAGGAAGTGGTTTGTACGAATAATATTAAATCAACCTTTTGGAGAATAAAATCAGTACTTGAACCTACTCGTCTCACATAAAGAAATATATAATCCTTCAGAAAATCCGACGCCAGGCTCTGCAATATATAAACATACTTGAATCTCAGTCGGAAAAGTTGCACTGAAAAAAACATACTTGAATCTCAACATATATTATGCATCTCATATCATTAACATTCCTACACACATTTATGCTAACCAAATGCCCAGCTCATATAAAAAAATTCAAAGGTTGAAGAAAAATTCGATAATCTTCTTATTGCATTTTTCTTTGGAAAACGAAAGAATAGATTACATGTTTACAATTCAACAACAATAAAGAATTGAATAAATAAAGAATTGAAAGAATTGATAAATGTGTAAACTATACTAAATCTACATGTTCAACCGGGTCTACGGGCCTTAGTTCAAGATTTTTGAATTCGACTTCCGTATATAGCCTCCCAATCATTGGCGTTTTCTGTTTTGTACAAATGCCAATATTGCTCGGAACAGGCATTGGATAGTCACCCACTAATCGAATTCTAATGAAATGGCAATCTTGAACATAAGCAATTGAAATTATGATGTTCACTGATATCACGAGGAGATAACCAGAACGGGAAATAAGTAGCGGAGTTGCCGATCGATATAAAAATTATAACCACTCGAAACCTGTTAGCAATAAGGATTGTAGCAGTGGCACTGTCATCCAATTTTTGTGTGGAGCCGCACCTAACCCGTTCCAGTTTAATGATTCCCTTATTTCGTTTATATCAGGAAACATCGCAGCGTACCTATGTCTGTTTTCATCCAACTCAGATATAAGTTCCGTACGTATAAAACGCCAGTGATTTTCACCATATCCCAGTGCGAGTGCTATAGCACGAAAACCACAATTGCCGTCCGCTAAAACATCATCCGCACCTGAAATATACGGGAAAAAGAATGATGGAATCCAGCGGTTAAACCGGAAAAAATTGTTTTTATCTTCGTCGCCCGGGATATATGAAAACTTGGAACTCTGTTGAGATAATCCATCTTTGGCTCTTGATTTTGAAGACATGGATTGACTGCGCTGCAAAGGCCCTTGTTTTGACTTCACCACCGAACTTGAATATGTTGGCGGACCTTCAAAATTTTCTCTCGGTTGAACATATGAACTATGTCTGGGGGCGTCTAATATTGTTTCTTTTGCTTATCTTTTTTTGGACGACCCCGTGTATTTGTTTGGACTTTAGGAGGTTTTTTATCCGTTTTTGAGGAGTAACGAAAGATTTGAAAATATTAATCAAAGATCTTTTCACGCTTTCGGGTTGGACAAGTAATGTTTTGTCACCATCTCCATCTCTTTATGTACATCTACTTGAACCTCCCGTACAATATACGCGGGTGAAAAATCTAGCTTCCTCCAAAAAACATCAACGGCATCGAGCGGGATACATTGACCTATAAAATAATATATTAAATAAAATATAATAAAAGTTTTCATGAAAAAATAAAAAACGTAAAAGAACATTCACCTGTTTGAAAGTAATTGTTTAATTTACAAGCACACGGAAGACCAAAGCTGGTAAAAAGATGGCAGCCACATGATTCTTTGGATATAATTAGATGATGTATCCTGTTAATCTCACCGACTAACATATCCAAAGCCGCAATAGAAACGTTACCTCGCAGCAATTTAAGCACTTCATGATTATGCTGCACCATAAGCATGATTTTGCTTTTGGTAAAACTTTCTTTATAGCAATTTCCTGGGTAGCTAAGATATTATTAATGAAAGGAATAAATCTATCCAGGGTGCTATTGGTTGCTTTCAGGTAACTTTTCAACAACGAATGTTGGCTCTCAACTCGGTTCGTTGTGTGCTGACCGAAGTTATAACTTCTATTTATCCACGCCGACACAAATCTCTCTTTGTAGGGGTCCAACCAGTTATTTTTTAGGTACATCAGCACTCCTATTAAAAAAAATGCACTTATTTTTTATAAATATACATATATTTCAAGAATAACACTAGAAAACTTACTTGAATGGTTGGACACCAATCTGCGATAAAGCCGGTCGTAATTATAAGCGTATATGTCCTCCGTTTCAGAGTTAATAAGTACCGACCACACATGCTGAAAAGCACCCCCACTCTCATTTGAAAAACTCGCCTTACAATGTTTAGCAATATTTTCCGAAATATGCCATCTGCAAAGTAATCGAACAGCACTCGGAAAAACTTCTTCTGACGCATTCATCAGCGAGGTCTCGGTCGGTTAGTATAACACGGGGCTCCATACACTTATCTTCCAGCGTTGCTTTTAGTTGCTCTAACACCCATCTGAAGTTGGCTTCACGCTCATAATCAATGAATGCGTGAGCAACAGAAAAAGATTTCAGGGTGGATGTCACACCAACCATTTGAACAAAAGGCATTTTATACAAGTTAGTTTTGTATGTTGTGTCAATCATCAGCACGTGTGGGTAAGCACGCCATAATGTGTGAGATGTGGGATGTATAAAAAAACCCCGTCGACGGTATTTGTCGGTTCCTCAACGTGAGGGGTGTAAATATATTGATGTTGTTGTAGTATAGAAAAAAAACCTGCATTGGGTTTCACCAATTCTGGTGGACTTTTTTATTTTTGCCCGAGCATTATACGGTTCGTAACCCAGACACGTTATCAGGATTTTGTTCCCTCAACGTGCCTAGAATGTTTCGAGGGTCAATATTTTGCTCGGTCAGATTCCTTACAGTAGAAAGCTCATTTTCGGTGAGCCTCATTGCGTATGCATGTCCTTCCAGGTGTTCAGCAGGTTCATGGTTATGAGTATCATCCACAACAACTATAATCCACCCATCTCTCTGCATCTGGTACTTACCCTGCAATTCAAATTGACAGTTTTGTTTTTTTCGTGCCACTTTTTCTTAGAGTGGATGCTCCCTTATATACACCACCCCGATCGCATTTCAACCAAATTTTAACCACCAAACCATTCGAATTTCTTTTTGAACGTTTGGTGACAATAACGAACCCATTATCTCGCCCCCTTTAGTTGCCCAATCAACTAATTCTTCACGAGATGAGAAAACCTGATCATTTAATATTTTTAGTTAGTTTATTACTAAATGATAGTAAAATGAAAGTAAAATTAAATATGATATATCTTATAACCTGATTCGTGTCGTATAAACCCTTTTTACCGGAACCAGAACCGTCATTATCCCCGCTGCTATCGCCACCGTTATCACCCCCGTCATCGCCGCCGTCATTCCCGCCGTAATTGGACGCGAACTGTCCTGGATAGTTTGAAGCAGCCTCTTCGTAATAACCGTAACCCTCCTGAGGGTAATAGTTAGATTCCGAACCAAATAAATAGTTTGCTATCCCAGAAAGACATCGTAACGTTAGATATTAACGTTTATATAGTACTTGAAATGGAATATTGCGTTATGTAGTAGTTGAAATGAAATGAATTTATATCGTTGAAATGAATTTATAAACTAACGTTTATATAGTAGTTGAAATGGAATATTGCATCTCGTCACATAATTAACACGAATATCGAGGAATATTACGTCATATCAAAAATATAATAAATACAAATTTACACGACTATCGAGAATATTACGTCATATCAAATAACGTAAAAATACAAATTACACGAAAACGAGGAATAATATATCTCGTCAAATTATTAAAAGTGAAACTAGGACCCGTAAGTAAGTTCACGGCCCGTAAGACGAATTCCATACGGGCCGTGAAGGAATTCACGGGCCGTAAAGGAATACGACCGTGATCGTATTCACGGGCCGTTACGTTTTTGAATTACGCTTCTGAATGACCGATTTGACTTGCGACAGACCATACGGCCCGTGAAGGGCCTTACGGCCCGTAAGCAGGGCGTCCAGTTATCCATGGGGCGTCTCTTTAGTAGGCCCCTTATATTATTGTTGTAAGATTCATTTTGCTTGTTTGAAGATATTTACATATATAAATCGAGAAATGTTACAAACTACTAAAAAGTTTGAAAGTGTTCAAATTTGTTATAATAATGCATATTTCGCTTAAATTGATCACTAAACCATTAGTTGATTTATCATCGAATTATTTGAGTCAAGAATTAATGGAGAAGAATATGGCGGATTTTTGTGGTTTTCAATATTTGTAATTATATTAAATAAAAATTAAAAAAAAACTATTAATTATATTAAATATTAAAAATTACCATGATCCACGTCAAGTGTCCACATAAAAAAAAGAAAAAACATATTTTCTAACTGAAATAAATATATAAAATAATGCTAATAAAACATGTTAAGGTCTTTAATTTAAAAAATATATAAAAACTGAATGATTTAACTGAATGTTAAGGTCCTTTCAGACAGGCAACACAATTATCTTTACAGGAAAAAAAAATCCTTTTTAGGCATATTATGTACCAAGTTATTCTTAAACAGTTTGTTCATGGCTTTGAAATTTACATGACACATTCTTTATGCAAAAGAGTTGTCTCATCGCCATTACTTTGGAAAAAGCATGATACTTGTCCTACTAGGGAAGCATAGTTCATATCCAGATGGTACATGTTCTCTCTCTTGTAGATCGAAGAAACACAAATTCCTAAGAAATTGTCATATCAGGCTTGAGTATAATGCACTCATGTTCTGCGAAAAGCATTTGATGCTTTTGATTACAGAACTGAAAAATACTCAAGAGATTGTGTTCAATTTGTTTGATAAAGTTTACTTTGTCAACTTTTAACTTACCATTGGATACACTACCTCTACCATAAATGTATCCTTCGACTTCAACTCTAAACTGAACAGGACCTCCATCAAAGTGTTCAAACTGCTGTAAGAGAGATATGTTCTCTGTCATATGCCTGGAGCATCCACTATCTACAATCCAAATATTTCATTCTTATCATATGGATGTCCTTGCACACAAGGTAAAATGATTAGTTACTACTACGAGTCTATGCCTTATTGGTCTTAGGCTCTTCCAATGTAGATGACATAATTGAACCAAAATGTATGCATGGTGGTTTAACTATGATTTGTGAAGAAGAGGTTTGGGCTGCAGTATCTTGTCTGATCTTCCATTCCATCCTATGGTTGATCGGTGTAGATGAGCCTGAAGAGGCTTGAGCATAGGGCTATAAACGAGCCGAGTCGAGCCGAGCCAGGATGGGTTCGAGCTCGAGCTCGAACCTTATCGAGCCGAGCTCGAACCTTATCGAGCCGAGCCGAGCCGGCTCGAAAATTTTAACGAGCTCAAAACACCGGCTCGAGTTCGGCTCGTGAAAAGCTCGAGCCAGCTCGTGGCTCGTTCGAGCCGGCTCGATTTAAAACTTTTTTTTTACATTAATTTATATGAAAACATAAAAAATATATATTAGGGCTTTAACTTTTGTTAGGTACTCCGTACTTATATAACAAATGTCATTATTTTGAATATAAATAATTTGCTATCAAGTTATATATTTTTTAAACAAAATATTAATTGTTTCTAAAAAGAATCCATTTTTATTTTTAGAAACCTTTCTAAAATCCTAATATAAAAATAATAATCATGATAATAGTAGTAGTAATAATAATATTTTTTATTATACTATATAAATATATATACATATATTATATGCACCGAGTCACGAGCCGAGCCAACGAACCGAGCCAACGAACCGAGCCACGAGCCGAGCTCAAACCGAGCTAACCCTGGCTCGAGTTCGGCTCGTTTAGAATTCGAGCCGAGCCGAGACGGCTCGTTTGGATACGAGCTTTTTTCGAGCCGAGCTATTTTCGAGCTTTTTTCGAGCGAACTTCGAGCGAGCTTCGAGCCACGAACTTTTTGTACAGCCCTACTTGAGCAACAAGACTTGCTTCCGAGGCTTCTTTGTTCTCCGAAGAAGTTATCATCACCTTTTCTTCTGAATCAGTCTTCTCCTCGAAATATTTCAAAAGATTCCTTTTATTTCTTTGTTTGTTCTTAGGCTTGTTTTTCGAAGCTATTTTTCTTTCAGAAGAATTAGTTTCTTCCGAAAGCAACTTGGATTCAGAAACAAGCTTTCCTTTCTTTAACACTTGAACCATATGATAGGGTCTAAATATTAAACCTTACTTGACTCCTTCTTTATTAACATTGTTTGCATAATGTGTGCTTGCTGGATTGTAGTAACAATCTTTAGCTATGTGGTTATGAAACCCACAGATTATGCACACAATGTTAGCTTTGATAGGGAATGGGGGCTATTATTTCTTGCACTTCTTGCCTTTTTCGATAGCTTTTCCCTTTAACTTCTGATTATTCAGTTGGAGAGGAGTACTGGTACTATACTCATTTCCTAAATCATAGTTTCCAACCACTTGGAATCCAGCTGAAATAAATACACCCTTTTGCCTTGGGTTTATTTTATTTTAGACTCAACCACCTTCTTAGCAGTTTTTCTTGCTGCCCTGATCTTGATCTTTCTATTTTTGGTGGTCAGAGGTTCATCATCAGCTTTGTGGATGAGGTTTTCTATCTTATCTTTCACTCTGGTGGTCACTATTATTGCATCATTCTTCTACCATTTGGTAGTGGGAGAGAAGTTAGAATCTCTTGCTCATGAATACCACATCTTAGCTGGCTTATGGACATATAAGAATGTGGTGGAGCAATTTCATTGGTTCCCAACTCACTCTTGTTTTTGATAGCACACCTTTGAGTGGGAGGATGATGCAAGAACGGTGTTAAAGTTATGCTCTTGAATAGCATACTTCTTTGCTTTAGCCTCAGCTATCACTAGCTGGGCTTGAGCCTCAGTTAACATAGAAACTAAGTCTTTTATTTAAGCCCTATAGTTTGAGTGTTCATGTTTTAAAGAAGATACAGTTTTCTCTAACTCGTCAATTTTGAATTTATAGTCAGATTGTGCTCTCTTAAAATCAGATTTTAGTATGTTTAAAGACTCAATATCACTTAATTTTCATATTGTAGTCCTGATACATTTTCAACCTTAGCCATCCAGGCTGGAGTACAGAGATGTTCATATGCCTTGGTATCATCGGTTCCAGCCATGAGAGCTTGAGCAGTAGTGACATCTTGCACCATGAAGCTCTAATAAACCTCTTGAGCAACAATTGTAGTTTGCTGCTCAGTTGGCTTGGTTACAGCCTTTGGTGTAGCATGATGTTAGAAGGCTTGAGCTGCTCCAGGATTAGATCTATGAGCTTTGCATTCCCTTACAAAATGATCAAGTTGGTTACTGTTGTAACACTTGCCTTTTGACTTATCAAACCCAAACTTGCTATTAATTAGGTTCTGGGAATTGCCTTCCAATTCTCTTAAAGAACTTCTTTGCTCTGTAGGTAAAAAGAGTCATCTGTTGGATAATGTCTGTGTATTCTACATCATCTGGGCTAAAACACTTTAGATCATCAAAACAGAATTGAAAATCTCTAGAGTGTTCATTTCCTGAAATAAAAGTAGAACTATCCTGGAAAGGACTTTTTTAAGACCTGGGTGTCTCAGAAAATATGATGTAGGGCCTAGAGGAGAATTATGGTTGTTGGTTGTAGTTTAGGTAAATCTGGGGCTGGGGAGTTCTTAATCCTTCAGTAACATGTAGAGAATTGCTGACAGGAGGGTTTGAGCTTTTATTCATCTGATGGCCCTTCTGAGTCTCCATCTCCATACGATATAGTTCAGTCATGATGAGTGTGTTTAGATTCTCAGTTCTCTTGATAGATACATAATAGAAAGTCCATTCATGAGGAAGTGTACTCATGAACTTTCTTACTATGTCTCTTTTCTCAATAGTCACTCCCATAGACTGAAGAGATGCGATTAAGTCCATGTACTTGAAGTATTGTTGGCTCAAGGTCTCACCAACAATATAAGTGAAGTTTTCAAACTTCAGCTTCAGTACATCTTTCTTGGACTCTTTGGATTAGGAGGAACCAAAGTACATCAATGTCAAAGCATCAAAGAGTTCTTTGGCTGACTTGCAGTGCTCAAATCCTACCATTATGGAGTTTGTTATAGCAGTAAGCAATATGGTCATTGCTTTGCAATCGATGTCCATCTTCTTGAAATCCTCATCTAATAGTATTCAACAGCCTTTTCAATCATGACACCATTACCAGTTGGTGATGCCACCTATAGATTGTATGGACCATGAGTGACAGATCTTCACATCCGGTTGTCCTGATACTTGATGAAACCTTCAATACGTTGACACCAGCTTCTAAAATTATCAGGAGTGATAATAGCATCCTTAGTCATGGTTCCCATATGTTAGGACCGTGTACGTACGGAGTACTAACTGATCAACGTGAAACCAGATCAAATAGTGCGGAATACTATTTGATTGGGGATCCAATCAGTGAGAATGACAACCTGATCGATCTAACGATTAAACAAACGTTACGAACGAGTAGAAATCGATCAGGAACGAACTATGAAGTTGGATGGACGAACTAGGACGCTCTGGATGACTAGGGTATGATAGTATTCGAAATGTCCTATTTTTCCACGAATTAAGTGGTATTTATAGGTTGCAGTGTACAGTCGTATGACTGAGCCATTAGCATGGTTCACTCGTGCGATTGAGTCATGCGATTGATTCATACGCACGACTGAACTCTACGAATGGTTCAGTCGTGCTACTGAGCCAGTCTTATGACTCAGTCGTGTGACTGATCCAGTCACCTAGTTCAGTCGTGTGACTGGTCCGTAAGCATGGTTCATTAGCATGAATGACCACAAGACTAAGTCAAACACATTTCTGAGTCATTATTAACTTAGAACTATGAATAACTACTACAAACCTATATATAATGTTCAGTCAAGTGTGTAGTAATAAACGTTATAAGAATACAGTATAATCAATTGTAAATAGACATCCAAACATATATCATATTACAATAATACCCTTGTATTACACATATGCAAGAAATGAAAGATATAAACGTTTAAGTACAATAAACTAGGGACATCATGTATCAACAAACTCCCCCTTGGACCTAGTTTACTCTATTGTCTAACATTCTTCACATGCTCTTCAAACTTTTTGTACTTCTTCTCTTTTCAGACTCCAGCATGAATCTCGAATGCAAAACAGAGTCTGATAACGTGCTGGAATTAGAGAGCTTATATAATATCTTGAGTGTCATAGAATATTGGCCACTTTTATAGGGTATAGACATCGTCTGCAGACAAGTTGGTAAGCCACATTGGGTCAAATACCCTGATCGTCTCAATCATTCCATCTCGGTTAAGCACTATAACCGCTTCTCCCATTCTCCAATCATAATACCACCATTTAAAATGTGGTGTGAAGTCCTGTAGCATTTCCCTTAATAGGGTCTTAGACATCGTTCTTAGAGGACTCCACTTCAACACCACTTTTTGCCTTCCAGAGATTGAGTCAACTTCAGTTTTGTGAAGAAACCTCCTCGGTTGTTGAGGTTTGAAGTTGACCCATCTCGTGTGGTATTCCCTCTTTAAAGCCTTCTCAAACCATCCCGACATTTTTCTCGGGTTAGCATATAACAGATCCAGGCATGCTAGTCTGTTTAACTCAAAACTGGGGAGAGTCTTCAGATCATGTGGATGTCGGTAATACTCAATCCGCTTCTCCCTTTTTACAGCATATACGTTTAAATCCTCAAAATATGCCCAGCTGATGATCTTGCCAAATACTTTCTGAAGATCAAGTATAGGTTGGACTCACCTTAGATTAATTATGTTTATATTACTTTGTAATAGGTTTAATGTTAGTTTACTTTTGTATGTTGATTAGTTTATGTAATTTTGTAGTCCAGGGAAACTATGAGTGAAACTGTAGTTTCGCTCATAGTCAGCTGTTTAGTTCACCAGGTGAAACTGTTGCTTCTGCCGGGCGAAACTATAGTTTGGGTAGCACAGTTTCGCTCATAGCGAAACTGTTTGCGAAACTAGAACTGTTATATATAGATTTGATCTTGCTCATTGTTGGGCATCCTTGCAAAAACCCTAATCATGTATTTGTGTTGCAAGAGGCATTTGTAAGCTATAATTCACTAAAATATATTGACCTTTCTTCTTTTGATTGTATTAGATCATTACTTGCTTATATTTGAATACGTTTGCTTGTTCTTAGTCATCTCCATCTTTGTGTTTCTTATTATTTCTGATATTGAACGATTCAAACTATCATTCGTACCGAAAATTGATAAAATGGACCAACACTTTCCGATGCCTTTTCACTTTATACAGCTTAGTATAGGCATTCTGCTTAGGTGGCTTTCTTTGATTCTTCATCTCAGATAGACAGGCAATCCATTCTGCCTTCCTTTGATCCAGATCAGCATCATCAGCCTGAGCTTTACTTTCTACAACTTCTTTCTCCTTAACCTTCTTATCTACCTTGTTAAAATCTCCACTTACAAAAGTTTCACCCAAATCCGGGATAGTCTCTCCATTAAAATCAGTGTACTGAGGATGGTGATCAGACGTTATATCCTTAATCTCAATCTCATCAACTCCTTGTAGCTCCTCACGCTTACAACATCAACTTCAGGAGCATCTTTGGCAATCTCATCCGGATTCAGTCTAAACATATCAGCCAATTGTTCATCTGTCAAGTCATGAATAATCTCCCCCTCTTCAGGTGTATAGCTCACCGATCTACGTATAATCCCTTGCAAATCAAGAATCATTATGAGCTGAGTCTTAATTTGCTGAAGGGAAGCAACATCAAAATCATCGACCTATTGATTTGTATCTGTTTGAAAGAATGATCACCTAAGCACACATTAATGACTCATCAAGGTATTAAACATAAGTTATCATCATTTACATTAATGTAATACAATGTTTAATTCCAAAAGATTTCAAACTACATAGACATTCTTAATTATTACTTTGATCTTTATCTTGAGGCTCATTAGCTTGAGGAGCTGAGGAAGAGGCTCCCTGATCTTGACTTTGCTTAGTCCGCCTTTCCTTCTCAGATTGATTTGAGGCTGACACGTTTACATCACCTTTAGGTTCATCATCCTCATCATCATCTTTCTTCTTCTCCTCTCCAGTCTTATCTGACTCTTCCTCATCATCATCATCATCATCTGATTCATCATCACTAGAATCATCATCGTCGTCACCATCATCTCCTTTAATCTTTAACGTCTCCTCTCTTTTTCCCTTCAACCTTAACATGATCTTCTTCTTCTTCTTAAGACCCTCGATCTTCTTGGTGGATGCCAATACTAGCTCATTCTGAGCTTGAAGGGCCTTACGAGCTCGAACTAAAGCCCGCTCATGGGCTTTGTTCTTCTCAGTCAGTTTGGCAATTTGCTAGCCCTGTGCTGCCTTTACTAACATCAGTTGGCTAATATGGGCGGTCTTCAGATCATCAGGTGCCAGTAGCTTAAGCACTAGCCTGTTAAGGCTTGCTAGTTGTTCCTCTAACCCAACAGTGGGTAGAGTAGTGCTTTGGAAAGGGGGAATAAGGGAGGTTCAGGGTGCCAGCTTGTGTAACAGTAGGCTCGGTGGTTGAGGTTGTGAAGATGGGTGTGGGGATAGGAATAGTTTATGGAGGTGTAGTTTTGTGTATTGAGGGTGAGGCTGATGTGGGTATTTGTGTGGTAGCGGGTGTGTTAGTGGTAGTGGCTGTAATGGTGGTAGTGGCAGGGGTAGTGGTAGTGGTGTGGAAGAACTCATCAAAATGATCCTTTGGCGTTTCCCCTTCTTCCTATAGGGTTAGGCCATCCTCTTCTTTCTCATCCCCAAAGCCATCGGTGCTCCCCCTGTGCTGTTAGGCTGTTTGGGTGTATATGATGGATCTGTTTCTTCGGTGTCAATACCCTATGAACCAGCCCTACGGGAACCAACCACCTCTTTTCCTCTCTCAGTAGCCACCCACTTGCTACCTACCTGCCTAGCAAGCGGCTCTTCTTTTGAGTCCTCAGAATCATCTCTCAAGTCCAAATTACCCAGATCTTCCATAGTAGGGAGATCTGGGTGAACTGTCGACTGGCCAGAGCCACCCGAAGAAGATGAACTGCCTCCGTGACCCTCATCCGGGTCATCATCATCATCCTCCTCATCATCAGGAAATCAAAATGGGTTCAACATCAGAGTCACTATCATCGTGTCACCATTTCTTCCTTGCAGGAGCAACATATCCAGAATTGGCCAGATGCCCAAACAATCTCCTTACAGGGGGCTTTGTCTGCTTTCCCCTATATACCTTCATCCTTCCCAGAGTTGTGTCATCTATAACTTCCAGTACCATCTCATCATCCCTGTTCTTTGGCAGTGTTAGGAGTTTTTCGTTGATGATCATTTGGAGAAACCGGGGATACATGCAGAATCCCTCCTTCCCCTTGGCCTCTATGTTCTCACTCATGTAATTAAAGAACATCTTGGAGAAGCTGAACGGGTGGTTCAGTACTAACACCACGAATGCGTTCTGTATCTGATCGCTCAACTCATCAAAACCACCTCGTCGGGAAGCAATGCACTTCAGGATAACATGCACTAAGTACTTGAAAAGGGGCACATATTGCTCTTATTAAGCATGCCAGCATTGATGTCACCCGCGTACTTAATCCTCAAGAAACATACCCTAACAGTCAAGGGATAAAGCTTGGTCGGGTAATCCATATCGTCCCCCAAATCCAGCACTCTACTCAAATCATCTTCACCAATGTCGATATCCTGACCAAAAATGGAGCTCCTGATCCTGAAAGGCTCAACTGATCTATCTACTACCGCATTCTCCCAGAATGCCTGCTGTAGGATCGGTATGGTGTGCAGGGAGTAGAGACAGCTCGGTATATCATGGATCAGATTAGGAACTCTATAACTCCTACAAACTCTGCAGCATTCCTCGATGTGGTGTTCCGGTAAGCACAAATGTTATGCTTAGTACTCATCATCCACCTTTCTACCATTTTTACTGTAACACAAACAACAACCATTAGAATAACAAGTTCGACCAATTCACATGGAAGAAACATTTGAATTTGAACAGGTCTTATCATACTGGTTCAATCGTATGATTGAACCATATGACTGAACTCAGTCGTACGATTGAGCATCCGACTGAGCTTAGTCATGTGCCATGACATACGATTAAGCCAGTTGTACGACTAAAGGACCGATTGGTGCAATCGTGCGATTGAATCATGTGCATGGTTCAATCTGTGCGATTGAGGTTCATCAGTACGTCCAGTCGCATTCGTACTGTGCAAGTCCGAAATTTTGAATTTTCTTCAAATCAACAACAACCATTTCAAGATTAAAGTCATTAGATGTGCCAAGATTTGTTAAAACAATAGTTTCATTTTAATTTCACTTTTAAGTTCATTTAAAGGTCCAATTTGGTTTTTTAGTTCAATTTAGTTTGTTCTATAACGTTCAGATTTTTGATCGATTTTAGGTACCAATGCATCATGTTTTCATCTTGTATGTACCTGTAAACCAACGTGGAACAGTTAGCAACCGAATGATGAAGTAAAATCACAAAATAAATTCAAACAGGTTCCTATAGGACCCATACACATGGTTCATACGTGCGACTGAGGTTCGATCGTACGACTGACCTATATGCATTTAACCAATCGTACGATTGGTTCATACTGAGGTTCCCAATCGTGCGACTTGGCCATCCTCATGGTCTAGTATTGCGATTGAGCCATACTTGTGGTCATGTCGTGTGATTTGGCCATACTTATGGTCCAATCGTGCGATTGGGCCATACTTATGGTCCACTCGTGCGATTGGCCCAAACTTATGATCAAATCATGCGATTGGGCCATAGTTGTGAATTTGACTTTGTTTGGCCCACAATTTCACATACTTATCTTTGATAAATGACATTATGACCATTGATCAACTTAGACATGATCCTTTTAACTGAAAACCATTTGATCACCTCAGATGTGACCTTTTTAAGTGAAAACCGTTTGATCACCTCAGACATGATCTTTTTAAATGAAAAACATTTGATCACCTCAGACGTGATCCTTTTAAATGAAAACCGTTGATCACCTCAGATGTGATCCTTTTATCTTTTAGAAACAAGCTTTTAACTTTCGGTTCATTATGTGATATTCACAGAGTTTACTCTTGTTACATAGTCGGACACTAACACAATACTAACGTAAGTAATGTAGGAAAACTTGAACTAAAACTGAAATAAGACATATTTTTGTATTTTGTCATTTGAGGATGGTTGAAAGCATTTGAACATTACTTAAAAGATTTCTCCCCCTGAGCAGCATAGCTTCAAACATTAACATCATTTCTAGAAAGATTCACATGGAATTAGACAGGCAGAAAACGTAATCATTTGGGACCTTTTGTGTTTATATCACTAATAGATAACATTATATATTCGATTCATAGAATCTCATTTATCTAAGAGTCAAAAACACTAACAGGAAATCATGGTAGAGCTGTTGTACAACACACATTGATTTTGAACATCGAGAGATGCAACCACGATAATTGTCAGTATATTTTTCCACTTAAATCCATACATAGATTTTTGACACACATTGGTAGTTATTTAGGTGTATTAGTTCAACAAGTATTTGTGGATCCCACGCTTATATGGTAATCAACCTTCCTCAGGAGATATTTGAACGGTCTATGGGTTTTTGTCAAGAAGAAACTATTCTAAGAGCTTTCAAAGAGATGCTAAGCCTCAGGTCAGTACCATCACACAGCAGAGAGGCATAAACAACAATAAATTCTTAGAATATATAGGTTATGCTTATCCTCAGGTCAGTATCATCGCACAGCAGAGAGGCACACTTCCTATCTTCTTGCTAGAGAAATTTTATAATACATTTAATGCAGCAACAACATTTGTCATTTACTTGATTGCGTTTCACTTGATTAGATTTATGACATTTGACCTATGCATTGCTCATGTTTTTGGTCATTAGCACACATTTGTGGTTTCACTTTTCTCCTCACCCCTTATTGGAAATTTGTTGATTGTGCAGACCAGGATTAAGATGGGAACCCACAACCTGTTAATTGATTTAATTTACATGATTCACCAATGATGTCTACTAGTCTATTGTGTTGAATCTACCGACACATCATATAATGGACTTGCAACCCCTAGATCTACTTTCTCCATGTAACCACAGTAACAGACTAGTTTACTATCATTTTTCAACTTATTAGGCTTTGACTTCTCAGACTTATTATTTTCTGTGGTTTTCAATATAATATTTTGAAAATAAAAATCTTTTTGGTGTCCCAAACGATTCGATGCCTGTGTACTATCATTTTCCACTGTACTGAATCAATTTCTCGGATTTGATGTCTTTGCTTTTCACCTTACCTGCCCGCCCTTTTTTTAAGTAATAAATATGAAACTGAAACTATTCCCCCCTAAAATTCTAAAACAGAAAATCTTTTTGTGTTTTTGATATTTTTAAGATAGAAACGAAAATAAAATAAAATAAAATAAAAAAAATTTGACAAAAAAAATTAAAACTAAGTCACATACGGACGGACTATGAACTCGATACATGTCCCCCTTTGATTTGTTTGACATTGAAAAGGAGAGACAGATTCCCAGTCATATGCCTAGATGCTCCACTATCAATAATCCAGGTGTTAGTGATAGCGCTGTAGCGGATAACCTGAACAAAACTGAAATGATCAGTTTAAGAGTGGGACCCAAGCCTTTACTGGCTTGGGTTTCCCCAGAGGCATCACACATTACGAACTCCACCCACTGTCCTTTGGAAAATGAAGACACATTTTTCTTCATCTTGTCCACACTCTCAGACACACTTGTTCATTTTGCTTGCCACAAAACAGTTTTGTGTAAGGCCTGTTTGTGATAAACAGACGACTGGTTTATAGTTTAAACCTTTGGTTTGCGTTCATCCCTAGGTGTTACCTCAGTTAACACAGCTTTGCCAGGAGCTTGTCTGTGTTGCCTTTGGTATTTCGGAGGGGTATTTGATCTTGCTTTAGATAACCTTGGTTTATTTTCATGAAAAAGTTCAATTCTTATTCTTGGTGTCTGATAGTAAGGACAATTAGGAGAAATATGTCTTCGTTCTCCACAACCATAACAGGATCTCCCTTCAACTGATCTGGGAGATCTTTTATATGGGGGAGAGTAGGATCTAGGGTAGATCTCTTTCTTTTCTAGTTGAGATTGCTCTCCTTCTTTAACAAAATTTAATTGGTTTCATATTTTGACTACATTTTCCTTTCATTTTGTTGACATTTTGATGATGAACAGTTTTAGAATGAGTTGGTTCTGAAATTTTAGGTTTTGAAACATAAACTTTTGAACCCAACCCAAGAGTAGCATTGCTATTCTCATCATCCTGATTTTCAATGATAGCCTCATCTTTAGTGCCGGAACTAGATGCCTTCTGTCCAGTAACAGATTGCACGATTTTAACTGTGGAATCTGGATCACTGACTAGAGGGGTAGTCACCACATGATCCTTGATAGGGTTGTTATTAATGGGTCAATATTTTGTGTTCAAAAGGATCGCATGTGGTGGCAGCACTACTTTATAACCAAGCCCTTTCCCACCGTTTCTCTCTTTGACTAAGTTCTAAAAACTGTGAAAGGAACTAGCTAGTCTGTGAAGTTTTTGATTTAATAATTCAATTTCAACTTGCAAAATAGCTTTTTCTTTCTTAGTTTCCTCTAAACAAACAAACAAAAGTACCCAGTAAATCCCAAGCAAGAGTAGGGTCTGGGAGGGGTAGGTGGTGGCGAGTCTTTCCTCTATCTTGGGAGATAGAGAGACCGCTTTTGAACAGACCCCCGACTCGATAACAAAAGCAATAACAATATCGATCAAAATGTAAGGCATACCACACAAGGTATAAATCATGCAGGATCGTTTGTTGGTCACTCAACAGATGGTTTTTCTCTCAAACTCACCTTGAACAACACTCAACAAGAGTCAATGAAGAGTTGATCACAATATAACAAGTAACAAGCAGTAAATGAACACAGGAAGTAAATTTTCAAGGTACTTTTATATATTGCTTCTCAACTTAAAGGATTACAATACTCTTGGACTCAAATCTCTCTCTTCCTAATCAGTTACACAGAGAAGATATATATAATACTACCTACAGCCGGATATACTTTGATACCAGCTGGAAACCTCTAACCAAACATCTATGCTACAAGACTCTAGGTGAGGTCTTTCAGACATTTTGCCTGAGAGTTGGTAGTCAGGACATGTCCCTGACTTACATTTTGTCACCAACTAAAGTTGGTAACATGTACTATCATAAAAAGGTATAAAGTAGAATAAAGTATGGTCAACAACATGGTTCTTTAGGAAGAAGCCATGTTGTATCAGAGGTCTACAGCGGACTGTTAGAGACCATACTTATGTCTACTGGACATAGCAGTGTCTTTCGAAGGATAAGTAAGAATAACTTCTTCCGAAGCCACTTATACTTCGGAAGACTTCTTCTTCCGAGGCTTGGAGTCTTCTTTTGTCTTCGGAAGTAGACTTTGTCTTCAGCTCTTTCTTCAGACTTTGTCTTCAGCTCTTTCTTCAGACTTTGTCTTCGGAAGTGTTCTTCAGACTTTGTCTTTGGAAGTCTTCTTTAGACTTTGTCTTCGGAAGTCTTCAGACTTTGTCTTCGGAAATCTTCAGACTTTGTCTTCGGAAGATAGTCTTCAGCTCTTTCTTCAGCTGATGACTTCAGCTGTTGTTCTTCAGACTTCGAAAGATCTCATACTTAGCTTCGGAAGCCTTTTGAGTGTAGCACCAAAATGACTATGTGAAGTGGTTTTGGTTGCACCAGCCTTATAATGACCCAACAAACTCCCCCTAGGCTGATGCTACCAAAACTTCACTTCTCTCTTCTTCTCAAAACTTTCAGCACCAAGGAGAGTAGATATTTATCTGTGTCCTTGTTCTTCCCTGATGTGGTGCTGAGAAGTTTGTACAAATCCTTGGTAGACAGAACATCCAGTCTGTCACCTTGGATTATATGTACCCTTTGTTGTGGCCCTCTGAAAAGAGTTAGTTGATAGGAACTATAGTCATATTCCCATCTAACTATAGGTTCCAATTCTGGACCCTCCACCATCTGTAGAAAGGCTGCGCCCTTGGTGGTAGGTCTTTCCTTGTCTTCCTGTCTTCTCAACTTCAACTCTTCTTCGATCTAGGCCTTTGCAGTTAGCTCGGCTAGATGAATACTGCTGAGATAGTTTCTGATGATAGCAGCAGTCTCAGAGTTGGAGGGGTTGGAGAATGGCTTCTCTGCAAGCTCAGCAATGTCAAATCTGCTAAGATGCAGTAGAGAAGTGGCATTAAGCCTGTTAGTTTCACCATTCTCCCTTTTCACAATAAAGTTGTGAGAAGGTTCATCGAACCTCCACTGGATTATAACTTTCCTAGGTCCAGGAGACTGACTAGGAATTCTGTCCTCCTTCCTTGTATCCAGTAGAGTCGCCAGTTTCCTTCTTAGTCTCTTCTCTTCAGCATTGAGAGTATCAGAGTTGAGACTGAGAAGTCTTGCAGCCTGGCCCAAAGTACTTCTAGGCAACTCAAGAAATTGACCTAGAGTGAGGGAGCTTGAAGAGTTATCAACATAGGTGATGTTAATAAGGTCTCCCTCACAGGAGATGCTGCTCATAGTAGTGCAGTTGATGAGCCTTGTCTTGAGCTCCTTTATTTCCTCAAGAAAGAGATGTTTAGAAGGCTGAGAGGATGATCTTGGTTTCTGTTGGGTAGGTTTAGGTTTAGTGGTTCTAGGTTGTGTTTTGGGTTTAAGGATATGAAGTTTAGGTGGTTGAGGTGATGAGGTAGGTTTGGGTAGAGTTGTAGGTTCAGGGGTGTAGGTTTCATCTGAGGGTTCGGTTTTGATAGGAAATGGAATTGGTTCTTCTGGTGTGGGTTGTGGTTGAGTGGTTGGCTGTGGTTGAGTGGCTGGCTGTGGTTGAGTGGCTGGATGTGGTTGAGTGGCCGGCTGTGGTTGAGTGGCCGGCTGTGGTTGAGTGGCTGGGGTGAAGACCATTCCCTGTCCCCTCCTATACATCTCCTTCTTTTTCCCCATACGGATGTCAGCTTTTATTTCAATGACAATCCGTTGGAGTGTCCTTTCGGACATAGGTCCCACCTGCCTACCAGAGAAGCCATGAGCCCGGAGATAGTCTTTCATCCAGGCTTTGTCATTGGACTTCTTGGTGGCAGTGACCCCCTTTTCTTCCTACCTCCGCTTCCTCTCCTTCAACTTCTCCCTGGCAGCTTGCTTCTTTTCCTTCTCCTTTTGATCCTGCTCTTTGTTGTGGAGCAGCAAGATCATGTCATCATCATGTGGAGATAGTTCAGGAAGACTAAAGCCTCTTGAGAGCAGGAATTGATCCTAGCCTCTCTCAGCTACAGGGTTGCTTCCCTTTGTTCTTCTTTTTCCCTCTCCAAGGCCAACCTGGCTTCTTCTTCTAGCCTTAGCCTGGTTGTCCTCTCCAAAGTCACCAACTCCTCTAGTGGTAGCAGGAGTACTTCCTCATTGGAAGCTCCTAAGTTGATGAGCTGGTCAATGAGTGTTGTCCTTCTCTTAGTGTTGATTTCCTCCTGATTAGATGCAGCTGCCTTAGAACTAGCAGCTAGCAGCTTCTCAGTGGGAAACCTACCTTTCTTCTTGAGCTTCTCAATCCTTTCCTCTTCCTGAAGCTCTTCCTCAGTCAATTTCCTTTTGCCTTTGTCTTTGGCAGAGCTTGACTGTGGTGGTTCTTGGATAGAGGGTTCAGATTGAGAGAGAGGTTCAGCTGGTGTTTGGGATGGAGGTATATCAGAAATGTCCTCCCTGCTCACCTCAGATGCTATTTCAGCAATAACATCTGTGATGGTCAGTTCCTCGGACATTTGGAACAAACCTTCCGCAGCTTCCATCTCAGCTTCGGAAGACTTGTCTTGTTCTTCCGAGGCTTCAATGTCAGCTTCGTAAGTTTCAGCCTGAGCTTCGGAAGAAGAGGCTGCTGCAAGTTCTGTCCCATCTGTTTTAGTTGCTGGGCCATCAGTCCCCATTTCCCCTTCGAAGTTAATCTTAGGTTCCATGTGGACCTTAGGTTGACCAACTTCGTCCACAGTGGTAGAAGGTGCAGTCAGTCTTTGAAGCTCCTCAGCCCCAAAATATATGAGTATGGTGTCAAGGCTGGGCTATTCTAAGGAGGATCTCAATACAAACTTTGTGAAAAGTCTGTAGAGATCATGAAGCATCTGTGAGTCCATCTTCAAAGTTGAATGAGATGACTCAGGTAGTGTGATGAGTTGGGAAGTAAAGGACTGGGTCTGTGGTTCCTCAGATGTTTGTCTTTGAACTTTCTCCTCTTTTTTTGGTAGCATCATCTTGAGCACCTGTTCCAGCTGAAACATTTTCACAAGATTGTTTAGAATAGTTTGGAAACAATTCTAAATCAAAGATATAATCAGGTCCATTCCCTTAACACAAGGAGTGTGCTCATTTACAACTATATTGGATGACTCCTTAAATTGTTGATTCTTGATGTTGTATACTCTATAAGCTTTGGAGCTAGAAGAGTATCCAACAAAAATAGCATCATCCGACTTCTCAGCAAATTTTGCTAAGTTGTCCTTTGTGTTAAGTATGGTACACCTGTAGCCAAAGGACCTTAGAAAGCCAATGAACGGTGGCCTCTTGTTTCATAACTCATAAGGGGTTTTTCCATGGGGCTTAACTACAAGAACCCTGTTCTGCACATAGCATGCAGTGCTGACTGCCTCTGCCCAGAATGTTAGAGGTAGCTTTGAATCAGCTAACATGCTCCGAGCAGCCTCAATAAGTGTCCTATTCCTCCTCTCAGCAACACCGTTTTGTTGAGGAGTTCTGGGAGCACTATATTTTCTGGCAATCCCTTTTGAGTTACAGAATGAGTCAAGAACAAAGTTCTTAAACTCAGTCCCTTGATCACTTCTAATGACCTTAACCTTGTGATCAATTTGATTTTCTAATTTAAGAATAAAAGATTTTAAAGTTTCAGCCGTTTCATCTTTACTTCTTAAAAAGTATACCCATGTAAATCTTGTAAAATCATCAACAATCACAAGGCAGTATGATTTCCTTCCAATACTCATTATACTTGTGGGACCAAAGAGATCCATGTGCAATAAGTGTAATGGAGTAGTGATGGAGTTAACACATTTGGATTTATGAGATGACCTGTGTTGTTTCCCTTTCAGACATGCAACACAGTTATCTTTGCAGAAAAATTCATTTTTAGGCAAACCATGTACCAAGTTGTTTTTAACCAATTTATTCATTGTTTAAAAATTCACATGACACATGCGTTTATGCCATAGTGTTAACTCATCACTATCAGCTTTGGAAAGAAAGCATGATACTTCACCCATAGGAGAAGCATTGTTCATATTCAGCTTGTACATATCCCCTTTCCTGGGAGATCTAAGAAGCACCAATTTCGGAGGAATTGTCATCCCTGGTTTGAGGATAATGCACTCATGTTCTGTGAAAAGCATTTGATGCTTTTGGTCATAGAATTGAGAAACACTTAACAGATTGTGTTCAAGCTGTTTGACAAAGTGAACTTTGTCAATGTTTATTCTGCCATTAGATATACTTCCTCTGCCAGAAATATATCCTCCGACCTCACCTCCAAATTGGACAGGCCCTCCATCATAGTTCTGGAATTGTTGAAGGAGAGATCTGTTCCCTGTCATGTGCCTGGAGCATCCACTATCTACAATCCAGACATTGTTGTTCTTGTCAAATGGATGTCCCTGCACATAAGATGAGATAGTTAGTTTTGTTTGGAAGCCCAAGCCTTGCTGGTCTTGGGCTCTTCCAAAGATAATGACATAATTGAACCAAAAGATATGCATTGGGGTTCAATAGAGGTCGTTGAAGAAGAGGCTGCAGCATCTTCCTTGATCTTCCAATCCATCCCTTGGTTGATCATTGAGGATGAGCTTGTTGAAGCTTTTGCAGCATGGTCTTCTTCCGAAGCTTCCTTTTCGGAAGAAGCCTTCACAACCTTTTCTTCCGAAGTAGTCTTCTTCTGGGATGGTTTCAAGGGAGCCTTCTTGTTCTTCCAAACCTTAGAACCTTTGGCTTCCGAAGCCATTTTCCCTTCGGAAGAAGTACTTTCTTCCGAAAGCAACTTGGCTTCCGAGACCAACTTTCCCTTCTTCATCATTTGTACCGTTTGAAATGGTCCAACTGAGAAACCTTCCCTGACTCCTTCTCTTCTAACATTATTTGCATAATGTGTGCTTGCTGGATTGTAGTAAAAATCTTTAGCCATGTGGTTGTGCAGACCACACATTATGCATGCAATGTTAGTCTTCTGAGAATTTGCAGGTTGCTGTTTCTTGGATTTCTTCTCTTCATCAGTAACTTTCCCTTTCAACCTCTGATCCTTTGGTAGGACAGGAGTGCTGGTATTACACTCCTTTCCTGAATCAGAAGTACCTACCACCTGGAATCCAGCAGAGATGAAGACACCCTTTTGCTTTGGGTCAATCTTAAGCTTGGACTCTGCAACCTTCTTGGCAGTCCTTCTTACAGCTTTAGCTCTGCTTCTTCTTGCCTTGGTGGTTAGGATTTGTTCTTCACAGGTGGAGATGAGTGTATCTTCCTGTTTCTCCCCTATGGTGGCCACTATTTTTGCCTCATCCTCTAGTTCCAATAGAGAAGGGTCAGCAGTTGGAACCTCTTGCTCTTCAGTACCACATCTAGGTAGTCTAATAGACTCATAAGAGTGTGGTGGAGCTATTTCATTGGTTCCCAACCCTTCTTTGTTTTGATAAAACATTTTGGAATGAGAGGATGATGCAAGAATAGCTTGGAAGTTTTGCTCAGCAATAGCTTGCTTCCTGGCCTGAGCCTCAGCAGTGACCAACTGGGCTTGAACTTCGACAGTTTGGATATCAGATCTTTAATTTGAGTCTTGTAGTTGGTCTTTTCATGTTTTAAAAGAGACACAGTTTTCTCTAACTCCTCAATTTTCTTTTGATAGTCAGATTCAGCTCTTTTAAAATAAGATTTTAAGATATTTAAAGACTCAACATCAGATCTGATTTCTGTATTGTAATCCTTATAGAGTTTAACTTTAGCAATATAGGCTGGAGTACAAAGATGTTCATATACCTGATCATCATCTGTTCCGGCCATGAGTGCTTGAGCGGGAGTCACATCCTGTACCATGAAGCTCCAGTCAACTTCTTTAGCTATTGCAGCTGTTTCAGTTGACTTCTCTTCATGCTTTGAAGCTGAGGGATGTGTGGAGGCCTGTGGGGTTCCCGGGTTGTTCTTGGGAGCCTTGCATTCCCTAGCAAAGTGACCTAGTTGGTTGCAGTTGTAACACTTTGCTTTGCTCTTATCAAACCCAAACTTGCTGTTGGCTGGGTTTTGAGGGAATTACCTTCCAGTTCTCTTGAAGAACTTCTTCGCTCTGTAAGTTAAAAGAGCCATCTGTTGGACAATGTCCACATACTCCACATCATCTGGACTAAAGCACACAAGATCATCAAAGCAATATTGAAAATCACCAGAGTGTCCACTTCCAGAGACAAAGGCACAACTATCCTAAAAGGAGTTGTGTTGAACCTTATGAGACTTTGGAGTCTCAGGTAGAGTAATGTAGGGTCCATTATGTGAGCTGTCAGGGTAGCACAGCAACTGATGTTGTGGTTCTGTGATTTCCCTTTCAACCATATGAAGGGCTGAACTCAGTTGGTTATTGGAGTGACCAGAGGAGTTCTGCATGTTCATCTCTATCTGGAATGCACTTAGGATACCATACAACTCTGTGAGAGTAAGAGTCTTAAGGTCCGAAGTTCTCTTGATTACAACACAATAGTGTGTCCATAGTTTAGGAAGGGAAGACATGAACTTCCTAACTATGTCTCTATCCTCAAGAGCTACTCCAATATCCACCAGAGTATCAACTATCCCAACATACCTGAAGTATTGTTGAGTCAAGGTCTCACCAGCCTTGAAAGTAAAGTTCTCAAACTGCTGCTTCAAGAGATCCTTCTTGTTCTCTTGGGTTTCCTTGGATCCTTCATACATAAGCTTCAATGCATCCCATAAATCTTTGGCTGTCTTGCACTTCTTGAAGCCTCTGTAGATGGAGTTTAGGATAGCAGTTTGAAGACAAGTCATAGCCCTTTGATCTAGCTATATTCTCTTCCTGTCTTCTTCTGAGTAATCATCAACATCTTTTGGAATGATGCGATTACCAGTAGCAGAAGTAGTGCTTGGTATGAAGGGACCATTGACAATGGAGTCCCACATCCTTGAGTCTTGACACTTGATGAAGCCTTCCATTCTAGTGCACCATGTGTCAAAGTCTTCAGGAGTGATCAGTGGGGATTTTGTCATGGTACCGGTCTCCATATCAGCCTTAGTGAGAGCGGCCATTTGAGTGAGTGGTTTGAAGTGAGGAGTGAAAAACTGGTTGATTTGGATGGTAAGATCACACAATCAAGAGCCTGAGTGCTCTGATACCAATTGCAGGATCGTTTGTTGGTCACTCAACAGATGGTTTTTCTCTCAAACTCACCTTGAACAACACTCAGCAAGAGTCAATGAAGAGTTGATCATAATATAACAAGTAACAAGCAGTAAATGAACACAGGAAGTAAATTTTCAAGGTACTTTTATATATTACTTCTCAACTCAAAGGATTACAAGACTCTTGGACTCAAATCTCTCTCTTCCTAATGAGTTACACAGAGAAGATATATATAATACTACCTACAGCCGGATATACTTTGATACCAGCTGGAAACCTCTAACCAAACATCTATACTACAAGACTCTAGGTGAGGTCTTTCAGACATTTTTCCTGAGAGTTGGTAGTCAGGACATGTCCCTGACTTACCTTTTGTCACCAACTAAAGTTGGTAACATGTACTATCATAAAAAGGTATACAGTAGAATAAAGTATGGTCAACAACATGGTTCTTTAGGAAGAAGCCATGCTGTATCAGAGGTCTGCAGCGGACTGTCAGAGACCATACTTATGTCTACTGGACATAGCAGTGTCTTCCGAAGGATAAGTTTCTTCGGAAGAATAACTTCTTCCGAAGCCACTTATACTTCAGAAGACTGCTTCTTCCGAGGCTTGGAGTCTTCTACTGTCTTCGGAGGTAGACTTTGTCTTCAGCTCTTTCTTCAGACTTTGTCTTCAGCTCTTTCTTCAGACTTTGTCTTCGGAAGTGTTCTTCAGACTTTGTCTTTGGAAGTCCTCTTCAGACTTTGTCGTCGGAAGTCTTCAGACTTTGTCTTCGGAAATCTTCAGACTTTGTCTTCGGAAGATAGTCTTCAGCTCTTTCTTCAGCTGATGACTTCAGTTGTTGTTCTTCAGACTTCGGAAGATCTCATACTTAGCTTCAGAAGCCTTTTGAGTGTAGCACCAAAATGACTATGTGAAGTGGTTTTGGTTGCACCAGCCTTATAATGACCCAACAAATCACATAAAGAATTAGAAAGTGTGTACAAAAATAAGCGACAAGTAACACGTATAAGAGCAGATTGTGCAAAATCTACATCTCACTCGAGGAGACCCGCATCAAGTCTACGTCTACCCTTCCTACCCTCAGGTCCCACTAAAAGTCCTTAATTTTAATTCTACGCCTCGACGCACTCCTATCCTCAATCATGTGCTCAGGGAGGTGCAGGTCTACCATATCCCGCCTAATTATCTCGTCCAAAGTCAACCTAGGTCTTCCTCTACTTCTCCTATCCTCTAAGTTAACGTTCTCTACTACTCTAACAGGTGCTGCCATCGCCCTCTTCACGTGGCCAAACCATCTTAGTCTTCCCTCTCGTATTTTATCTGTGATACAAGCCACCTCTAGCTTCTGTCGAAACACGTCATTTCTTATTCGGCCCAATCTTGTGTGTCCACACATCCACCTCAACATTTGCATTTCCACGACCTCTATTATCTCTCGTGCGATTTCTTTATGGCCCAACAGTCTGTTCCGTATAACATAGGTGAGCGTACTACCACTCTGTATAGTTTTCCCTTTAATTTTTTTGGGAACCTCTTATCACACAGAGTCCCTAATGCTGCTCTCCACTAGCACCATCCTGATTGAACGCGGTAGGCTACATCGCTGTGTATCTCTCCGTCATCATATACGTACGAGCCCAGGTATTTGAACCTAGACGTCTATGGTACCGTCATACCCTGGATACTAATTTGGGTGTCCTCTTCAGACTCAACACTAAAGTTTCAATGCATGTATTCCGTCTTAGAGCGACTTATCCTTAAGCCTCTGCGCTCTAGTGCTTCTCTCCACTGTTCTAGCCTCTCATTTAAAATCGTTTTAGATTATGATATTAAGACAATATCATCCGCAAACAACATGCCCCACGGTATTGGCTATTGTATAGACTTGGTCATCTCATCCAACACTACTGTGAAGAGAAATGGGCTCATTGCCGATCCTTGGTGGAGTCCCACTTCCACCGGGAAAAAGTCTGTGTCTCCGACTGGTGCTCGCACACACGTTTTTGTCCCTTCATACATATCCTTTATTACTTTGTTATACCTCTCTGGTACCTTTCTAAATTGTAGACCTTCCCAAATGAGTTGATGCGGTACACTTTCATAGGCTTTTTCTAGGTCAATGAATACTATATGGAGGTCCCTTTTCTTTTCTCTATATTTCTCAATTATCCTCCTTATGATGTGTATGGCTTCTGTTGTGGAGCGTCCTGGTATAAATCCAAATTGGTTTTACCGTTATCTGAGTTTCTCGTGTAATTCTCGTGTCAATAACTCTTTCCCATAGTTTCATCGTGTGACTCAAAAGCTTTATTCCCCTGTAATTTACGCAACATTGGACATCTCTGTTTTTCTTATATATGGGGACTATGACACTGCTTCTCCACTGCTCTGGCATCTTTTCGGTCTTGAAGATAGTGTTAAATAAGTTTGTTAGCCATTGCAGGCCCTCATCTCCCAGACACTTCCAAACTTCAGTCGGTAATGTTATCTGATCCCACCGCCTTAGCCCTTCCCATTTTCTTCAGCGCTCTCGTAACTTCGTCGACTGTGATGCTTCTACAATAACACTTGTTTTGTTGCATTGTTTGAGTTGTTTTATCGATCGCAGTTTGATGATTAGGGTTTCTTATGTTGAAAAGGTTATCGAAGTAAGTTTTCCATCTCACCTTGATGTCGTTCTTCTTCACCAGGACCTTTCCATCCGCAGCCTTTATAAACTTCACCATTCTCAAGTCTTGTCTTCTACTTTCTCTTGCTCTGGCAATCTTAAACATATCATGTTCTCCTTCTTTCATCTCCAATCGCTTATACATTCTCTCATACGCTGTGTTCTTTGCCTCCAACACAAACTTTTTCGCCTCTCGTGTAGGCTCCTTGTATTTATCTTTTAGCTCTGCTTGTTCTTCCTTATTATTATAGCATAAAAGCTCTCCAAAACTTTGTTGTTTAATTCTTATCTTCTCCTGTACATTTTCGTTCCACCACCAGGATTCCTTATGACCGACTATCCTACTTGTTGTAAGTCCAAGAGTTTCTTTAGCTTCTTGCATGACTATACTTGCCATAGCCTCCCACATTTGGTTTGCGTCTTCCTGTGGCCCAGTTTGGCTCATTGGTATGACCTTATCTCTAAAGATGGTAATCTTTTCGTCTTTGAGCTGGCCCCATCTGATCGTAGGTCTAATTCTCTTAGTTGGCAGGACAATTGCTCTCTTCACGTGTAGATCTACCACCAACATATGGTGTTGAGTCACTACTGTCTCTCCTGAGATTGCCTTACAGTCCTTCCAGGAGTTACAGTCTTCTCCCCTCATCAGCAAATAGTCTATCTGTGTGTGTCTCCTGCCACAGGTAAACGTGATTAGATGCGAGTCTCTTTATTTAAAAAACAAATTTATGATGCCTAGGTCATGCGCTAATGCAAAGTCAAGGAGCTCTCTTCCGCCTTCATTCCTCTGACCATACCCCAAGCCTCCATGCACCAACGAGAAGTGATCATTATCCTTACCGATATGCCCATTAAAATCTCCTCCTATGCATAATTTTTCTTCTCTAGGTATGTCTCCCATAACATGATCTAAACTCACCCAGAACTTCTTTCTTTCTGTTTCCCCTAAACAAAGTTGTGGTGCATACGCACTAACTACTGCCACTACCTCATCCCCTATTACTATTCTTAACAGCATAAGTCTATTATCGTATCTTCTTACCTCCACTACATTATCCTGGAGTTCTTTAGCAACTAGAAAACCTACTCCATTTTTTGTTCCATCTGACCCTGAATACCACAGTTTATAACCATCGCACTCTTTGCTTTCCCACCCGCCATCTAGTCTCCTTGAGACATGTTATCTGAACCCTACGTCTCTTCAGCATATCTAATAACTCTATTAACTTACTAGTAAGGGTTCCTCCATTCCACGACGCCATTCGCAATCTATGACCCTTTTTCCCTGTAGACGCACCTCTCGTCACCGAACATGATCTCGGGGTATCACAATGGCTCCCGATATCAATTATACTTCCCTAACCCTACGTAACCAAAAAAAGCACAAACAAATGCAGTCACTCACACGGTGTCAGCAAAACACAGGCAACACACAAACAACTCAAGAAGCAGCAAATTATCAAATAATAAGAAAGCAAAAAATAGCACAAGAATAGGGGATGACTCTCCCTATTAACAACCAAAATGCTAGTACCCCTAACCCAACTTAATGTCATTTGCTTGACTAAAGGCAACAACCTCGGTTTCCCTAAGTTGCTTTCCTAACAGATCAAGTTTTTCTTTAAATTTCTCTCATTTTGTTTTAACACATTGTTAGCTTCAGTACATAGTTTCAAATCATTTACCAGACTGTCATTGTGATCTAACAACCTAGCAAATTTTAAATTTATGCTTTCACAAAATTTATTACATTCTTCACAGGCATGTTTATCAAAAAGTTCATCTTTGGTACTTACCTGTGATGTGCTGGAGGTGTCAGCCATGAAAGAAACCTCAGATTCCTCGCTAATTTGAGATTCTATGCTGGCAGCAGTCAATTCATCTTCAACCAAATGATCCATGGCATCCATAGCTTCTTCAACTTCTGAATTAGCATAGTCAGCTATGTTATCTCCTTCACTCGCTGACCTATCATCAAGATCTTCCACAAACGCCATATTAGCTTCACCACCAGAGATGAACAGAAATGTCCTATCGTGTCCTTCATCTCCTTGAGCAACCATAACTTTGGAATCAGGACTGGTTGAAGCCACTTTCTTTTCTTTGTCCTGACGGTTGATGGATGAAAAAAGGTTACCATTTCCTGTCTTCTTAGGTTTCATGCACTCTCTTTTGAAGTGACCATTTTTACCGCAGTTGAAGCGTGTAACTTTGGTTTTATCAAAACCAAAAGTTGTGTCTTTGGTGGCAACCAGATTCTGCCCCGTATTCTTCACAAATTTCTTAGCCATTCTAACAGCACTAGCCAAAGCCCACATGATACGCATCCTTTCCAACTCTGTCTCATCCACCTGCTCATAATCTTCATCCGCGAGATGACAGTTTCCTATTTTACCAGCAACCAAACCATCATATGAGTGTACAATCGCAACTAGAAGATCCATATGCTCTTTTGCTACCTCAATAGTATCATTTCCCAGATTCTCAGTCTTCAGCTTTGTAGGATTAGAGTCAGGGATAATATATTGAGTTCCAGATGATCCTGATGATTCACTTCCAGAAGAACCACTTTGAGAAGTTCCGGACATGTTGGAACAAATGCTGTTTGAAGAGGTGTACATGATGAAACTGGTGTGGGAACAACATTATATAATGATGGATTCTGTGTATGACCCTTTCTTGGAATTGTATTTCATCCTTAGCTCCTCCCTCAACTTCAAGATAAAATCATTTATGTCTAGAGTGGCTAAAGAATCATTTTGTCTCAGATTAGACACAAAAGAATCCCATTTATCTGGCAGACCATCAGCAAAGCTTGCAACTTTATTCTCGATTGAGGTAGTTACACCATGAGTATGCAGTTCACTCATCAGATGATAAAACCTATCTGTAATATCATCCAAGCTTTCATTCCCATGGATGAGAAGTTATCAAATTCCTTCTTGAGTGCTTTAGCCTTCAGCGCCTTCAAGGTTGCATTACCATCGTATCTCTTTTCCAGAGCTTCCCATAACTTCTTAGATTGCTTATGTTCTGAAAAGCTGATGGAAGATGTCCTTAGGAATTGACTGTGTCAATAAAGCATAAGCTTTCTTCTCAGCATTGTGTGCAACCTTTTGTACATCATTCAGCTTTACCCTATTAGCACCAACTGGTATAGTATATCCAGTCTCAATAGCTATCCACAAGTTAGGGTCAACACCGTTCAGATAAATTTCAAACCATTGTTTCCATTGCGGGTATTCATCCAAAGTCAACCGTTTTGGTGGTTGGTTATGATTTCCAATCTCAAGTCCAGAAGTAATAGATTTTGGATCCGTGAGTCCTTTCCAGCAACCATGATTTCAAACTTGACAAACCGTGTATACGACAGAGTCAATCGTGCGATTGGAGAGTACGACTGAGTTCAATCGTATGATTAAAGAGTGCGACAGAGTTCAATCGTGCGATTGAGTTCAATCGTGCGATTGAGGGATGCGAATGAGTTCAACCGTGTAGGTTAGCTTAATCGTGCGAATGAGCAATACGACTAAGTCCAGTCGTGTGGTCGAATCGCGCGATTAGGATTCGGTCGTGCGATTGAGCCAATCGTGCGACTGAAGTTGCTATGGATGAAAAATTCAAAACTTTGAACACTTTCACACCAAAAAACGATTTTTCACAAACCCTAATCTGCCGTAAGTCGAAAAGTTTGAAACTTTTGAATCATGCACGCTTCAAAAACACTTTTTGAATCAAAACACAAATCTTTTGAATTAAAAACGTTAATTTTTAAAAAACACCAATCGAATCCACAAAGAATCACGAGCCAATGCTCTGATACCACTTGTTAGGACCGTGTACGTACGGAGTACTAACTGATTCAACGTGAAACTAGATCAAATAGTGCGGAATCCTATTTGATTGGCGATCCAATCAGTTAGAACGACAACCTGATCGATCTAATGATTAAACAAACATTACGAACGAGTAGAAATCGGTCGGGAACAAACTATGAAGTTGGATGGACGATCTGGGACGCTCTGGACGGCTAGGGTATGATAGTATTTGAAGTGTCCTATTTTTCCACGAATTAAGTGGTATTTATAGGTTGCAGTGTACAGTCGTATGAATGAGCCATTAGCATGGTTCAGTCGTGCGACTGAGTCATGCGATTGATTCATAAGCATGACTGAACTCTTCGAATGGTTCAGTCGTGCGACTGATCCAGTCTTATGACTCAGTCGTGCGACTGATCCAGTCACCTGGTTCAGTCGTGCGACTGGTTCATAAGCATGGTCCATTAGCATGAATAACTACAAGACTAAGTCAAACACATTTCTGAGTCATTATTAACTCAGAACTATGAATAACTACTACAAACCTATATATAATATTCAGTCAAGTGTGTAGTAATAAATGTTATAAGAATACAATATACTCAATAGTAAATAGACATCCAAACATATATCATATTACAATAATACCCTTTTATTACACATATGCAAGAAATGAAAGACAAAAACGTTTAAGTACAATAAACTAGTGACATCATGTATCAACACCATCTCAGTCTCAGAGTATTTTTGGTTGAGGGACATTTGAGTAGAGTGAGTGAGTATGAAGAAATAAGGGTGATTTAGGATGGTTTGATCTCATAATCAAGAGTCTAAGAAGCTCTAATACCAATTGACAGGATCAGTGTTTGTCTCTTAACACAAGATTTTCCTCACAAACTCACTAAGTCTCACTCGTTTGATGATGCAAAATATCTAACTAAGTTTGTAATAATATACTAAGTTAATGAACACATGAAATATTTTTTAGGATACTTGTATATATTACTTCTCAACTCAGTGTTAAAAGACTCCTACAAAGCATGTCTAAATGTGTTACATTGAGAAATTGTGTATACTACTATTTATAGCCGGTTACACTTAGAAAACTAGCTAGAACTTATAACTAAACAAATACTACATTGCTTGAAATAAGGTATCTAAGATAAAATACTATCATAGATTAGGTAGTCATGACATGTTCATGACTTACATTTTGTCACAAACTAAAGTTGATAACTGTACTAACTGATAAAAGGTGAATAGTGGAATAAAATACGATAAACAATATGGGCGTGGGAAAGCACCATGCTGTATATCAGAGTTGGCAGCATGTGTCAATCGGACCATGCTTTTGTCCATTGGTTCATAGTTAGTTGTTCCGAATGTTAAATGGCTTCGGAAGAATTCTTCCAAAACCAGTTATACTTAGCAAAAAAATAACTTCTTTCGAGGCTTCTGCAAGTCTTCATGACTTTGTCCTTCAAAAGACTTTGTCTTGAATTTTCCAAGTGTTTTACTTCGGAAGGAGAACTACTTAGTCTCGAAAGACTAAGTTCTTCCTTTGGAAGTTCTTCATCCTTAAGCTTTGGAAGATCATCAACATAGGTTCGGAAGTGTATCTTTGTCTTCGAAAGTCTTTATTCAGTTGCACTCAAAATCTTCTAAGTGTAGTTTTGGTTGCACTAGCCTAATCTGATCCAACAAACTCCTTATAATGAAGAATTTCCAAATCCTTCAAAATTTGGAAGGATTTCAAATTCCACCGACCCACAGCTCCTGGCACCGACCGCCACATACCACCTTCACCCTTTGTCGCATCCAATCGCCGCAACCGCCAACCTCCACCCGCCACCTCCAGCAACCTTCGATCGTTGCCGCTTTTAGTTGAACCATGCAGGCGCTCGTTGACCTTGACCAGCGACCATCATCGACCGCCTAAAATCGTTTGGCGCTCCCACCTCTCACTTGTCGCCCCGCCCCTGACAACCCTAAGCCGTCGAAAACCGACCGAGCCCGCTGCCATTATCGACAATCGACAGTCACCGCTAATTGAGCCCGCCGCCGACAAACAATCGTTACCACTAAGTGCACCCGTAGCCAACGGTATTGATTTTGGACGCGCTTGATGGGGCCTGTTGGTTTTTCGGTGGCGATCATGATCGGTTGGTGGCTGTGGCAAGGTACGTTTAGTTGTTGGTGGCCAACGGTCGTTGACTGCGGTCGAATTTTGGTGGCAAGGGGGATGCACAATCAATGGTGTCGAAGGTGGTGGCGATTTGCAATGAATGATAAATTCCAATTCTTTTATAAGATCTTTATTAAAGTGAATTTGAAATTTGAATTCTTTTAATAGATTTCAATTCTTTAAACTTTAAATCATTTGAAAATATTGAATTTCAAATCCAATTACTTTAATTTCCAATTCAAATTTTAATTCCAATACATTTCTCAAACCATTTGCTGTTGCCTAAAGAATCCGGCAACGGATGACGGTAGATAAGACTAATAAACATTTTATTCACAGGAGACCTGGCCTTCATTCACATAAAATGCTTTTCCTTCACTTATTCTTGGGAATATTCTAGTTTAATATTTCTTTTTTTTATGATTTGGTAATCTATTATCAATACATTTGTAATATTAATGTAATAGGGGTTTAAATAGGTTTGTTCCTAAAATAGCAAGAACTAAAATATATTATTAATTTGGGTGGGGTTATTATAAAAAATGAAAAAAACTAATAAGGGTGAAAAGTATTATTATCAATTAAATATTAGATTCAAGAGATAAGGAAATCTGGTGGCATAATGATAAATAGTTAAAATTTTAAATAATAGGCCACATGTATTTTAGTATTAATCACATTTTCACGTTTCATTTGTTTAAACGCTCATAATTTTACATTCAACTTTATTTTTCAAACAAATACACTATAAAAACAAGTGTTTTTTAATATTTAAAAAACGTCTATAAATTTGATACATAAAAAAAGAACTTTTTTTCACGTTATTTCAGCTTATTGTATAATATTTATCAGCTTATTGTGTAATATCGGGTCATTGTGTAATACTAATCAGACTATTGTTTCTAATGTTGACCATTTTATTATGCATTATGTTTTTTAAAAATGATGATTTTCAAATAACACAATGCTAAAAATGTAATTGTATACGTTTTTCAGTTAATTTGTAATCCTAATTAGGTAATTATGTATCCTCATCAACCAGTTTATTGTGCCTATTTCTAATTATCAAGTCTAGTGCTAATCATTGTGTTATACATTGTGTAATGTTAACTATTATGTTTATTAAAATGGTGACTTTCAAATACACAATGCTGAAAATGTAATATTTTTTTATGTTTTTTCCAATTTATTGTGTAACACTTCTTAGGTCATTGTGTAATATTCGTCAAGCAGCTCATTATGTGTATTGCTAATTATCAAGTCTGGTGTTGGTTATGTTATCGATTATGTTTAATGTTAACTATTGTGTTATGCATTGTGTGTTTTTAAAATAATTGTTTTTAAATAACATAATGCTAAAAATTTAATTTTTTTACATTTCAGTTTATTATGTAATACTGATCATGTCATTGTGTCATATTCATCAAGCAACTCATTTTGCCTATTGCTAATCATCGAGTGATTTTCAAATAACACAATGCTAATAATGTAATTTTTTACGTTTCAGTTCATTATGTAATCCTGATCATGTCATTGTGTAATTCTCATCAAGCAGGTCATTGTGTCTATTGCTAATCATCGAGTTCAGTTCTGGTCATTGTGTTACTCATTGTTTCTAATATTGACCATTGTGTTATGTATTGTGTTTTTTTTTAAATGATGATTTTTGAATAACATAATAATAAGAAATGTAACTTGTTATGTTTTAAGTTCATTGTGTATTTTTTATCAGATAATTATGTAATCTTTATCGATTCAGAAATTACACAATGACACGACGAAATTACACAACGGGTTAAAAAATTGTTTTTTATATCAACACTATAAGCGTTTTAAAAATAAAAAATACTCATTTTTCTGAAGTAATTTTTTTAAAAAAATAATGTCCTGTAAAAGTTATAAATGTTTTAAAAAAATGTGAAACTTGAGAAGGACAAACATTATCAATTTGCCCCCGACCTAATTTTGATAAAAAAACACGTGTCAACATGTTAATATTTCTTACAATTTTTAGTTTTAGAATACTTTGTATTTGAAAAATTACCTACTAATTTATATAAATTTTAAATGTTGTCATTGTTGGTATTGAATTTTTAAATATCTAGATCTTTGAGTAGAGAGTTTATATAATAAAATATAAATTTAATATCTTTAATCATGAAGGGAGATATAACAAGAGACAACGTTACCAAAATATAGTATCAACGTCTTAGTATTTAAGAAATAAAATACTGTTTCAATGTATTAACTTCATAGTTTTAACAAGTCTATGATAGTGATCTCAGTTTAACAATCATGTTATTTTATAATATCATCATCCAAAGATGCTGTCTTAGTCATGAGTCCATTCAAGTAAACCAACCGAAACGATAAGAACAGAGTAGGATGGAGCCTAAAATTTTTAAAATAATTGTCTCACTGACTTTTCAAATGTCATTACACGGTATGTAAACATGCATGAGGAAACAGTCTACTTTTCTAATATACAGGAGACATGGAGACTATTAAGAAGGAAAATGGACCTACTCTTCTACATATATTCTAAACACATAAACCGAAAGAAAAATAATAAGGGAGGAGGGGACGGTGTCCGAAGAGGCTTTCGGGTAGGCGTTACCCAGGCGGTAACACCGCCGCCACCCTCTCGGGTAGGCCCCCGAGTACCCAAGCTCGGGTTGCACTAGCCGAGATACAAACCGATTGTAACGGCTATAAAGCCGTTAATGGTACCGTTGGAGGCCAATAAAAAAAAATTTACACTATAAATACTGACACACATACACAATATTAATCTACACAAACACACATATACAAACACACATATACAAACACAAACACAAACACAATCGTAATATATTGTCATGGATCCCCGAAGGTAAAAAACTAGTAGCAAAAAATCCTGAGTTGCTAGTTCGAGTTCCCGAGGTGGTGGTTCGAGTTCCTGAGGTGGTGGTTCGAGTTCCCGAGGTGGTGGTGGCGCGTCCCGAGGGTATTCACCGCAACCTTATATACCACAACCATCACCACCACAATACGGATACCCACCACAAGGGTATTCATCGCAACCTCCACCGATGTTTGATCACATCACCGGTTCAATGTTGCAAATAATATTGGACCGAAAACGAAAAATAGCTGAGAAATATAATTGGCCTTGTGATTTTTAGTTTTTTATATATTTTTAGGATTTTAAATTGTATTTGTATTTTTATTGTATTCGTATTTTTATTTTTATTATTTGAATTATTGTAATTTTTATTTTTTATTAAAAGTTAATTATCCTTTAAATTATTTTAATATTAAAATAAAAGTTCTAGGGTAGTTTAGGGTAGTATTTCTACTTTAGTGGGTGTTTCATGATAGTTCAGGGTACTTGTGATATGACAGTGTGTGATTGGTGGATTCTAAGGTAGTCCAGGGTAGTTTAAAGGATGTCCCCTCCCCCCTAATGTGGGTTTCATGAAATTGAAGTGGGTAGGGTAACTCGGGGTAACCCGGGTAGCGCGGGTTAGACAACAACACCGCCGCCAACCCTCGGTTTGTTGTATTCGGGTACTTCAATTCGAGTGGTACAAGCAGAAGGGAGCCGTTGCTTTGTGACCATTGATTGGTCACTAGACCGTTAAAAACAAATTAATTTAATTTAATAATATTTTACACCAAACTTAACCCATGTTATACTATATATTAAACATGTTGGTTGGTTACTACATGGTAGATTTGGATTTTTCTATTTTTGCACATTAGTTATCAAGTTGACCACATGATACTAGGTTAAGTGGTTAAAACATGTGTTTTTTTTTCTGCTACACACTGTTGGTAATTAATTATCAATATAGATTTTGTAATATTGGATTAACTTTGATCGAGTATACGTTATTAGTTATCAACGAGTTAGGAGGTGGAGATGGACTCGTTTAAGCTAATGACCACGAACGTTTATAACTAACAACTATGGTTAAGTTATTAAGTTGTAAATATAATGTTTAAAATGTTAAACATTTAATGAGTTAATATCTTTTGTGTGGGTTGTATATATATATTGCAAATATATTGGATATATGTGGCAACAAATTGGGTCATACTCAACGATCCATTTATTAGGTTGTGTTCAACATTTATTTGTAAAGTCCATCTAGATGACTTTAGCCCAAGTTGTGGACAAGATGAGCAGTTATAAGCAGTTCCTTTCTGGAACAAATGAGGAGTTCCTTTCTGTAACAAGATATATCTCGATCAAACACATTTCTAGGGCACAAAACAACAAAAACTCTTTCTTAAAAATCAAATTCGTCTTAAACATTCTTAGTTTTATCCGATAAAACATTCGTGTGCCTCGAATTGATTTTATCTGAAAGTGACTTCAATCACGACTCTAAGAAAATCCAAGTTACAATTCGTGATTCCCTGTTTTGTTTCTTTCTGTTAGTTCTTATACAACAAAGATAAAATCAATTTCTTTGATCAATACGTTCATATGGCTACTAGAGAATTTGTTAAAGAGATGTCAAGTAAGTTTGCAAAACTTGACAAATTTGAGGGCCAAGATTTTCGGTAGATGGAAGAAAAAGATGCATTTTCTTCTTACAACCTTGAAGGTTGTCTATGTTCTGCCGACGCCCATGCCTGGAGTAACCGAAGACGAAACTCTTGATCAATAACGTCGCCGTCTGAAATGGGAAAATGATGACTACAATGCCGAGGGCATATTCTTAACGGCATGTCTGACACCTTGCTCGATGTGTACTAGAACGTGGAATCGGTCCGGGAATTGTGGGATGCACTGGAAGCGAAATACATGGCAGAAGACTCATCATTCAAAAAGTTCCTGGTAACAAATTTCAATTCGTATAAAATGGTAGATAGTCGACCGATCATGAAACAATTCAACGAATTGCTTCACATACTCGGTCAATTTGCACAACACGAGATGCACATGGATGAATCTATTTTGGTTTCGAGTATTATCGACAAACTTCCACCACTGTGGAAAGATTTTAAACACACGCTTAAACACGGAAAAGATGTTTTGAATCTTGTTGAATTGGGTAGTCATCTGAGGATTGAGGAATCCTTTCGGTCTAAAGAAACTGATAAAGGGAAAGGGAAAATTGATGCAAATCAATCAACCGTGAATATGGTTGAACACACTAACCAAAAGCAAAAGAAGTTTAATAAGTTTGATAAAGGAAAGCGCACTTTTGTTGGAAAATTCAAAAGTTCAAATAAATTGCTGAAATCCACTTGTTGGAATTGCAGGAAACAGAGTCATTTCAAACGAGACTGTCGAGTGAAACCGGTTCTGGGGAACAAGGCAGCCGATGACGATAGCCCAAGTGGGTCCAATGGCCCGCTGGCACAAAATGGTATGTTATTTAATTCTGTTTTCCAAATAAAATGACTTGTGTAGTTGAACCTATGGAACATACTATCCATAAAAGTCATTTACAACATGAGAAGGAATTTAATGGACGACTCGCGGAAATTATTAATGTGGACCCTGACGTCAATTGTTATATTGCTTCAAAGGAAATTAATAATTTGAGTTGTAAAGTTACAAGTGAAATGGGTCATCATTTCAAAAATAACAAGCAGTCCTTGGAGTGCAGCCCATTATCTAAACAACATTCAGTCATTGTTTTTAAAACAACTTGGTCACCATTATCTAAACAACATTCGGTCATTGTTTTTAAAACAACTCGGTCAAATGATGGCGGTCCAACCACAAGTCATCCTATTGGAGATAATTGTAATTCAAGTTTGAATTATGTATCTTTTGTCTCTGAATCACTGTATGTTCAGGATGATTTAGTATCATGGTGGGCAGATTCTAGAGCTACTATTCACGTTTGCAAAGATTTAAGATGATTCGAGAGTCTTAAGTCAATTGAAGATGGTTCCATATTACGAATGGGAAATATAGCTACCAAACGCATCAAGGGCGCAGGAGTTGTTAATATTGTATTACTTTTGGGGATAAACTTGTGTTAGATAACGTGTTGTATGTATCCAGGATTCGAAAGAATCTTATATCTAGGATTGTATTAAATAATTATGGGTTCAAACAAGTAATAGAATCCGATAAGTATGTGTTATCTAAACATGGTACCTTTGTTGGATTTTGTTATTTATGTAATGGGATGTTTAAATTAAATATTCATGTTCTGTTTACATGTGAATCTGTGTGTATGACATCCACATCAAGTGACCCGATTGACAAGGCTTCTAATCTATGGCATGCTCGTTTAGGCCATGTCAATTATTTTAGAATGTTAGACATGTCTTAAATAAATCTCATACCGGCTTTTGATGTACATAACAATAAATGTTACACATGTAATTTGACTAAAATTACTATAGAAAACCATTTAAAGACGTTAAAAGGTTATCTACTAAACTCGAGCTCATTCACTTGGATTTGTGTGATTTTCATAGTACACCGTCTTTAGGAAATAAAAAATACGTCATGACATTTAATGACGATGCAACTAGATATTGCTATGTATATCTAGTTCACACAAAAATGAAACATTAGAGAAATTTAAAGTCTTTAAACAAGAAGTCGAATTGTTTCATGGTATTTTAATAAAATTCTTAGAACTGACCGGGGAGGTGAATATTATGACCCAAAATCAAAGGAACGTGATCGTCCTCGTCCATATCAAGAATGACAAAATACACCGGAAAGATGAATTTGTCGACCCTCACCAGCATGTTCTCCACAATCCCGTGTGGGTACTTCACAGATCTATCCGCAAGCTGGATACTCATCCTAGTGGGTGCGGGCTCCTCTAGGCCTAGCTTCAGATAAACAGAATACATGTAACACCCGAAAGTTTGACTTTTGGTAGGTTGTGCGACCGAGCCTCAGTCGCCTGGGATTTATGCGACTGGAGGTTCAACCGCATGCTATTCGGCCGATTGAAGCTCAACCGTACGATTGGAGTTCAACAGCCCGAATGAAGGACGAACCGCATGGAACACATGCGACTGGGGTCCAATCGCATGGTGTACATGCGACTGAAGGTCCAGTCGCCCCTGGACCAGACGCGACTGAGCTGTGGGTATAAAAGAGGAGCAGCTCTCTTCTCCTTCCCAACACTTGCATTTTCAGTCGGGAAAGAACAGAGAGCGACAGAGCAGTGGGGGAAAAGAGGGAACGGGGTGATTCAGGCTCGGATTTTGTCGAGAAGCTAGTCAAATCGAAGCTCTAACCGAGGAGGCTGCTAAGGTGAGTTCTAAGACCCCTCTTTTACACGATTTTGAATGATTTTGGGGCTGGAACACATCTGAAACCCTATTTTTCGAGTTTTGGGTGTTTAACCCGTGTATGTACGTATGTGTATGTTTATGGTACGTTTAGGGCTTGATCCCGGACTAGGATAGGCTTGTATGAGGTCGAGGTATGTTTCCCTATGGATTAGAGGGGCTAATTTGAGCTCAAACGAGGTCTGGAAGAGTTTGGAAGCCGAATGTCGCGGCTGCTGTTCGTGATGAACTCCAGTCGCTGCCCAGTTAGGGTTATGCGACTGAAGGGCCATCCGGCCGAATGAGGATTAGTTGGTGCCCAATCGTACGATTGAGTCTCAGACGCACGATTGAGCTTCAGTTGCACGATAGGAGGTGCGATTGAGTGTGTCGGTCGCATAGGTCTAATCGCAGGGTAGTTCAGTCGTACGGTTAAGAGTTAGTCGCATGTAACCCGGTCGCATAGTGTCTAGTCGTACGGAAGGAAGTCCAGTCGCACGATTGTATGCCCATTCGCATGACAGCCCAATCGCACGGTACAGTCGCATGGAGGACATGCGACTGAGATAGGTTCAGTCGCCCGAATAGGGAGGATGTGAATGAATAGAGAAGTGTATGCCTGACGGTGTGTGATTGCATTGTATGTCGGATGTGTGTCATGAATGTGTGATGATGCTGTATGGTGATGATGTATGTTTATGATTATGTGTATGTTCCTTTTATTTATTGTATGTTTGTCTTCCCTGGGCTTTGCGTTGAACGTTAATGAATGAATTGAAAGTAGTATGTAACGTAAAGTGGAAGATAATGAAAGAAGAACGTAACGAATGAGTGCATGCACTAATGAACGAATGAATGAACGTAAAGCTAATGAGTGTATGTATGAGGTGAGCGACTCTGTGTCGCAACAGACTCGAAAGAGGATCTTTGTCGCATATCCCGGTACTGTGTCAGTCTACGGACATGAGTCGGGGATTTGTTTGTCAAGCCCCGGCACAGTATCAGTCTTCGGACATGAGTCGGGGATATTGCATGAGACGAGACAGTGAGGTGAGCAACTTTGCGTTGCAACAGACTCGGATGGAGTTCAATCAGGGGATTGACTCGACGGGATCTTTATCGCGTATCCCGGTGCTGTGTCAGTCTTCGGACATGAGTCGGGGGTTTGTATAACAGGCCCCGGCACAGCATCAGCTTTCGAGCATGAGTCGGGGGTATTGCATGAGACAGGATCTAGTTGGATGAGTAGAGGATCGCATGCTCCGATACTGTGTCAGTCTTCGGACATGAGTCGGGGGTTTGTGAGCAGGCCCCGGCACAGTATCAGTCTTCGGACATGAGTCGGGAGTAGTGCGAGAGAGTGAGATGAGACGAATGAGGAACGGAACGCGTGCTCCGGTACTGTGTCAGTCTTCGGACATGAGTCGGGGGCTTGTGAGCAGGCCCCGGCACAGTATCAGTCTTCGGGCATGAGTCGGGAGTATCGCGTGAGTTGATGAATGACAAAGGTAATTGTGAAAGAAAGAAAGTATGAAATGACTGAAAGATAATGAACGTAATGAAAGCTAAAGAACGAATGAATGAAAGTAATGAACGGAAGGAACTTAATGATGACGTATGAAACGGGATCTTTGTCACTCGACCTCAGTAATCATGGTTGTGTGCCATGAAGAGGGTAAAGTGTGACCGGATCTAGATGGAAGTGAAAGATAGAGGATGCACGAAAGTAATGAACGTACGAATAAATGAAATGAACGTAAGAATGAACGTAATGTACGTACGGACGAATGTAACGAATGTATGAATGAAAGTAAGAAACATATGAACGAAAGAAAGAGTTAAGAAAGAACGGGAACGTTAACGATGAACGGTACACGAACGAAAGTTAATGAATGAATGATGAAGATAATAATAATATTATCTACGTGTACGTATGTTGTATGATCGTGTGTATGTAAGAATGGATTTGATGGTAAGTAAAGTATGTTTTAATATAAAACTAGAACTCACTCAGCAACGCTGACTTTGATGTGTTTCCAGTTGGCAGGTATGTTGCTGAGGATGGCACAGGGCGACTACTCAGTTGTTGAGGCTGGCATCCGTATTTTGACATGTCATAGTATTTGAAAAGAAAACGAATGTTGTAAAGTTATGAAATGACATGCTTTTAGTTATAAATAAAAGTTTTAAATTCCGCTGCAAAGTAAATATACGTTTTAAAATGTTTTATGTGCGATAATGACCAACCGTGAGGCGCCCAGGAACGGGGCCTTACAAGTTGGTATCAGAGCTAAAGTTTAAGTGAAATGGGTAAATTTTCAAAATAAACCTTAACTTAAACTGAGAATGGGACAAAAGAGAAGGGATGCCAAACTGAGTAGCTGCGTGCCATCAGGTATTTTCTTAAAGTTAACCGGCATTATGTGCGCATGTTATGTGTTTATGTGTACTGATAGATTTAGACACTGATGTAGTCAGGATAGGTAATGCTCGGGGTGCGAAGAGTAGAGTAAGTGGCTAATCACAACTGATCACTGTAATTAGGGACTTACTATACTTGACATAAACTGAGCTATTTCCTTTGAATGACCGTGTTAGTGTTTGAATCTTTCAGTGTGTTATAGAGGATGGCCGGTGGTAGAACTTCTAAGGCTTCATGTGGTGGAGGTGGTGGCGGACGTGGCACTGAACCACGGGTCACCAGAGGAAGGAGTGGAGTTGAAAAGGTAGTTCATGAAGAACACGAGACTCCTCATCAGGAGGGAGCAGATGAAAGTGCCAATTTGAGAGCCTCGATGAGAGAGGCGGTTGTGGAAAAAGTACACCAAGTCATGCAGACGATCTTACCGTCTATAGTGACTGAAGTGATAAAGGCTGTTAGGAATGAGGAGGGACAGGAAAGGGGTAGACCTTCGGGCGGAAGGAGACGGATGGAGACTGAAACGGTTTTCTTCGATGAGGAGGAAGAGGAGGAGGAGCCTGCGCCGGTGGCGGCACGAGGCTGTAACTATGGGGCGTTTCAACGATGCAAGCCCAACCTTTGATGGTAACGGCAATGCTACTGCCGCTCATCATTGGGTCAGAGAGATGGAAGCGGTACTGGAAATTAGTGAGTGCCGGGAAGATCAGAAAGTTAAGTTTGCCACTCATTCTTTCATGGACTCAGATTTATGCTGGTGGGACAATATAGTCCAAGCTGAGGGTAGCCGGGCTATCGGGAGGATGAGATGGTCAGAGTTGAAAAGGCTGGTGATTGAGGAGTTCTGTCCTCGCCGTGAGATGGATAAAGTTGAAAGGGAGTTCCTGCAATTGGAAGCGGGGACGATGACCCACCAACAATATACCGCCAAGTTTAACGACATGGCGCGGTTGGTGCCAGAGCAGGTGACGCCGGTGTCTCGAAAGATCAACCGGTATATTCAAGGGCTGCCAGCCGAAATTCGTTGGCATTTGATTTCCGCTCGACCGAGTACTTTCAGGTCGACAGTGGATTTGGCGGGAAGGTTGTATGACGAGCGGGAGACGATAGCGATAACAGATGAAGCGGGGGAGCGAGCCTATGATAAGAAGGGGAAGGGAAGGCGAGATAGTGATGGTGGAATGGTGACTGAAGGTAAGATGATGAGGATCGATGATCGGGAGAGGATAAGAAGGAGGGATGAGGTATGTAAGAAGTGTGGTAGAGGTCACGAAGGGGAGTGCAAGTGGGGACTGAACGTCTGTTTTCAGTGTGGGAAGGAAGGCCACAGGGCAAGGGATTGCCGCATGGCTAAGTGCTACAATTGCGGCGAGACTGGACATCTAAGCAGGGATTGTAAGAAGTCAAGGGCGGGGAGCTCTGGTGCGAGGAAGGAGAATAGAGGGTGAAGGCTAGAGCGGACTTCGACCTGACGACAGGTATGTTTCTGGTAATTTAAGTTTGTGCCCTTACGCCTTGAATGTGATGCTAGTAGTAGTACGTCCCTATTGCCTTCTGTTGTGAGTTGCATGTTAGGAAAAGAAACATCGAAGAGCCCTTCGATGTAGAGATTACTATTAGTGGATTCACTAGGTTATCTGATACCCTAGAGGATTGAGTGATGCAATTGAGAAAGCTGTGTCACCCGTTATCTGAGGAACAGTTTCAGCCTGGGATTGTGCATGCAGCAACTTTATACAAGTTGAAGGCCTTGTTCTTCACACACTTAAGTTGAAGGTTCCCAGTGATGCTCTGAAGCTCAATGATTATAACGCCGAGCCTTTGCTCGAGTATTGTGACTAAGTAACTGTATTCTACATGGCATGTTTGGAGTCGCAAGTGCTGGTCAAGTAAACATTGATCAGTATGTATGGGTGGCCGATGGCGACAGTCCAAGATCGACCAGAGGTCGAATGTGGATAAACGATGTGGAGCGATAGGATTCCAAGTGATAGACTAGAAACTAGATGGGACAGTATTGCCCGCGAAGGTTTAAGGAACAATAGGTTTCGGGGACGAAACCTAAAATAAGGGGGGTGGACTTGTAACACCCGAAAGTTTGACTTTTTGGTAGGTTGTGCGACTGAGCCTCAGTCGCCTGGGATTTATGCGACTGGAGGTTCAACCGCATGCTATTCGGCCGATTGAAGCTCAACCGTACGATTGGAGTTCAACCGCCCGAATGAAGGACGAACCGCATGGAACACATGCGACTGGGGTCCAATCGCATGGTGTACATGCGACTGAAGGTCCAGTCGCCCCTGGACCAGACGCGACTGAGCTGTGGGTATAAAAGAGGAGAAGCTCTCTTCTCCTTCCCAACACTTGCATTTTCAGTCGGGAAAGAACAGAGAGCGACAGAGCAGTGGGGGAAAAGAGGGAACGGGGTGATTCAGGCTCGGATTTTGTCGAGAAGCTAGTCAAATCGAAGCTCTAACCGAGGAGGCTGCTAAGGTGAGTTCTAAGACCCCTCTTTTACACGATTTTGAATGATTTTGGGGCTGGAACACATCTGAAACCCTATTTTTCGAGTTTTGGGTGTTTAACCCGTGTATGTACGTATGTGTATGTTTATGGTACGTTTAGGGCTTGATCCCGGACTAGGATAGGCTTGTATGAGGTCGAGGTATGTTTCCCTATGGATTAGAAGGGCTAATTTGAGCTCAAACAAGGTCTGGAAGAGTTTGGAAGCCGAATGTCGCGGCTGCTGTTCGTGATGAACTCCAGTCGCTGCCCAGTTAGGGTTATGCGACTGAAGGGCCATCCGGCCGAATGAGGATTAGTTTGTGGCCAATCGTACGATTGAGTCTCAGACGCACGATTGAGCTTCAGTCGCACGATAGGAGGTGCGATTGAGTGTGTCGGTCGCATAGGTCTAATCGCAGGGTAGTTCAGTCGTACGGTTAAGAGTTAGTCGCATGTAACCCGGTCGCATAGTGGCTAGTCGTACGGAAGGAAGTCCAGTCGCACGATTGTATGCCCATTCGCATGAAAGCCCAATCGCACGGTCCAGTCGCATGGAGGACATGCGACTGAGATAGGTTCAGTCGCCCGAATAGGGCGGATGTGAATGAATAGAGAAGTGTATGCCTGACGGTGTGTGATTGCATTGTATGTCAGATGTGTGTCATGAATGTGTGATGATGCCTGTATGGTGATGATGTATGTTTATGATTATGTGTATGTTCCTTTTATTTATTGTATGTTTGTCTTCCCTGGGCTTTGTGTTGAACGTTAATGAATGAATTGAAAGTAGTATGTAACGTAAAGTGGAAGATAATGAAAGAGGAACGTAACGATGAGTGCATGCACTAATGAACGAATGAATGAACGTAAAGCTAATGAGTGTATGTATGAGGTGAGCGACTTCGTGTCGCAACAGACTCGAAAGAGGATCTTTGTCGCATATCCCGGTACTGTGTCAGTCTACGGACATGAGTCGGGGGTTTGTTTGTCAAGCCCCGGCACAGTATCAGTCTTCGGACATGAGTCGGGGATATTGCATGAGACGAGACAGTGAGGTGAGCAACTTTGCGTTGCAACAGACTCGGATGGAGTTCAATCCAGGGGATTGACTCGACGGGATCTTTGTCGCGTATCCCGGTGCTGTGTCAGTCTTCGGACATGAGTCGGGGGTTTGTATAACAGGCCCCGGCACAGCATCAGCTTTCGAGCATGAGTCGGGGGTATTGCATGAGACAGGATCTAGTTGTATGAGTAGAGGATCGCTTGCTCCGATACTGTGTCAGTCTTCGGACATGAGTCGGGGGTTTGTGAGCAGGCCCCGGCACAGTATCAGTCTTCGGACATGAGTCGGGAGTAGTGCGAGAGAGTGAGATGAGACGAATGAGGAACGGAACGCGTGCTCCGGTACTGTGTCAGTCTTCGGACATGAGTCGGGGGCTTGTGAGCAGGCCCCGGCACAGTATCAGTCTTCGGGCATGAGTCGGGAGTATCGCGTGAGTTGATGAATGAGAAAGGTAATTGTGAAAGAAAGAAAGTATGAAATGAATGAAAGATAATGAACGTAATAAAAGCTAAAGAACGAACGAATGAAAGTAATGAACGGAAGGAACTTAATGATGACGTATGAAACGGGATCTTTGTCACTCGACCTAAGTAATCATGGCTGTGTGCCATGAAGAGGGTAAAGTGTGACCGGATCTAGATGGAAGTGAAAGATAGAGGATGCACGAAAGTAATGAACGTACGAATAAATGAAATGAACGTAAGAATGAACGTAATGTACGTACGGACGAATGTAACGAATGTATGAATGAAAGTAAGAAACATATGAACGAAAGAAAGAGTTAAGAAAGAACGGGAACGTTAACGATGAACGGTACACGAACGAAAGTTAATGAATGAATGATGAAGATAATAATAATATTATCTACGTGTACGTATGTTGTATGATCGTGTGTATGTAAGAATGGATTTGATGGTAAGTAAAGTATGTTTTAATATAAAACTAGAACTCACTCAGCAACGCTGACTTTGATGTGTTTCCAGTTGGCAGGTATGTTGCTGAGGATGGCACAGGGCGACTACTCAGTTGTTGAGGCTGGCATCCGTATTTTGACATGTCATAGTATTTGAAAAGAAAACGAATGTTGTAAAGTTATGAAATGACATGCTTTTAGTTATAAATAAAAGTTTTAAATTCCGCTGCAAAGTAAATATACGTTTTAAAATGTTTTATGTGCGATGAATGACCAACCGTGAGGCGCCCGGGAACGGGGCCTTACAATACAACATCAGATTGATGCTAGCACCTAGATCCGTGAGTGCATTCTTCACAGTCATACCTCCAATAACACATGGAATGGTAAAGCTACCAGGATCCATCATCTTCTGAGTTAGATTTGGCTTTAAAACCGCAGGACATTCCTTATTGAGTACCACAGTAGACAATGCTTCAAGTTTTGTCTTGTTAGATAGCATGCCCTTGAGGTACTTCGCATATTTAGGCATGTTCGAAAGTGCCTCGACGAAAGGAATATTGATGTGAATCTGACGAAGTATGTCGAGGAACTTCTTGTACTGCTCATCGTCCTTGCTCTTCCTAAAGCGAGCTGGATACGGTGTAGGGGCCTATAAACTGGTGCTGGCTCCTTCTAGGGAGTGACCTCTGCCTGTGCTGTACTTGCTGGGTGCAGCCTCTATGGCACCTGGCCAGGGTTCACCTCCATCTCAATTTCTTCATCCACTATCTCATCTTCAATCGCAGGTGGTGAAACCAACACTCCACCCCGATTGCTCCTAGTAGTGACTGCTTTCATGACCCCTTAGGATTCGTGTCAGTGGAGCTCGGTAGGGTACCCTCTTTCCTGCTAGAAAGGATCTCAGCTATCTGACCAACATGACGCTCCAAATTCTGCAGTGCTGCTCCCTGATTCTGAATCATCGCTCCTGGAACTTAGCCTGAATCTGCTCATGACGCCTCTCATCCTTCTCTAAGAACTATGCAAGCATAGACTCGATGCTAGGTGTCTTCTTCTCACTGCTAGGCTGTGCATAGCTCTGATACGGTCTTTGATTTTGTTGTCCTCTCCAGCTTGCGCCTTGATCTCTCTTCCAACCCTGATTACTCCCAAAGAAGCTCCTGCTAGGTTGATTCCCCAGGAAATCCACTTGTTCCTGAGTAACCGTGCAGTCAGCCGTGTTATGTCCACCTCTACAGATCTCACACACCCTGTCTGTCTTTAGCAGTAGATCTTTGACGATCCTAGATAGACCAACATGCTAATGCTATGTGATCCTTCAGCTGGATCCTGATAGCTGGACATGGCCAGATCCTCCAAAAGCTCCAAACACTCCTCGGGTGTTTTGGTGTTGAACATGCTTCCTCCCGAGGCAGTGTTTAATCTCTCTCTGTGGACGTAATCACAACCGTTGTAGAACTTCTTAGCTAGCTGCCAATCTTCAATAAAAATATGGACAATCATTGCAGAGACCTTTGAACCTCTCCCATGCATTGTGAAACGACTCTCCTGGCTTCTGTTTGAAAGAATGAATAAGGCTTCTGTGATGGGAAGATTTGGAAGGAGGGTAGTATTTAGCAAGGAATCTGTTCCTCATGCCATCCCAGGTGGTGATAGAGCCAGATGGCAAAGATTCAAGCTAGGTGGCGGCTTTGTCTACCAGAGAGAAGGGAAACAGATGCGTCAGACGCGCGTCGTCAGTCACACCATTGATTTTAAACATGTCGCAAACACGCTGAAAGCGGTTAATGTGCGTGTGTGGATTTTTGTGAGAAAGACCATGGAATTGGACAGACGAAGCAATGGTGGTCATCACATGAGAAGGGATCTGGAAATTGTTTGCCTCGATGACTGGTGGTACCACAGGTGCTCGTACGCCTCCAGTAGCAGGTTTCACGTAATCAGAAAGAGTCTTTCGGGGTTGTGGTTGTGCCATCTCTTTAGCTACAATATGCCTCCTATGAAACAATTGCTCTGGGTCAGAAAGTCCCTCGAACTCGGCAGATCATGCTAATTGGGTCCGCCGGATATTGTGCATATACTGATAAAAATAAATGAAAAAATAAAATAGAATAAATAAAAATAATTAATTGAAATTTATCCTAAAGCAAACAATAAACAAATTAAACCTAAGAAACAAATAACAAAAAAGTTTATAAAATTTGTAAAAGTTACCTAAAAATAGCAAATAAAACAACTAAGCACTAGACAAGCAAACAAGGGTGGTTCGACCCCTGACGCCAGTGGTTCTCAAAGTCGCCAAAATCGTGTCCCTGGCAACAGCGCCAAAAACTTGATGGCGTGAAAATATAGTTTAAATTATAAAGACCAAGTTTTAATTATTTAAAATGAGTTACTTTTCAAACACACACTCACGGTAAGCGTACCGGTCGCGTGTAGTATGGAAAGTAAACCGAGTATCGACCGTGGACTCGTATGGGTGGCGGCCCTTGTTACTGAACTGTTGTCGAATCCTAACCGATGATTTTTGAGGGATTTTTGATAATTAAGAAGAGGACAAGAAAATTAGTAAACCAACTAAGCAACACAATCAAATAATAAGACAAAACACGAAACTAAATAAAGCATGCAATAATACTAAAAATTAAAAGAAATAAAATCTAAACAAGGAGACTAACGCAAATCACTATGAATGGAAAGGGAAATCAAATAAAAGGAAGCACTACCTAGACTCGGTATCAGGTTGATCGGTTTAACTGACTCTTGGGTTGACTGACTGTTTGACTCCAGTTTCTGAATTAGACACCTGAAACATATCAGATCTCCTCTCTGACTCACTGACACACTCTAAATGTCATGAAAATCAATTGTAGCACTGAATAGGTTATTTCTCACCTCTCGATCTCAAAATTCCCTGAAACTCTACGTACTCGAAAACTATTTTACCTCTCAGTCTCAACAGCAGAATGTGGAATATGTTACCCTAAGCAACACTAGACACACGGAGTAAATTGATGAATATGATTAATGACTTGAATTAACAAGAAAAGTTATTAATTCTAGGACTAGTCACTCTCGTGCACTCGTTACCCAAACCAAAAACCCCCTAAGATCAATCAATTATCTCTCTCCTCTCAGACTCAAGATAAGCTAACTTCTAAAAATTGATTTTAAACATAAAACTCCTATGGCTGATCAATCCATCTAGGCCAAAACACCAAGTAATGATCCTAACATGCAATTCTAGTCAATTAACACACAAGTAAATCAACCAAAATACAAGAGAAGCCTAATTATGAATCAAATCAATTTCAACAAAAGTAAATCAGCATCATTACTCATAAATCATCAATCTTTATATGATAGAATTCATCAACAAGTCAAATAACCCGAAAAACAAGTCAAGCAAAGTCAACCATCACACCCTCCATGCTTGTTGGACAAGCTATGGATAACCACATGAAGTTGGTATTTTCACTAAGATGAGACCTTCCCTTTCCTAAAGGTCTTTACAGAGAAATCTCCCTCATAGCCCATCTGCTCAAAAGAATGACTGATGGCTTCTTTTAGGAAGAACACCCCACCTTCGTCATCATCCAGCTGAAGATGATTATTGATGATGGCCGGAGTGATGAAGATTGTTCTCCCCTGCACTGTGGCAGACAATGCCTTCTCCCCATCCATAACGACCTCTTAACAGGTCTTCCAAAATTCAAGCAAATGATCCTCATACAGAGTAGGATCAATGGTAAGGGAGGTGAAGTAGTTTGACAGAGCCAAGAATTGGCACATCTCTGAGAAATGTGAATCTTTCTCAGAGTTTAACAAAGCAACCTGATTGTGTTGCCTGTGTAACTGCATGGAGAAATCTGGGTCATTTCTTCTGTTAAGGTTGGCCATTGTGAGAAAGCTTTAAGATGAATCGAGGGCGGTTTCAGAGAGAAATTTGGAATTTAGCTTTGGAGGAAAGATGAAGATGATAGAAAGAGGGGGAACCGATTGGGTTTGTACGTGAAAAGGATTTGAGACAAAGTTAATGAAAGAGGATAAACTTTGAAATCCAGATGTCGGTCCCACCTTTGAAAAAGTGGTCTGCCTTTTGCTCAAAAAGTGATTTTCTTGAAAATCAAAAAGCTTCCGAAGGTAAATTGTCTTCGAAAGTTTTAATGAAAAAGCTTCCGAAGTTAAAATGACTTCGGAAGAATTTCCGAAGAGTTTTGACAAATTTACTTCGGAAGAGAATTTAGACTTGGATGTTTTGTTCAACAGAACAAAGCATCCGAGAGTTAATTTCCTTCGGAAGAAAATGTTCCTTGAAAACATATAAGTGCCTAAGAGAGTTTTAAGCTTCGGAAGAAGTTTCTGAAATTTCTTCCGAAGGCAAAATTTACTTAGGCAATTATTTGTCTTGAGGGTATATTTTCTTCCGAAGATAAAATCATATCTTTCGAAGGATCAAGATTTGTCAAAAATCTGAGAAAAGTCTTCAAAAGGTTTTTATCCAAAGAAAACGTGAGCTTATGAAGGTGATAAATTAGACAACTTAGGACACACAGATTTTAAGAAATAAAATGAATTAGTTTTAAGAAAAACCTACTCAAAGTTAATCATCCTAATAGCTGATATAAGATACTTAAATCTCTGTTCATCAAAGGATTTTGTAAACAGATCAGCATATTGTTCATTTGTGTTAACTTTAACTAGTTTAATTAATCCCTTTTCAAAGTTATTTCTAATTAAATGATACCTGATATTTACGTGTTTTTGTCCTTGAGTGTTGCACAGGATTCTCTGTGATGGAGATAGCACTGTTGTTGTCTATGTGAATGAGAGTCAAATTGAAGTTTAAACCATAGTCAAGCATCTGATTCTGAATCCAAAGCACTTGAGCACAGCAGCTTGCAGTAGCAATGTATTCAGCTTTAGCAGTTGATGCAGAGACACATGATTGTTTCTTGCATTGCCATAAGACAACCTTCCACCAAGGAACTGACATCCCCTAGATGTAGACTTTGCAGTCATATTGCAACCACCATAATCACTATCTATATATGCATGCAGATTGAAGTCAGAATTCTTGGGATACCAAAGACCAAGTGTTGAGGCACCTTTGCGGTATCTTAGAGTTTTCTTAACAGTGATGAGGTGAGACATTTTGGGGGTTTGCTTGATATCTTGCACAAATACATGTGGCATCATGATATCATGCTTGCTAGCTGTAAGATACATGAGGGACCCAATCATAGCCCTATAAAGGTGTTCATTCACACACTCCCCCTCAAGATCAGGCCCAAAGGAGTGATTTCTTGCTATAGGTGTCTTAGCAATCTTACAATCAGTCATGTTGAATCTTTTGAGTATGTCCTGAACATACTTTGACTGACTTATAAAGATTCCATCTTCAACTTGCTTTACTTGAATTCCCAGAAAGAAATTGAGTTCCCCCATAGCACTCATTTCAAATCTGTCCTTTATCAGCTTCTCAAAGTCTTTGCAAAGCCTTGGATTAGTTGAACCAAAAATGATGTCATCTACATACACTTGAACTAGCATTAAGTCATTTCCCTATCCTTTGATGAAGAGTGTTCCATCTATAGTACCCTTCTGTATCCATGCTTGCATAGATACTGAGATACGGTCTCATACCACTTTCTTGGTGCTTGGTGTAGCCCATAAAGAGCCTTATCAAGCTGGCAGACATAATCAGGATGATCAAGATCTGTAAAACCAGGTGGTTGTTTGACATATACTTCTTCATCAATCACCCCATACAGAAAAGCACACTTGATATCAAGTTGATAGACCTTGAAGTTTTTGGATGCAGTAAATGCCAAGAATATCTTAACAGCTTCTAGTCTTGCTACAGGAGCAAAGACATCAGTGTAGTCAATTCCTTCTTCTTGTGTGTATCCTTGAACAACTAGTCTAGCTTTATTTTGATGACAATACCTCTATCATCTTTCTTATTCCTACACACCCATTTGGTTCCTATAGTTGTCTTCCCATGAGGAAGAGGACATAGGTTCCAAATCTTCTGTCTTTTGAATTGAAGCAGCTCCTCTTGCATGGCTTCAACCCAACTTCTATCCTTTAGAGCCTCATCAATTTTCTTAGGCTCTATCTGGGACAAGAAACAAGAGTGAAGACAAACATTTGCTTCATGGGTTTGTCCTCTTGTTCTTACCCCAGTTTCAACATCTCCAATGATGTTTGTGGTAGGATGAGATTTGTGGATCCTTAGCTGAGGGATCACAGCAAGTTGCTGAGAGAGATCTAAATTAGAGAAATTTAGATCTGGCATTGATGCTTCTTCCACCATATCAACACACTTATCAAGAGAAACTTGAACCCATGAGTGTGTGACATCATTGATATGTTCATCTATGGAGTGGTTATCAGCATCAAGAAATTCTTGATCACATTCACCATCACCATCATTTTCTTCTGCATTTAAAGTTTCTTTGTTTGGTTGTTGAGCTTCTGAGCTGGAACTTGAAGGCATCTCAGATGTATCAACTGAATTTGTCATTGTTGTGCTAATAGAAACTTCATTTGCTGAAGTAGTTACAACTGGAGCTGAAGATGTGTAACTTGAAGGTCATCTTAGCTCAAATCTTGGATCAGAATATCCTGGAGGTAAAATATCTGTAGATCCTGAAACATTCTCATAAGATTTGTTAAAACAGTTGGTAACTAAATCAAGATCAAATATCCAATCCGGACCAGAACCTTTCACATTAGAAGTGTGCTCATTGAAAGTCATATTGGCTGACTCTTCAACTACTCTAGTTCTGAGATTGTATACTCTATAAGCTTTAGCTTGAGAAGAATATCTAATAAAGTGTCCATCATCTGATTTCTCAGCAAACTTGGCAATTTGATGTTTGGTATTCAAGATGCTACATGGACATCCAAATGACCTGAGAAAACCAATGAAAGGTTTCCTCTTATGCCAAAGTTCATAAGGAGTCTTACCATGAGTCCTAACCACTAAAACTCTGTTTTACACATAGCAGGTAGTGTTGACTGCCTCTACCCAGAAGGTGATGGGTAGCTTAGAGTCAGACAACATGGTTCTTACAGCTTCAATCAGTGTCCTGTTTCTCCTCTCGGCAACACCATTTTGCTGAGGAGTCCTAGGAAACTGTATTGTCTTGTAATACCATTTTCATCACAAAATGTATCAAGGATTTGGTTCTTAAATTCAGTTCCTTGATCACATCTTATGGTTTTGACCTTGTGATCACATTGATTCTCAATCTTTAAGATGAAATTCTTCAAAATCTCAGGGGTCTCATCCTTAGTTCTAAGAAAGAAAACTCAAGTAAATCTTGTAAAGTCATCTATGATCACCAGACAGTAAGAGGTCCTTCCTAGACTTATTACACTGGTGGGGCCAAAGAGATCCATATGTAACAAGTATAGGGGTGTAGTGATGGAGTTTCTTTCCTTAGGCTTGTGAGATACCTTATGTTGCTTCCCTTTCAGGCATGCAACATAATGATCATCACTTGTAAACTCTTTCTTTGGCATTCCAGCTACCAAATCATTCTTAATCAGCTTATTCATGTTTTTAAAGTTTACATGACACATTCTTTTATGCTAGAGAAAAGACTCATCGCTATTAGCTTTAGATAGAAAGCATGAAACTTCTCCTGAGGGAGATGTTTCTTGCAAGTCCATCTTATACATGTTCCCTCTCCTGGGGGCTCTAAGCAGGATATGCTCATAAGGAATAATCACCCCAGGCTTGAGAACAATGCACTCATGCTCAGGACTGTTCTTGGAGTTGGATGGTTCAGGCTATGTAGCAGTAGTACATAACTGATCAGCCTTCTTCTTGATGCTGAGATGATTTGAACATGAACCAGAACTCTTGGTAGAAGAGTTGAGGTTGATATCTTCCGTCTTAACCATGTTAAACCCTACAGATATAAAGACATGTTTCTGGTTAGAGTTAAAAGTGACCTTGATTTCTTGAGTCCTCTTAGCCTTTCTCTTGCTCTTTCTGATCAAGTTCTTCCTCATAGACTTGGTCATCATAGGCTTCTTACTCTCCTCAGAAGGATAGTGACCCTTCTTAGAATCCTCCTCTTCACTCTTCTCAAAGGAATTCTTCACTATCACTTCTTCATCCTCTTCACTCAAGGGGTCTATAAGTGCAAGCTCATCTTCACAAGTTCCACACTTAGGTGATCTACAGAAAAAATTGTGTGTGGAGGAGCTATCTCACTAGATCCCAGTTCCTGCTTGTTTTGATAATAAACTTTTGCATGCAAGGATGAGGATATGATGTTCTTGAAGGTCTCTTCTTCAAGAACACATTTTCCTGCCCTGGCTTTGCTGATCACAAGCTCAGCCTGGCATTCAATCAACTTAGTTATGAGATCCTTGATCTGAGTCCTATAATTTGTATGCTCATGTTTTAGGACTGAAATGGTTTTCTCTAAGTCCTCTATCTTTAACTTGTAATCATTTTCAGCCTTTCTAAAATCAGATTTCAAGATGTTTAAGGACTCAAGGTCAGATCTCATTTCTAAGTTACAGGACCTGTATCTGTTGACTTTAGCAATACATTCAGGAGCAGAGATGTTCCAATACCTTGGTTTCATCATGGTTAGCCGTTAATGCTTGGTTTGGAGATGCATCTTCCACCTGAAAGCTCCAGTCAAAGCCTTCTTCTTCAATAGCAACTGCAGCTTGCTGCTTTGGTTTCTCATTCTGGGTAGCTTTATCAGTGTAGTTTGGTCAGGATTATGCTTGTCCACCATTTGTTCTTGGTGCCTATCATTCTCTTGCAAAGTGACCCATCAAATTACAGTGTTAACACTTAACTTTGCTTTTATCGAACCCAAACTTTCCACTGGCTCTATTGCTGGGAAACTTCCTTCCTGTCCGCTTGTAGAACCTCTTGGCTCTATGAGTGAGAAGAGCTATTTGCTGGACTATCTCCATGTACTCCAGATCATCTGCAAAGATACATTCCAGGTCTTCAAGGGTGAATAGAAAGCTGCCATAACTTTCATCAGAAGACACAAAGGCTTGAGAAGAACTTGTCTCCTGGAATGGGCTTCCTTGAGTATAGTTCTCCTTGGTGTCTTTTGGAAGAACTTGTCTTTTGTGAGATGTCAGGGTAGCATATGAGATGATGTTGGGGTTCTATGCCATCCCTTTCAGTCACATGAAGGGCTGAACCCATTTGATTGCTAGAGTTACCAGATGAACCTTGCATGTTCATCTCTATCTAGTATCCACTGAGAATGCCATACAACTCTGTCAAAGTCAGAGTCTTAAGGTTCTCAGTCCTCTTGATTACAACACAATAATGCGTCCATTGCCTAAGAAGAGAGGACATAAACTTCCTTGCAATATCCATGTTCTTAAGAGTTACTCCAACATCAATTAGAGTATTCACAATCTCAACATACCTGAAGTATTGTTGAGTCATGGTCTCCCCTGTTTTGAAGGTGAAATTTTCAAACTGCTGCTTCAGGAGATCCTTCTTATTCTCCTTAGCTTCAGTGGAACCCTCAAACATTAGTTTCAATGCATCCCATAACTGCTTAGCTGTTTTGCATTTCTTGAAACCTCTGTATACAGAGTTTGAAAGAGCAGTCTGAAGGGCTGTCATGGCTTTTTGATCAATTTCTACTCTCTTTCTATCTTCTTCTGAGTAGTCAGCCACATCCTTGGGGATCATACCACCTCCAGTAGTGGCTGAAGGAGTGCTTGGTTGTAAGGTCCAGAGACAACAAATTCCTACATTCTTGAGTCTTGACACTTAATGAAACTTCCATTCCTTGGCACCAAGTGTCAAAGTCATCAAGAGTGATCAGTGGGGACTTTCTCATGGTTCCAGTTTCCATATCAACTTTATAGATGGCTACCATTTGAAGAGTTAAGTATTTTTATGTGTGTGAGGGATCTTAAGATGGTGAGATCTTATATCAAGAGCCTGGGATGCTCTGATACCAATTGCAGGATCGGGTGAAGGGTTATGTACTTTACAACACAACAACACAAAGAGGAGAGATTGGAACAACACATAATAATTCAAATGGGGAACTAGGAAACTCAGTTTTGAGAACTAAGAAACACAAGTGTATATGAGATAGAACGAATATTGCTTGTAGTTACATTCTTTATTGCAGAATAATTCTATGATGCCTTTCCGTGCCCCGCTCATACCCTCAAACACATAACCCAGTGAAGGTTTTTCATCCGAATTACAAATACGCAAAAGCCTCAAAACAGGAGTCATCACTATCACAATTATCAAACAATTTTTCGAAAATTTATCATTTAATACAATCTGTTTCACATCTTTGGCTTTTGGTAATTTCAAGACTTTCTTGAAATCATTAGAGGTAACCATAGCTTGCAAATCTAATTTATGGTCATGCAAGCTTCTTAATGCAATGAAAGCTGTACCAAAACGAGTGGCACCTGGATGTATGATTTCTGTCCAACCTTGTCTTTTCTTTAACCATTTCAAAGGCCACTTATGGTTATATATAAAAACAGTTACCTTAGATGGAAGTTGAACTAATTCAACCACAGAAGTTAACTCTAAAATATCCTTCAAAATCAGATTAATAAAATGGGCTGCACCCGGTGACCAACAAAGCAAGGGATATTTCTCACACAACAATCTTCCTGCAGCCTTGTAATTAGCAACATTATCGGTAACAAAGTTAACAACATTCCTATAACCAACTATCTCAACAATCTCCCTAAACAAATTGCATAAGTTATATGCATTAGCCTCAACATCCGATGCATTAATAGATTTAATAAAAGAAATCCCTTTTGAAAAATATACTATGAAATTAATGAGTGGTCTTTGTCTAACATTATGCCATCCATCACTCATTATTGTGCAACATGTTTCTGACCACAATTGTTTTTGAGCATCTACTATTAGTGTCACTGATTTCTTAGCATCTTTTAATAAACTCACTCTCAATTCACGATAAGAGGGTCCCGTATAACCATGACCCATAGAAGATACTTTTCTCATTGCAATCGAAAACAAAGGCGAATTAACAGCATTCATTGGTATACACGCATGATAGAACCATATAGCCACAGCCAAATCTGTATCATGTAATCTTTCTTTACTTTGCCATGCTGATTTTATTGAAGGTTGAGACGAATCAGTTATGCCTTGTTCAAAATAAGATTGTAAGTTTTTCGAAGTAGAAGAAGCTTTTCTTTTAGCTCGTGCACTTTGTGGTTTAACCTTAGGTGTTTCTTCATCTTTTCCCTTCTGTGAACTTTCTTCATAAGCACTTCTCATTTGAAGCTTGACTTTCGCGGGAACCTTTAAACAAGCAACAATATTTCCTTTTACTCCACCAAGGTGTTTCTTCATTCTATAAATGCCCCCTCCATGAACGGGGTTATCATAAAAACTACAAAGTAAAAACTTTTTCCCTAATACATCTTGAGCTTCAGTAACATATCTCCAAGCATTATCCTTTTCAAACAAAGACTTGAACGAACACTCGATTGCGTTTTAGTTTGTTTATCTGGTGATGAAGTCGAATCCATGTTCTACAAGATAAAACAAAAATAAATTAACTTCAAAACATAACCAATTTGCAAATTAGTTCAAAGCATATCTATTTACTATCAAAATTTAAAACATAACCAATTCAAAAACGAATACGTAACCGGTCTACAAGATGATATAAAGTTGTCAAAATCAATTCATACTTCATAGATAGTGCCACATCAAAATTCAAAGATCACAATCTAAATTCTAACCTTCAAACTTTAAAGCAAACTACCCTGAAGTAAGAATCAAACATTAAAATAAGAATATCTAAATTCTAACCTTCAAAGTAAACTACCTTGAGATAAGAACATTGCAAGAATATCTAAATTCTAACCTTCAAAGTAAACTACCTTGAAATAAAAATCACTAGAAACCTAAACTTTAAAGTAAATTACCCTGAAATAAGAAGCACTAAAAATGTAGAAATAAAAATCACTAGAAATCTAACTTTTAAAGTAGAAATCAAACATTCAAAGTAGAAATCTAACCTTTGGAGACCTGAGCCGATAGAGGGAGGGTTCGACTGCTGCAGCCTGCGGGAGCCGAGGGAGGGAGGATTGGCTACTTGGTCGCAAGAGCCGATGGAGGGTTGGCCTGCTGCTACAGGACTGCTCCCCACACTTGAATCTTTTTCGCCCCTGAAAAAGCTGTATGCAACGATTTAATCAAAATGGGTCACCAAGATCTTAGATTTCAATCAAGAATTATTACAATTAAAAACAGCGCGCATTAACCGGGATTGCTGATATATTTGTCCACTGAAACTCACATTAGCTGATCAATATCTCACTCGGTGTTTTTCTTTTATGTGCATGTGCTCGATTTTAAATCTATGGGTCCCACGCTTTAGAGAGGTTACGATTTTTCCTAGGTTCATTTCAAGCATTTAGGATACAGATTAATTAAATTTACTTTCCTACTATTGCACACAGAAACCTATCTTAACTGATAATTAAACTTACTGATAGAAGATGGACTGCGATATTGGTATTCTACTTTATTTCAGCTAAATCTTACCCAGTGGTGTTTCAACCAAGTTGTAACTCGGCATATGACACGTAGGCTGCAGTTCTTTTTCTAATAAGTTTCTCAAGATTTTGACCCAATGGTGTTTCAACCAAGCAGTAACTCGGCATGTGACACGTAGGCTAGTCTTAATGACTCAGCAATTAACACCCTTATTTATTTGGACGGATTAGCGGGGCGCCACCACACCTCGAATTTATTCTTATAAATAGTGGAGCGGTGTGTCGGGCTGTGAGATTAATTATCAAACAAATCTGTTTTTAAATATGCAATGGCATCCCTAAAACTTTGTTAACGCATTTCAGCTTAATCGCCTCCCCTAAGATGTACACCCAAAAGATTCCATATGCTTATTAACGTTAATTTATTAAACACTTTGTGAGAATTTAACACAGTAACTGGGCCTACCAACATATCCCCAATCAGACGCGCGCCTACCCATTTTTTTTCGTTTCTTTTCTTGAAATCAAAATCAAGTTCCCATCCAGACTTATCATTTTCCATTCTAGTTGCAAACTTTATTTTCAACGGTATTTTTAAAATTTTTCAATTTTTTTATTTTTATTTTTATTTTTTTATTTGTTTAAATCATTTTAGCGAAATGATAAATAACTAAGGATAAATAGATAATGAACTAAAAGTGGAACGTAAAACCTGGCCACGTCCTCAGCATCCCCACACTTGTCATGCACATTGTCCCTAATGTGCAGCATGTGAAACAAGAAAGAAAGAAAGCAGAAAATAAAAGTAACTTAAAAAGAAAACAAAGAAAAGGGACAAAAGAACCGGCGGCAGTAACTGAGGCATTCATGTAAGTACACACGCACGCAGACTGTGGGATCCAACCTGTAACGCATGTGATCTATCCTGCAAATTATCTCAAACGCCAAATTAAACAACCATGCATAACTAACATACATAAACAGAAACAAAATAATATACAAGAAATCAGCGTCTGTCCAGATATCCTATCTCACTATACAACCATATCGAATAGCGTAAATACAACCAAATCGAATAACAAAATCATGCACAGTGAGACAGGGTGATAATGATAAAAGCGGCTAAGGATTGTCGTCGTGATCCTCCGGCGGTGGGATCTCTAGAGGAACGTCCAGGTGGTAGTGCTGGAGAAGGGAGACGATCATACTCTCCATCTGGGTCATCCTAGCGCCCTGATGCGTAAGTATGGCGCGTTGAACCAGCTGCTCCTGATGTATCTGCTCCAACGTAGGCTGTGCAGGAGCGTCTCGAAGCTGGGCGCGGGCTCTGCCACGCATGGGAGGATGCATGCCAAACTGAACCTCTGGAGGGTCAACTCCCCGCGCCTGGGGCTCTACGAACATGGCCCGAGGCTCCAAGAACGTCCTCGGGCCATCCACCGACGCACACTCCATGTACTACAGGTCTCTGTAGGTGAACTGTTGAGCGGCCGGTCCTGTAGTCAAAACCAACGGTGGGTATCTGGTGAATACCCCAAACTCCTCGCCAGAGCTGAGATGTACGGCCCGAACGCCAACCGGGCACCGGAACCATGGGGCGGGACGCTGCATCGAGAACGCCATGATTGTGCCGAGATTGGCCGACCGCCTCTGAAGAATGCAGTAAAGAACGAACAAATCCTGCTGGGTGACCTTCTCGATCCCTATAAACTGGCCAACTAGTGTGCAGGGGATGCAAGGATGAATGAGTTTGATGGCGGGGTCTCGGATTTGAGACGCAGGAATACCGGTGCTGAATCGCCCGTCCCTTATGGTAGGCCAGAAGGTAGTCAGCTGCTGGGATGTCAAGGTGGTGTTAGACTAGCCTCGTAGGATGCCCCTCAATATCTCATGGAAGGACGGGTCATCAACCTCTGCCTGGGTATGCAGACCGATACACACAGCGAACTCCCCGATCGTCATATGGTACTGGCGGCGACCGAGGCTGAAACAAACCGCATACGTCCTGTAAGGATATCATATTCCACTGAATGGTGGACATGAACTCCAGAGTAAGCTCAAGGTACTGGGGTGTAGTCGGTGTGAGCACGTGTATCCATCGGTCGTCTAACAAGTCTCTCAATCGTTGATCGGCCCCCAACTCTCGCAGTAGGTCCCAGCAGAGCGTCCGCGGGATCAGTAGCGCGTACGCGGATAGGCACGAGTAGGTAGTGTGGTACTCGGTCCCGGGGGTGATGGCTAGCAGTGGGTGGACTGGACCGGGTGCATAAGGCTCAGCTCTGTCGGGATCGTAATCGTGAGCAGCTACGGTCTGGCGGATGTCCTCCTCGATATCAGCAGTAGATGAACCAGTGTAGGATAAGCCTGGTAAGACTGCGGGAGGTCCCTCGTCCTTTTGGTGCTGGGCTGCTGCTGGGGCAGGTCCCCGTCCTCTGGTGCGTCCTCGAACATGACGCTGCCTTCCACCGTCTGACATTGCTGCAAAAACAAGTTACCAAACACAAGACAGGCAGAAATGATAGATATACAACGAACTTAACAAGACACTGATCGCTGTAGAATAAATAAAAATAAAGAAACAACAAAAAAAACTTAGACTAAGAATTGAGGTAGGAACCTGATCCTGACTGGAGCTACTAAAGAGAGGAAACCCTAAGATCTAGGAGCAAGCAATTCCTACCATTGTTGTGGGCAGGCAACTCAGTGGGTAATGGGTGAGCTAAATGTTAATTGCCTAGGCATGTCTAAACCTCACCCAAACAGATGTCTCATCCTAAGAAAGAAAAACCTTAGATCGACACGAGCCCCTGACATGTGCAAACCCAAAAATTTACTACAATGGGGAAGACAGGGGGGGTCCTGCGGACCGCAGGAGGATCTCCTACGGACTGTAGGAGGTCACTGAATCAGCAATATTCGACTAGCAGTTTGCAAGAACCCAAAGTTGTCACCAATCCTGCACAAGTGTCTCAATAAACTCGAACCCAACAATAATCAGTAGAATATGCAACCTAAGATGTTTCCAATCCCAGATTTACAAAGATGAAAAGAAAACCTAGAAAGAGACTTGAACAAAGATTGACAAATTGATATGAAATCATATAAAAGACACTGGATCAAACCGTTGACGAGTGTAGGGGACACAATGTAACCGGAATGCGGTGGTTTTGGTTCGGCTTCGGTGAGGTGCACGACTGTGTTGGCGAAGGATGATGGAAATGGGGGTTTCGGGTAGAGGGGGAAAAGGTGAAGATGAGGGTGTAGTGATAGTGGTGAGCGGCCGAGGGGTGGTGGAGTAGTGGTCGGGAGAGGTGGCCGAGAGATGTGGGTGGTGGAGATGGTGTTTTAGGTGGAGATGGTGTTTTAGGTGGAGATGGCCGAGGGAACAGGGGTTTTAACCCCTGTTAAGTTTTCAGCCACGAGGTCCTGTGGACCGCATAAGTAATGCAAGCGGACCGCAGAGGTCTTACCAATGTCCTGCGTACCGCAGGACATGTCCTTGCGGATCGCAAGTCTGTGCAGACAGGGAATTTTCCTGTTTTGCCCTGCACCGACCAAACCACCGCCTAATTTTTGAAACAGGGCACCATAAATTTTGAATAAAATAGGGTTACGTACCTGGACGTGTATGCAATGATTCCCCGGGCTCAGATTCCAGAAACACTCAACAGACAGTTGGAAATAAAAATAAACACGAAAATAAAAAGAAAAACTACTAATGATTGAAAATTCAAAAGGAAAGGAAAGAAATCAACCGTACACTCCAGGCTGCCTCCCGGTAGCGCCAAGTTTAACGAGTCCTTAGGTCTCATCCCCATACTTATTTGTGAAACGGGTCGATGTCACACCCTCAATTTCCACGAACGGGGTTTTACCGCTAGGCGTGTGACATACCAGGATCTCAGACACAGTCATATCGAACGACACTATATGAATTTAAAGCATACACTTAACTTCATTCAAAAGAACATAAACAGAGTTTTACAAAATGCGGAAGCGTTTACATAGTTTGTGAATCCATTACGGTACTATTACAATAGCCATGTTTATACAAAATGTTCAATGCTGAAAATAAACTAGATGTATGCATGTCCTGAGTGCATTTCCTGAAGCGTGCCTTAAAAGCTTAAGCATTCCTGTGACCTGAGAAAACATGCTAAAGTGTGTCAACATAAAGTTGGTGAGTTCACAGGTTTAATTAACAAGAAATGTGTTTCATAAGCGTTTCCATGTTATGTATTTCAATGGTTTAGTACATAAAGCATATCGTTAGGTAGCTAGCCTATGTTCTTGTTACTTAGCGTTTCGAACCGAAGCTGACTGTTTACGTCCCAATGTATGTTCTCCACGTCTCTACCGACCGTGGGAAGCGCAAGTTCCACGCCTTAACCGACCGTGGCAATCGTAAGTTCCACGTCTTGACCGACCGTGGCAATCGTAAGTGTTGCGTCATGTCTCATAAGACCATGACGGGGTGTTCCACGTCTTAACCGACCGTGGCAATCGTATGTTAGGTCAATTGTGCGCCCGTTTGACCTCCAATCAAGCTAGCGCGACTAGCCCGGCGGGGTTTGTCAGACCCAGTAGTACTACTCAAATTACCTCGCTAATCCCATTACTAACGGTTCGTGTGTGCGGGGACATGAGTGTGTTGCACTAACGTAACAAGCGATATCAATATTACTACAACCATTAATGTAAATGTGTTTTGCATGTTTTCTCCCCCAAACGGAAAGAGATGTAAAAAGGGGCCGTGAAACTCACAGATGATGTAGCAAGTGTGTAGGATGCAAGTCTCCCAAGTGTTGTTTTACGATGCGCTGTCAAACACCTATTGACAGTTGTGTTACGCGTTAATGTTGTGTTTAGCGTTAATAGACATGTTTAGTCGGGTCGGGTTGCATGGGTTCGGTCGGGGTGACACACACAAGCAGGCATTCACGTATCAGACTTCATGTAGATCCCAATGGGTTGTTAATATTTGTAAACAGTTAGGTTGTTTCAGGTTGAAAAGTATGTGCTTGTTGATTGCGTTGACTTTAATCTTTGTGGTCAAGAAATGACACTTTATTGTTGTTAACTTGTCGTCGCACGATAGACACTTCGCACACCAGAAGGATTCACATCAAAATGACTCCAATCGCATAACAAGGCTAGACGCACAACTGGACACTTCATTCGCACGAATAGGCCTTCAATCGTACGAATCAAGTTCCCTCGTACGATTGAACCCTCATTCATGCGACTCAGCGTTCAGTCGTACCACACATTTCCTAATCGCTCGAACCAACTACCAATCGCGCGAATGAATCTTCATTCGTGCGGTTGGTCCTTCAGTCGGGTGATACCCAGTCGCACACATTCATTCGGCTGACTCAATCGCACACATTCATTCGGCTGACTTAATCGCACATTCATTCGCACGTTTCATCCCAGTCGCCCCGATCAATCGCGCGAAGGAACCGATCGCATGACTCAGTCGCACGGTCGGCCCAGTCGCGGACTGCAGCAGGTCGCGACTGCTGGGCAGGTCGAACGGCCTTCGGCTGTTCCGTGCTCGGTTTTATCACAATCAAGACTTCCAGAAACACTCTCCTAACATGTCTAAGGGTAATGCACACTCTGATTGACCTCACACGCACCCCCACGACCACATGCATTCGGGTGAACCCGAACACCCGAATCTCATACTTGCAGCAGTGAAACGGGTGTCAAAACAGATGGAAATGGTCGCCTACCTGCTGGGATCGTGATTCTTTAGCTGTTGCGTGGCTTAATCCGGCGAAACGAGCTCAATCGGGTGGTTTTGGGTGCTAGGATGAACAATCGGAGGTGAAGGAGCGATGGAGAGAAAGAGAGCAGGGAAAATGGGAGTGTTTGGCTGGTGGGTGGGTATTTATACCCAGCCCCAGTTTGCCAATTGACAGGTTTAGTCCCTGTACTTAGGTACCGAGTTCCCGAATTTGTTTCGGTTGACAACGACTTAGACGAGCGAGCTCTATTAATTAATAGGATTCCTTAGGTGATCTCGTTCGTGTGAATTCCCTACAAACACCCGCGTTAGTATTTTATCATAGTTCGTTTAACGATGTCTGTGGCGGTGTTTCTATACGTTTCAGTATTTGCGAGTACGGGCATATGTTAACGACAACAATTTTGAAAACGTTAATCTAAATTACGGGGTGTCACATCATCCCCCTGTTGCAGGAATTTTCGTCCCGAAAATTAGTACATCATGTCACGTGGTTTTTACGGGGTAGTACAAGACTCAACAGTTTGTGATGTGGAATAGAGTACCTGTGTATCTAAGAGGTGGATGCCTGGTTTTGGAACAGTTGAGGGTACTTCCTCTTCATCTGGTCCTCGCGTTCCCAGGTAAATTCTGGTCCACGCTTCGAGTTCCAACGGATTTTAACGATAGGGATACGACTGCGTTTGAGTGTCTTGACCTCTCGGTCCATGACTTCCACTGGTTCCTCGACGAAATGTAGTTGCTCGTCCACATGTATCTCGTCCAACGGGACGATGAGAGTTTCGTCTGTAAGGCATTTCCTCAAGTTGGAGACGTGGAACACATCGTGTACCCCACGGAGTTCTTCGGGTAGGTTCAACTGATAGGCCACTGGGCCAACCCGTTTGACAATCTCAAACGGTCCCACGTACCTAGGGCTTAGTTTCCCACGTTTCCCGAAACGAATCACACCTTTCCAAGGTGACACTTTCAAAAGCACCTTGTCACCTATTTGGAATTCCAATGGTCGGCGACGCTTATCAGCGTAACTTTCTGTCGGTCTCGGGCTGCTGCCATACGTTATGGATTTGCACGATCTTCTCAGTCGTCTCGTGCACCAGTTCAGGGCCGGTGAGTTGACTTTCCCCAACTTCCGCCCAACAGATAGGTGATCGGCACTTACGCCCATAAAGTGCCTCAAATGGAGCAGCTTTGATCGATGTGTGGTAGCTATTGTTGTAAGAAAACTCGACTAGTGGTAAGTGGGTTTCCCAACTGCTGCCGAAATCTATGACGCAGGCACGTAACATGTCTTCTAGAGTCTGGATCGTACGCTCACTTTGGCCATCGGTTTGGGGGTGGTACGCGGTGCTCATATCCAGCCGCGTTCCTAGTGCTCGTTGTAAGGACTGCCAGAAGTGTGAAGTGAATCGAGCGTCACGATCAGAGATAATGGAAACTGGCACACCATGCCGAGAGACTATTTCCCTGAGGTAGATACGAGTCAACTTTTCCATGCGATCAGTCTCCCGGATTGCCAGGAAGTGTGCGGATTTCGTCAAACGGTCCACGATCACCCAAATGGTATCGCATCCACTGGGAGTCCGAGGGAGTTTCGTGATAAAGTCCATGGAAATCTGCTCCCATTTCCATACTGGTATTTCTGGTTGTTGGAGTAGACCAGACGGTCGTTGATACTCCACCTTAACCTTAGAACAGGTTAGGCATCTGCTTACGTACGTGGCAATGTCAGCTTTCATATTCGGCCACCAGTAATGGACTTTGAGATCGTGATACATCTTGTCTGAACCTGGGTGGATTGAGTACCGGGACTTGTGAGCTTCGTCCATCACCAGTTCCCGTAGACCTCCATACAAGGGAATCCATGTTCGATCCATGAAGTAGCGGATTTCGTCAGGCTTGGTTTCTAGTTGCTTCTCCATGCCTCGTAGCGATTCGGCTTTCAAGTTCTCGCCTTTTAACGCCTCGAGTTGAGCATTGCGGATCTGATCCGGTAAACCGGTGCGAATGGTGAGTTGCAATGCCCGAACTCGTCTCGGCTTGGGTGTTTCCTTCCGGCTTAGGGCGTCTGCTACTACATTTGCCTTGCCCGGATGATACCTGATCGTACAGTCGTAGTCGTTCAACAACTCGACCCAACGACGTTGCCTCATATTTAGCTCCTTCTGTTCAAAGATGTGCTGGAGACTCTTGTGATCGGTGTAAATGGTGCACTTGGTACCGTACAAGTAGTGTCTCCATATCTTGAGTGCAAATACCACCGCTCCAAGCTCTAGATCATGTGTCGTGTAGTTTTTCTCATGTATCTTCAGTTGTCGGGACGCATAGGCAATCACCTTATTGCGTTGCATTAGCACGCAACCGAGGCCTTGAATAGACGCATCACAGTAGACCACAAAATCATCTGTCCCTCAGGCAGGGATAGAATCGGTGCTGTACAGAGTTTCTGCTTCAGGATCTGAAATGCAGATTCTTGTCTATCACCCCAATCATACGTGATGCCTTTATGAGTTAATGCGGTGAGAGGTTGAGCAATCTTTGAGAACCCTTCGATGAACCGTCGATAATAGCCAGCTAACCTGAGAAACTGTCGTACCTCGGTCGGGGTCTTAGGCGTAGCCCAGTTCTTGATAGCTGCTATCTTTGCTGGATCAACGTGTATCCCATTCTCATTGACCACATGACCCAAAAAGTGGACCTCTCGCATCCAAAAGTCACACTTTGAAAATTTTGCGTACAACTGTTCTTGTCTCAACAGCTCCAGAATCAGTCTAAGGTGTTCTTCATGTTCTTCTTTATTCCTTGAGTAAATAAGGATGTCATCGATGAAGACAATAACGAACTTGTCTAGGTAGGGTTTGCACACTCGGTTCATTAAGTCCATGAAAACCGCTGGTGCATTGGTCAACCCGAATGGCATAACCAAGAATTCGTAGTGACCATACCTCGTTCTGAAAGCAGTCTTTGAAATGTCTTCTTCTCGAATCCTTAGTTGGTGATAACCCGATCTTAGGTCTATCTTTGAATAGTAACTTGACCCTTGTAGTTGGTCGAACAGATCATCGATACGCGGGAGAGGATAACGGTTCTTAATTGTTGCCTTGTTCAATTCTCTGTAATCGATACACATGCGAAAAGTTCCGTCCTTCTTGACAAACAGGATTGGGGCTCCCCATGGTGATGAGCTAGGTCTGATAAACCTTTATCTAACAGTTCCTGCAGTTGTATAGACAGCTCTTGTAGTTCCCTCGGAGCTAATCTGTACGGTGCCCTCGCGATAGGGGCGGCTCCCGGAACTAAATCAATTTGGAATTCGACTGGCGTGCGGTGGAAGACCGGGTAGGTCTTCAGGGAAAACCTCGGGATAATCACGTACAACTGGGATGTCTTCAATTTTCTTTTCCTCGGTTTCTTTTCAGTGACCATGGCTAAGAAAGCGGTATGACCCTTACGCAACACTTCTGAGCTTTCATGTGGAGATGATTCCAGAGACCATGCCACTCCTTTCGCCCTGAACTGATAGAATTTCACCACTAGGAAGTGGTATGCGCACGATTTTCTCTCCACAGATGATTTCAGCTTGATTCTTGGATAGCCAGTCCATACCCACAACTACGTCAAAACTACCAAGTGTGACAGGCATCAGATCTATATCTATCTCGTGACCGCATAATCCTAGTCTGCACCCCTTGGCGATATGAGTTGCCTTGATTAGTTTTCCGTCAGCTAATTCTATCACATAACTAGGTTCCATGACAGCTAGGGTTACATCTAAGAACTTAATGAATTTGTTGGAAACAAAACTCCTATCAGCTCCAGTATCAAATAGTACAGTAGCAAAACAACCATTCAGGGGAAACGTACCAGTAACCACGTTCTGGTCATCCCTTGCCTCACCGGAACCAATCACGAATGCACGACCTTTAGCATTGCCCCCGTTGTTACCCTTGTTTCCACCCTTCAGCTGCGGGCAATCCCTCCTGTAGTGGCCCTCCTTACCACATTCATAACAGATTCTAGTCGCTCCGCCCTGGCGTTGTTGTTGGGGTTGTTGCTGTTGAGTCATTATTTCACCCCGGCAGTCTTTGGCTGCGTGACCCATCTTTCCACATCTCTGACAACGGAGTCGGTCACATGGGCCTTGGTGATGGAAGTTGCACCGGTTACACTTTGGATTCTTGCCCGCGTAGCCACTCGATCCCTGGCCATAGTTATGTTGTTCTGATTGTTGAAGCTTCTTGAAGGGTCAAACTTTTTGGTTTGTTGTTGCGGGGTGTTGTTGGAGCTTGATGACTTGTTGTTGTTATTGCCGTCCCATTTCCTCTTGTGATCAGAAGAACCAGAAGTAGCGCCACGTTTGGGCAAGGTGCCTTGTGCCACTGCCTGGTCAGTGAGTTTATGGGCCAGTCGGATGGCCTGCTGGATAGTGACAGGATCAGCAGCCATCACACTAGCCTGGATCTGAGGAGCCAAGCCATCAATGTACTTTTCAATCCGTTTGTAGGCCGGAGTCACCATCTGAGGACATAACGCCGCCAACTCGTGCGAACGAGTCGTATACTCCTCGATATCAGAACCAATCATCTTTAAGTTCCAAAATTCTGCCTCCAGTTTCTGGACTTCGCTCCTGGGACAGTACTCCTCTTTCATCAGAATCTTGAAGTCTTCCCATGGCATACCGTTTGCAGCACCAAGTCCTAGGTTTGGACTTGTGAATTCCACCATGTTAGGGCTGGTCCCTCCAATGTGCCGGAGGCGTACTTGACCCGGTTTTCATCAGGACAGCTGCACATGGCAAACACTGACTCAAGTTTCTCTAGCCAGCGAAGCAGTGTGACAGCGCCCTCAGAGCCGCTGAAAGAATGAGGCTTGCAATCCATAAACATCTTGAAGGTACAGACTGTTGGACCTCCTCGATTCGGGTTCTGGTTGTTCTGGTCCTGATTGCGGGCCTGTTCATAAGCTGCAAGCGCATCAGCCACGCGCTCGTTGATGATTGCATTCAGCTCGGCTTGAGTCAGGGTGATATTTCCTCGTCCACCCGGGCGTCCAGGTCCTCTTCCAGACATGGTTTCTTCAATTCACAACACATACTAATCAATAACTAGATAATAATTATTGACAATAATAATATATATTGTATCATGCTAGTAAGAATGAGGGGTTTGGTCGCATATCGATAGTAAGGCTTTATGAGGATCCGAGGCCGTATGCCTCCTATGTATGGAATTGGAAATTCGTACTGGCCATTACCGTTATCACCAATAGAGTTGCCAGTGTTCTCATGCACGACAAATTACAATTAAGTGTGCACCCGTGATTCTAATTTGCTTTGCATGGTCACACATGGTTCCTCCTATTCGAGATAACATACCTTGTCCAGTACCGAGTGTCATCAATGATAGAAGCATCAAAGATGTAGTTGTTATACCAAGAGTCAAATAACTAGAGTTGTACCAAAGTTGTACAAGCGAATTTGGGTGTCTAAGTCCGATTCTCTAATCGACTTGAATATCTTAGTTGTCCCTCGTCTACTGCTCAGACTAGCATAGAGGATAGGATATGTTGGGAATAGTAACAAGTGTGAGAGAGTTGGTTCTTTTTGTTTGTCATCGTTAAGCTTATCGCGTGTGTTAGAAATGAGTTTCGTGTTCCAATCATGGAAATGTTTGATTCAGTTCGTTGTTGCTTTCACTCCACGAGTGAAGGATCAAGTGTAAGCGTTGGTTGTGAGCGAGCGGGATTCTCCGCCCCTCTGTCAGCCGGTAATGACACACATGTCATACCCATAGTGTTATGTTTGCTCAGCAGTGTAATATCAATACACCAGAAGGTTGTTTGCACAATAGTGGTAACCATGTAAAAGTGTTTGTGCAATACTAGTGTTGTGTCTAAGGCTATAGTCTAGATGCAATGCAATCCTAGTTCTCTATAACCTGTGGCTCTGATACCAATCTGTCACACCCTCAATTTCCACGAACGGGGTTTTACCGCTAGGCGTGTGACATACCAGGATCTCAGACACAGTCATATCGAACGACACTATATGAATTTAAAGCATACACTTAACTTCATTCAAAAGAACATAAACAGAGTTTTACAAAATGCGGAAGCGTTTACATAGTTTGTGAATCCATTACGGTACTATTACAATAGCCATGTTTATACAAAATGTTCAATGCTGAAAATAAACTAGATGTATGCATGTCCTGAGTGCATTTCCTGAAGCGTGCCTTAAAAGCTTAAGCATTCCTGTGACCTGAGAAAACATGCTAAAGTGTGTCAACATAAAGTTGGTGAGTTCACAGGTTTAATTAACAAGAAATGTGTTTCATAAGCGTTTCCATGTTATGTATTTCAATGGTTTAGTACATAAAGCATATCGTTAGGTAGCTAGCCTATGTTCTTGTTACTTAGCGTTTCGAACCGAAGCTGACTGTTTACGTCCCAATGTATGTTCTCCACGTCTCTACCGACCGTGGGAAGCGCAAGTTCCACGCCTTAACCGACCGTGGCAATCGTAAGTTCCACGTCTTGACCGACCGTGGCAATCGTAAGTGTTGCGTCATGTCTCATAAGACCATGACGGGGTGTTCCACGTCTTAACCGACCGTGGCAATCGTATGTTAGGTCAATTGTGCGCCCGTTTGACCTCCAATCAAGCTAGCGCGACTAGCCCGGGCGGGGTTTGTCAGACCCAGTAGTACTACTCAAAATTACCTCGCTAATCCCATTACTAACGGTTCGTGTGTGCGGGGACATGAGTGTGTTGCACTAACGTAACAAGCGATATCAATATTACTACAACCATTAATGTAAATGTGTTTTGCATGTTTTCTCCCCCAAACGGAAAGAGATGTAAAAAGGGGCCGTGAAACTCACAGATGATGTAGCAAGTGTGTAGGATGCAAGTCTCCCAAGTGTTGTTTTACGATGCGCTGTCAAACACCTATTGACAGTTGTGTTACGCGTTAATGTTGTGTTTAGCGTTAATAGACATGTTTAGTCGGGTCGGGTTGCATGGGTTCGGTCGGGGGTGACACACACAAGCAGGCATTCACGTATCAGACTTCATGTAGATCCCAAGTGGGTTGTTAATATTTGTAAACAGTTAGGTTGTTTCAGGTTGAAAAGTATGTGCTTGTTGATTGCGTTGACTTTAATCTTTGTGGTCAAGAAATGACACTTTATTGTTGTTAACTTGTCGTCGCACGATAGACACTTCGCACACCAGAAGGATTCACATCAAAATGACTCCAATCGCATAACAAGGCTAGACGCACAACTGGACACTTCATTCGCACGAATAGGCCTTCAATCGTACGAATCAAGTTCCCTCGTACGATTGAACCCTCATTCATGCGACTCAGCGTTCAGTCGTACCACACATTTCCTAATCGCCCGAACCAACTACCAATCGCGCGAATGAATCTTCATTCGTGCGGTTGGTCCTTCAGTCGGGTGATACCAGTCGCACACATTCATTCGGCTGACTCAATCGCACACATTCATTCGGCTGACTTAATCGCATCACTCATTCGCACGTTTCATCCCAGTCGCCCCGGTCAATCGCGCGAAGGAACCGATCGCATGACTCAGTCGCACGGTCGGCCCAGTCGCGGACTGCAGCAGGTCGCGACTGCTGGGCAGGTCGAACGGCCTTCGGCTGTTCCGTGCTCGGTTTTATCACAATCAAGACTTCCAGAAACACTCTCCTAACATGTCTAAGGGTAATGCACACTCTGATTGACCTCACACGCACCCCCACGACCACATGCATTCGGGTTGAACCCGAACACCCGAATCTCATACTTGCAGCAGTGAAACGGGTGTCAAAACAGATGGAAATGGTCGCCTACCTGCTGGGATCGTGATTCTTTAGCTGTTGCGTGGCTTAATCCGGCGAAAACGAGCTCAATCGGGTGGTTTGGGTGCTAGGATGAACAATCGGAGGTGAAGGAGCGATGGAGAGAAAGAGAGCAGGGAAAATGGGAGTGTTTGGCTGGTGGGTGGGTATTTATACCCAGCCCCAGTTTGCCAATTGACAGGTTTAGTCCCTGTACTTAGGTACCGAGTTCCCGAATTTGTTTCGGTTGACAACGACTTAGACGAGCGAGCTCTATTAATTAATAGGATTCCTTAGGTGATCTCGTTCGTGTGAATTCCCTACAAACACCCGCGTTAGTATTTTATCATAGTTCGTTTAACGATGTCTGTGGCGGTGTTTCTATACGTTTCAGTATTTGCGAGTACGGGCATATGTTAACGACAACAATTTTGAAAACGTTAATCTAAAATTACGGGGTGTCACAGTCGAGGTGTAACACCTCGAGCACTCTCTGCCCCTCTGACTCACCTATGTAATGCTTCAGGCGATGTCCATTGACTTCGAACCTCTCACCATCATTCCAGCTATCTCGACCGTACCATATGGATGAACATTTGTAACTGTGAACGATCCCGACCATAATGATATCAATTTCCCTGGAAACAACCTCAGATGAGAATTGAACAAAAGCACTCGATCACCAACTTTGAATTATCTATCTTGACAAATGTGACGATCATGTAGCTCCTTGGTACGCAACTTGTAGTCGTAGGAACGCGCGTATGCATGATCACGAAGCTCCTCCAAACTATGCAAGTCAAGCATCCGATGTCGTGCTGCGTTTGGCTCGTCTAGATTAACTATCCGAAGTGCCCAGTAAGCGTGATGCTCCAACTCAATCGGCAAGTGACACACCTTCCTGTAAACCATTCGGAATGGCGTAGTACCTGTGGAAGTTCGGTATGCAGTCCTAAACGCCCAGAGCGCCTCATCTAGCTTATCTGAACATTCCTTCCTGTTAATGCCCACCGTCTTTTATAGTACTCACTTGATCCTTCGATTACTCACCTCCACTTGCCCGCTCGTCTGCGGGTGGTAGGCAGTTGCAGTTCTATGAGTCACCCCATCACTGCAATGCTTTCTCCATTTGAGCATTGCAGAAATGTGTCCCCCGATAACTTATTAGTGCCTTAGGCACTCCGAATCTCGCGAATAGCCTTCGCAGGAATCTCATGACCACTCTCGCATCATTAGTGGGCAGAGCTTTAGCCTCAACCTACGTGGACACGTAATCCACAGCCACCAGGATAAACCTGTTCCCACGAGAAGCGGGGAATGGGCCCATGAACTCGATGCCCCAGACATCAAAAACCTCAACAACTTGAAGCTGGGGCATCTCATGGTGGCGCGAGATGTTTCCACTCCTCTGACATGCGTCACATCGCCTGATTAAGTCCTAAGCATCCTGATGAATCGTCGGCCAGTAGAAACCACTAACAAAAACCCTCTTGACTGTATAACCGCATCATTGTGTCCATCAGTCGGTCCCTCATGCCACGCACATAGTATGCACTCAAACTCACTCTCAGGAACACATCTCCTAATCACCTGATCAGCACTAACCCGATAAAGATACGGATCGTCCCAAATGTAATGCTTAACATCAGCGAAGAATTTCTTTCGCTGCTAATAAGTCAGGTCTGGTGCTAACGTCCCATTGCACAAGTAATTCATGAAATCCGCGAACCATGGGCACTCATCCTCACGCACGCTCACGCGTATTAAACTCTCAGTTAGGAACCTGTCATCGATCTGAACTCCTTTGGCTCCACCATCTGCATTCTCTAAGCGTGACAAGTGATCAGCTGCTACATTCTCTGCTCCCTTCTTGTCTCTAATCTCGATATCAAACTCCCGAAGCAGCAGAATCCACTGAATAAGACGCGGTTTCGCATCCTGTTTGCTGAACATGTACCGAACCGCTGCATGATCAGTATAGACAATGGTCTTGGACAGGACCAGATATGACTGAAACTTATCAAACACAAAGACCATGCCAACAGTTCTTTCTCGGTGGTGGTGTAATGCTCCTGTGCGTCGTTCAAAGTCCTCGCTTAATAGATCGGATAGAAGTGCTTATCCTTCCGCTGTCCTAAGACCGCCCCCACTGCGAAATCACTCGTATCACACATCAACTCAAAAGGTACATCCCAATCGGGGCAACCATAATAGGTGCGTTTACTAGCTTTTCCTTTAGCAATTCAAAAGCTCTAACGCAATCCTTAGAGAACAAGAAAGGCTCATCCTTCTCAAGCAGTTGGGTCATCGGTTGTGCGATTTTGGAGAAATCACGTACGAAGCGTCTGTAAAAACCCACGTGACCTAAGAAGCTACGAATGGCCTTCACACTCGTGGGTGGAGGGAGTCTCGAGATCGTCTCCACTTTAGCTCTATCCACCTCAATACCAGCCTGAGACACTATGTGACCTAAAACTATGCCTTCTTCACCATGAAATGGCATTTCTCCCACTTCAGCATCAGATTCGTCTCCTCGCATCTAGCTAACATCCTTTCTAAATTCCTAAGATAATGATAAAACGAATGACCGAATACAGAAAAGTCATCTGTAAATATTTCTATAAAATCCTCGATCATGTCATGGAAAATCACGACCGTACATCTCTGAAATGTAGCTGGAGCGTTGCATAACCCGAAGGGCATGTGACGGTAGGCAAAATTGCCATAGGGGCACATGAATATGGGTTTCTCTAGATCAGCTGGCACGATCGGTATCTGGAAATACCTGGAGAAACCATCCAGAAAGTAGTAATATTGCTGGCCTGCCAAACGCTCTAGCATCTGATCGATGAAACGCAACGGAAAGTGGTCCTTGCGTGTAGCATCATTCAACTTGCGATATTCGATACAGACACGCCAACCGGTGACAGTCCTAGTATGAATCAACTCATTACGCTCATTAGTCACCACTGTCATGCCCCCCTTCTTAGGGACAACCTGAACAGGACTCATCCATGGGGAATCTGAGATCGGATAGATCAAACCTGCATCTAATAGCTTTAGAACTTCCTTCTTCACAACTTTTTGCATCTTCGGGTTCAATCTACGTTGTCCCTGCACCATCGGCTTGTAGTCCTCCTCCATCAGAATCTTATGCATGCAGAAAGAAGGTTAATACCCTTTATATCCATCAGCATCCATGCAATCACCTGCTTGTGTGCCGTTAACACACGAAGCAGCTCAATCCTCTGCTCAACAGCCAAATCAGAAGCGATAATCACAGGCAACCGCCTCTCCTCATCTAAGAAAGCATACTCCAAATGAGATGGGAGCTCCTTCAGCTCCAATGATGATGGTGGGCTCTCAATAGACGGCTTCTCCTTGGGCTCCAACCTCTCAATCTCCTCAAACCCCGCAGCAACTTGGGTATGATCCACTACATCAGCACTCGCAACTTCCTCTACTGCAACTGTTATGCACTCTCTCTCCGGCTCCTGCTGATATAATATCTAAACATTAGACGCATCACTCCCGCAAATGTCTCTCAAGAACTCTCCAACATGAGACATGATAGTGTCCAAAAAATATAAAGTGTCGTCCTCACCGCACGAATGCTTCATGGCTTGATTAACATCAAAGGTAACTCGCTCATCATCCACGTTGAGGGTCAGGTTACCGCCGTACACGTCAATCAACGCATGCGCGGCAGCTAAGAATGGACGACCCAAAATCAAAGGAACGTGATCGTCCTCGTCCATATCAAGAATGACAAATCCACCGGAAATATGAATTGTCGACCCTCACCCGCATGTTATTCACAATCCCGCGTGGGTACTTCACAGATCTATCCGCAAGCTGGATACTCATCCTGGTGGGTGTGGGTTCCTCTAGGCCTAGCTTCAGATAAACAGAATACGACATCAGATTGATGCTAGCACCTAGATCCGTGAGGGCATTCTTCACAGTCATACCTCCAATAACACATGGAATGGTAAAGCTACCAGGATCCATCATCTTTTGAGGTAGATTTGGCTTTAAAACCACCGAACATTCCTCATTGAGTACCACTGTAGACAATGCTTCAAGTTTTGTCTTGTTAGATAGCATGTCCTTGAGGTACTTCACATATTTAGGCATGTTCGATAGTGCCTCAACGAAAGGAATATTGATGTGAATCTGACGAAGTATGTCGAGGAACTTCTTGTACTGCTCATCGTCCTTGCTCTTCCTCAAGCGAGCTGGATACGGTGTTGGGGGCCTATAAACTGGTGCTGGCTCCTTTTGGGGAGTGACCTCTGGCTGTGCTGTACTTGCTGGGCGCAGCCTCTGTTGCACCTGGCCAGGGTTCACCTCCATCTCAATTTCTTCATCCAAAGGCTCATCTTTAGTCGCAGGTAGTGAAACCACCACTCCACCCTGATTGCTCCTAGTAGTGACTGCCCTCACAAACCCCTTAGGATTCGTGTCAGTGGAGCTCGGTATGGTACCCTCCTTCCTGCTAGAAAGGATCTCAGCTATCTGACCAACATGACGCTCCAAATTCTGTAGTGCTGCTCCCTGATTCTGAATCATCATGCCTTGCTCCTAGAACTTAGCCTGAATCTGCTCATGACGCCTCTCATCCTTCTTTAAGAACTGTGCAAGTATAGACTCGATGCTAAGTGTCTTCTTCTCACTGCTGGGCTGTGCATAGCTCTAATACGATCCTTTATTCTGTTGTCCCTTCCAGCTCGAGCCTTGATCTCTCTTCCAACCCTAATTATTCCCCAAAAAACTCTTGCTGGGCTGATTTCCCATGAAGTCCACCTGTTCCTAAGGAACCGTGCAATCAACCGTGTTATGTCCACCTCTACAGATCTCACAAACCCTGTCTGTTTTCAGCTACAGATCCTTCACAATCCTAGATAGGCCCTCCATCTGTGCTGCAAGAGCTATGCTAGAATCCACCTGCAACACGCCCCTGTGTGATCCCTTAGCTGGATCCTGATAGCTGTACATGTCCAGATCCTCAAAAAGCTCCAAACACTCCTCAGGTGTTTTGGTGTTGAACATGCTTCTTCCTGATGCAGTGTTTAATCTCTCTCTGTAGACGTAATGACAATCGTTGTAGAACTTCTCAGCCAGCTGCCAATCCTCAATACCGTGATATGGACAATCATTGTAGAGACCTTTTAACCTGTCCCATGCATCGTGAAATGACTCTCCCGACTTCTATTTGAAAGAATGAATAAGGCTTCTGTGATGGGCAGATTTGGAAGGAGGGTAGTATTTAGCAAGGAATCTGTTCCTCATGCCATCCCAGGTGGTGATAGAGCCAGGTGGCAAAGATTCAAGCCAGGTGGTGGCTTTGTCTGCCAGAGAGAAGGGAAACAGACGCATCAAATGCGCGTCGTCAGTCACACTATTGATTTTGAACGTGTCGCAGACACGCTGAAAGCGGTTGATGTGCGTGTGTGGATTTTCGTGAGAAAGACCATGGAATTGGACAGACGAGGCAATGGTGGTCATCATATGAGAAGGGATCTAGAAATTGTTTGCCTCGATGACTGAAGGTACCACAGGTGCTTGCACGCCTCCAATAGCAGGTTTCGCGTAATCAGAAAGAGTCTTTCGGGGTTGTGGTTGTGCCATCTCTTCAGCTGCAATATGCCTCCTACGAAACAATTGCTCTAGGTCAGAAAGTCCCTTGAATTCAGCAGATCCTGCAGATCGGGTCCGCCGGATATTGTGCATATACTGATAAAAATAAATGAAAAAATAAAATAAAATAAAATAAAAATAATTAATTGAAATTTATCCTAAAGCAAGCAATAAACAAATTAAACCTAAGAAATAAATAATAGAAAAGTTTATTAAATTTATAAAAATTACCTAAAAATAGCAAATAAAAACAACTAAGCACTAGACAAACAAACAAGGGTGGTTTGACCCCTGACGCCAGTGGTTCTCAAAGTCGCCAAAATCGTGTCCCTGACAACGACGCCAAAAACTTGATGGTGTGAAAATTAGTTTAAATTATAAAGACCAAGTTTTAATTAATTAAAGTGAATTACTTCTCAAACACACACTCACGGCAAACGTACCAGTCGCGTGTAGTATGGAAAGTAAACCGAGTATCGACCATGGACACGAATGGGTGGCGGCCCTTGTTACTGAACTGTTGTCGAATCCTAACTGATGATTTTCAAGGGATTTTTGATAATTAAGAAGAGGATAAGAAAATTAATAAACCAACTAAGCAACACAATGAAATAATAAGACAAAACACGAAACTAAACAAAGCATGCAATAATACTGAAAATTGAAAGAAATAAAATCTAAACACGGAGACTAACGCAAATCACTATAAATGGAAAGGGAAAGCAAATAAAAGGAAGCACTGCCTGGACTCGGTATCAGGTTGATCGGTTTGACTGACTCTCGGGTTGATTGACTGTTTGACTCCAGTTTCTGAATTAGATATCTGAAATATATCAGATCTCCTCTCGGACTCACTGACACACTCTAAATGCCATGAAAATTAATTGTAGCACTGAACAGGTTATTTCTCACCTCTCGGTCTCAAAATTCCCTGAAACTCTACGTACTCGAAAACTATTTTACCTCTCAGTCTCAATAGCACAATGTGAAATAGGTTACCCTAAGCAATACTAGACACACGGAATAAATTGATGAATATGATTAATGACTTGAATTGACAAGAAAGTTACTAATGTTAGGACTAGTCACTCTCGTGCACTCGTTACCCAAACCAAAAACCCCCAAGATCAATAAATTATCCTTCTCCTCTCAGACTCAAGATAAGCTAACTTCTGAAAATTGATTTTAAACATAAAACTCCTATGGGTGATCAATCCATCTAGGTCAAAACACCAAGTAATGATCCTAACATGCAATTCTAGTCAATCAACACACAAGTAAATCAACCAAAATACATGAGAAGCCTAATTATGAATCAAATCAATTTCAACAGAAGTAAATTAGCATCATTACTCATAAATCATCAATCTTTATACGATAGAATTCATCAAGAAGTCAAATAACCCAAAAAACAAGTCAAACAAAGTCAACCATCACCTAATCTAGGTAGATAAAGAACAATTAGCCACTAATCATAATCAAATCGGATTTACAATGATAAACCATGAATAAACAGTGAAAAACATGAATGGAAACGGAGAAACGAAGAGAAACCGAATGGTCAAACGCGTGAAAAGCCGAAAGTAAGGTTCTTTTCTTCAATCCCATAACCTAGCTGCTCCAAATCGCCTCCAATATGCTTTTGGAACTCTCCAAAGGCCATAAAAAAACTCCTCCTTTCGTAACCCTGACCTCAACTTATAAAAAAGACGAATTTGACTTTTTCGCGACCTCCTGCAAATTGCAGGACTAAGTCTTGCGGACCGCAGGAACTTCAGGGTTCCTAGGCCGTGTTGACCTGGCCTGCAGACCACAGGGAAGGTTCCTGCGGACCGCAAGAGCTTCACCTTTTGGAGTTTTTCTTCGCTTTTAACTCCGATCGCGCGATAATTGCTCGGTTTCCTCCCGTAAGCTCTCGTGAACCTGTAAAATAAGAAATGAAGCAAAGTAACTAAAATGTACGAAAATAAAACGTGAATTAACTAGAAACTAAAATAAAATACATGGGAAAATCAAACGTGTTTACAACACATCATGGAGTCAATGGAGCTATATTGTTGGAGCCAACGGAGGCTTCGACTGCTGCTGCTGCGGGACTACTGGAAAGTGGTAACTTTGAAGTTATTAGGATTTAGGGTTTTTAATTCTTAATATGGCAGACAACAAAAAAAATAATAACTGAACCGGTCGAACCGACAAACCGAAAACCTGGTCCAACCACCGACTCGGGTTAACCTGACAGTTCACAGCCAAATGAACGAACCATTTTAGATCAGATCGGCCACCTGCCCGAATGGCGGTCCGACAGGTCCGACCGGCTTGTCCGTTCTGATCCTAACAACATTGCATATAAATGAAGGTAACCACATTTATCAGTTCTAAGGGTGTGGTTTTCGGTTATAAAGTCTTCAGTTGGAATGGATCCGAAGAAAACGTGAGCCATAGGAGAAACTATTAGTGTCACACCCTCAAAATCCACATGCGGAGTTTTACCGCGAGGCGTGTGAACAAACCAGGATTACAGTCAATAGTTACTCAGCATGACTCTATATGCCATGTTTAAAATAAAACAAACCAAAGTTCAAACTTTAAAACCATGCGGAAACGTTTTGTAAACAAGACAAACCCAAAATATAAATACGCATAATATGGCAAAACATACGCCATCCAAATGTTTGAAGCCCATAATTAAAAGACAAGTAAATGTGTTTATAAAATAAAGCCTTAGAATGCATGCTGGACCTGTGTTGTGCTCCTACTGGCAAGCTGAGTTATCGACAAGAGAATAGCATACTAAAAGGTCAACACAATGGTTGGTGAGTTCAAGAGTTGGCGTTCAAATATAAACAGTTTAACAGTTGTGATATATAAGCAGTGTATTGTAACAGATAGCTAGTCTATTAACAATAAATATTAATTCATAGTGACTTCATAATTAAGCTGACTGTGATAGTGCAGGATCGGTTTCGGTCACTCAACAAGTGGTTTCTTTCTCTCAAACTCACCTAGAACAACACTCAGAAAGAGTCTTAACAAGAGTTGATCACAATATAACAAGTAGCAAATGATAATAAACACAGGAAGTAAAATTTTAAGGTACTTTTATATATTGATTCTCAACTCAAAGGATTACAAGACTATTACAAGGCACAATCTCTCTATCTATTAAGCTACAATAAGAACTATATATAATACTACCTACAGCCGGATATACTTTGATCCCCTCTGGAAACCTATAACCAAAAAGCCTATACTACAAGACTATAGGTTAAGGTATTTCGATATATCTTATCTGAGATTTGGTAGTCAGGACATGTCCCTGACTTACCTTTTGTCACCAACTAAAGTTGGTAACATGTACTATCATAAAAAGGTAAACAGTAGAATAAAGTATGGTCAACAACATGGCTCTTTAGGAAGAAGCCATGCTATATCAGAGGTCTGCAGCGGATTGTCAGAGACCATACTTATGTCTACTGGTTATAGCAATGTCTTCCGAAGGTTAAACTGCTTCGGAAGAATAACTTCTTCCGAAGCCACTTATACTTTGGAAGACTGCTTCTTCCGAGGCTTGGAGTCTTCTTTGTCTTCGGAAGTAGAGTTTGTCTTCAGACTTTGTCTTCAGCTGTTATCTTTGGAAGATGTCTTCAGACTTTGTCTTCATCTCTTGTCTTCAGACTTTGTCTTCGGAAGATGTCTTCAGCTGATGTCTTCAGCTGATGTCTTTAGACTTTGTCTTCAGCTCTTGTCTTCAGACTTTGTCTTCGGAAGATGTCTTCAGCTGTTGTCTTCAGCTGTTATCTTTAGCTGATGTCTTCAGACTTTGTCTTCGGAAGAACTCTTCAGACTTCAGAAGTTCTCATACTTAGCTTCGGAATCCTTTGAATGTAGCACCAAAATCGACTATGTGAAGTATTTTTGGTTGCACCAGCCTTATAGTGACCCAACAAACTCCCCCTAGGCTGATGCTACCAAAACTTTACTTCTCTCTTCTTCTTAAAACTTTCAGCACCAAGGAAAGTAGATATCTGTCTGTTTCCTTGTTTTTCCCTGATGTGGTGCTGAGAAGTTTGTACAAATCCTTGGTAGACAGTACATCCAGTCTGTTAGCTTGGATTATATCTACCCTTTCTTGTGGCCCTCTGAAAAGAGTTAGTTGATGGGAAGTATAGTCATATTCCAATCTAACTATTGGTTCCAATTCCGGACCCTCCACCATCTGTAGAAAGGATGCGCCCTTGGTGGTAGGTCTTTCCTTTTCTTCCTGTCTTCTCAGCTTCAACTCTTCATTGATCTTTGCCTTTGTAGTTAGCTCAGCAAAATGAATACTGCTGAGATGATTTCTGATGATAGCAGCAGTCTTAGAGTTGGAGGGATTGGAGAATGGCTTCTCTGCCAGCTCATCAATGTCAAATCTGCTGAGATGCAATAGAGAAATGGCATTGAGCCAGTTGTTTTCACCATTCTCTCTTTCCACAACAAAGTTGTGAGAAGTCTCATCGAACCACCACTGGATTATACCTTTCCTAGGCATAGGAGACTCACTAGGAATCCTGTCCTCCTTCCTTGTATCCAGTAGAGTCGCCAGTTTTCTTCTAAGTCTTTTCTCCTCAGCATTTAGAGAATCAGAGTTGAGACCGAGAAGTATTGCAGCCTGGCCCAAAGTTCCTCTAGGCAAATCAAGAAACTGATCTAGTGTGAGGGAACTTGAAGAGTCATCAACATAGGTAATGTTGATGAGATCTTCCTCACAGGAGATGTTGCTCAGAGTTGTGCAGTTGTTGAGCTTTGTCTTGATTTCCTTAAACTCTTCAAGAGAGAGATGTTAAGAAGGCTGAAGGGATGGTCTGGGTATCAGTTGGGTAGGTTTGGGTTTAGTGGTTCTGGGTTGTGTTTTGGGTTTAAGGATAGGAAGTTTAGGTGGTTGTGGTGATGAAGTAGGTATGGATAGAGTTGTAGGTTCAGGGGTGAAGGTTTCATCTAAGGGCTCAGTTTTGATGGGAAATGGGATTGGTTATTCTGGTGTAGGTGGTGGTTGAGAGGTTCGTTGTGGTTGAGTGGTTGGGGTGAAGATCATTCCCTGTCCCCTTCTATACATCTCCATCCTCTTTCCCATACGGATGTCAGCCTTTATTTCGCTGACTATCCGTTGGAGTGTCCTTTCGGACATGGGTCCCACCTGCCTACCAGAGAAGCCATGAGCCCGGAGATAGTCTTTCATCCAGGCTTTGTCTCCGGACCTCGTAGCTGCAGTGACCCTCTCTACTTCTTTCCTCTGCTTCTTCTCCTTCATCTTCTCCCTTGCAGCCCTCTTTCTTTCTTTCTCCATTTGATCCTGCTCTTTGTTGTGGAGCAAAAGGATCATATCATCATCATGTGGAGAAAGTTTTGGAAGATTGAAGCCTCTAGAGAGTAGGAATTTAATCCTAGTTTCTCTTAGCTGCAGGGCGGCTTTCCTTTGTTCCTCCTCTTCCCTCTCTAAGGCCAACCTGGCTTCTTCTTGTTGTTTTAGCCTGGTTGTCCTCTCCAAAGTCACCAACTCCTCTAGTGGTAGCGGGAGTACTTCCTCATTGGCAGCTCCTAAGTTGATGAGCTAATCAATGAGTGCTTGCCTTCTTTGTTGTTGATTTCCTCTTGATTGGCTGCAGCTGCCTTTGAACTGGCAGCTAGCAGCTTCTCAGCAGAGAATCTACCTTTCTTCTTTAACTTCTCAATCCTTTCCTCTTTCTAAAGCTCTTCTGCAGTCATTTTCTCTTGCCTTTTCCTTTTGCAGAACTTGATTGTGGTGGTTCTTGGATAGAGGGTTCGGATTGTGAGAGAGGTTCAGCTGGTGTTTGGGATGGAGGTAGATCAGAAATGTCCTCCCTGCCCAACTCAGATGCTATTTCAGCAATGACATCTGTGATGATCAGTTCCTCGGACATTTTGAACAAACCTTCTGCAACTTCCATCTCAGCTTCGGAAGACTTATCTTGTTATTCCGAGGCTTCAACTTTAGCTTCGGAAGTTTCAGCCTGAGCTTCGGAAGAAGATGCTGATGCAAGTTCTGTCCTAACTGTTTTAGTTGCTGGGCCATCAGTCCCCATTTCCCCTTCGAAGTTTATCTTAGGTTCCATGTGGACCTTAGGTTGACCAACTTCTTCCACAGTGGTAGAAGGTGCAGTCAGCCTTTGAAGCTCTTCAGCTCCAAAGTAGATCAGTGTGGTGTCTAGGCTAGGCTGATCTAAAGAGGATCTCAATACATACTTTGTGAAAAGTCTGTAGAGATCATGAAGCATTTGTGAGTCAATCTTGAGAATGGATTGAGATGACCCAGGCAAGGTAATGATTTGGGAAGTAGAGGACTAGATCGGTGGTTCCTCAGGTGTTTGTCTTTGATCTTTCTCCCCCTTTTTGGTAGCATCATCTTGAGAGCTAGATGAGCTAGAGGAAGAACTCAATGAGACTTGGATAGGTACATGCCTAACAGACCTCTCCATCTGTTTCTCAGCTAGTTTAGCCTTGAGATTGTCAATCTCAAGTTGCTGAGTGGCTGTCCTGTTCTCTAAGATCCTAACCTGAGATTCAAGGTTTGAGAACTTAGAGACCAAGTACTGAAGAGTGAGTTGCATACTTCCCTCATCTTCATGTGAAGAATCACGGGGAGATGAGATAACATACCTAGTATGTTCAGTCTCACCACCAGATGTGGCTTCTTGGCACCCTAGATACCTCTGCTGAAAGTCATCTCTTTCAGAGATTTCAATGGGCAAAGTTTCCGTAGACTCAGTCTGATTGATGCTACCACTATCCTGAGAGCTCAATGAGAGACTCTGAGTAGTGGTAGCAGAGCCTACATGAGTTCCCTCCAGATCATTGGGACTCACCTCAGTTGTTGGCTTCTGATGGGGGCTAGAGATAAGGGATCTCTCTTGGCTCTGTTGATCATTGAGAGGGTGTTGAAGATCAACTTCATGGCCATGGAGAGATGTTATCTCTTCATCAGTTTGGAGTAATAGGTCAGTGAAGGATAGAGAGGTTAAACCTACTGACCCAGGACCTAGATCAATGTCTACAGGCATTGAGCCTCTTATGGGGTTGTCCCTTGTTGGCTGCACAGGGGAGTGTAAATACTCACCCTATGGGCTAAAGGCTTGGGTGTCGGGCTCTTGGGTTTGAGACTGAGGAGGCTCAAAGCCCAAATTGAGGTCAATGGTGAAGGATGGTGTGACCTCGGACTGAGTGGGAGCCCATGTTTCCACTCTAGTCCTTTTGGATTGAACTGGAGGAGCTTGTTCAATCAGAGTAGATTGAACAAGGGTTCATTTAGGGCGTCTCTGATATGTGAATTTGATGGGTGGAGAAGGTATTGGGACATTTGTGGTGAGGGTTGCTGGTGTGGGTTCATCACCTATGGGGTTAACAGGAATGTCACCAGGAGCTATGTGCCCAATCATATCTGGAGGTAAAGGAGTATACCTGCTAGTGAAGTTGATGGACACCTTCTTCAAAGTCTTGAAGATTGTAGGCCGCACTTGAGGAACAGTTAGAGCAGCTGCATAGACAAGCTTGCTCTGTTCCAACTCGTAGTTGATGATGTGTTGAATGTATCGGGGATACATAAAAAATGTTTCCCTTCTAAGATTCCCAATTAGATTGGTAAACACAAACCTTAAGTAATTGAAGCGTAGGCCTCTCACCAACCCGTGAACTAGGCATCCTAGTTCGTGTGGGATTTGATCCCATCCCCCAGACTTGTTGGATAGGCAATGAAGAACGATGTGCAGGAGAAAGTTCTAATGATATGCGAAGTTGAATTTGTAGACGGTTGACCTGCTCACGTCTCCACCATATCCCATGAGGATGTATGTGCCATCCAAGTCTTCTTTGGGAAACTCAGTAGGAGCTTCATCATCATGAAGATCTAGATGCTCCCTGATGAGTTGTTCACTTATGATCAACTCCTGTCCACAAATGCGGGTTCTTAGGAGGCGAACCCCATTTAGGATTTCTGTTTGACCGTTTCTCCAAAATTCAGTCATGTGGTTGGAGTAAATGGTGGGGTTAACAGTAAGCGCCGTGTGGTAAGTTAATTCAGAAAGAAAGGTGATGATTTCAGTGAAGTCAGCATCTCTTGACGAATCAAGTAATGCGACCTGGTTGTGCTGAGGGTTTAGCGCCATTGTAAGAGAAAGTAAGCTCGAACTTGGGTGAATTTCAGGATTGGCAGTGAAGGAAATGTTTTGGGCAGTAAATCAGTAAAAGAAGATGAAATTGAACAGTCTGGATTATTTAAATGGTAGGAATTTAGGTAATGGTGGTAGGGCGGCAGTTGGCGGTTATGAAATGACAGTGGCGGTAAGGGATAATTTTAAATAATCAGACATTATCAACAAAATCTTTACCTTTTACAGAGTAGGGCCCAAAAAGATATCCGTTACACAGTAAGAACTCTATTTCCAATAAAATGTTTCAAGGTAATTTGTCTTCCGAAGGCAATCCTTTCTTCCGAAGCAAAACATTGCTTCCAAAGGTAAGAGCTGCTTTTCGAATGATAAGTTTTATAAGCTTCGGAAGTAGATCTGATGTGAAATCAATCGCTTCTTCCGAGACTAAAAACTCTTCCGAGAAGAAAATTTCCATGGAGGAATTTTACTTCGGAAGATATTTACAAATATCTTCCGAGAGTTAATTCCTCTTCGGAAGAAATTTACACTTGGAATATTTCAAAGAGATCTTTTGTAACAGGGCTTAAATTGTATTGACATAAGACATTACACATTAAAAAGCTTTCAGAAGAGGTAGTTAATCAATATTTATCATCCCAATAGCTGATATGAGATACTTAAATCTTTGTTCATCAAAAGCTTTTGTGAACAAATCAGCATGTTGTTCATTTGAGTCAACTTTGAATAACTTTATCAGATTTTTCTCATGAATATCTCTAATGAAATGATACCTGATATCAATGTGCTTTGTCTTGGAGTGCTTCACTGGATTTTCTGTGATGGAGATAGCACTGTTGTTGTCAATATCGATAGGAGTACTCATGAAGTTGAATCCATAGTCTAACATCTGGTTCTGAATCCACAGCAACTGAGCACAGCAGCTAGCAGCATCGATGTATTCAGCTTCAGCAGTTGATGTAGCGACACAGGATTGTTTCTTGCATTGCCATGAAATGATCCTTCCACCAAGAAATTGACATCCTCCTGATGTGGATTTCTTGTCAATGTTGCAGCCACCATAGTCACTGTTAGAGTATCCATAGAGATTGAAATCACTATTTCTTGGATACCAGAGACCTAGTTTAGGTGCTCCTTTGAGGTATCTGAGGATTCTCTTTGCAGCAGCTAGGTGAGACACTTTTGGAGCAGCCTGATATCTTGCACAAATACAAATGGCAAACATGATATCAGGTCTACTAGCAGTGAGATACATCAGAGAACCAATAATTGCTCTATATTGATGTTGATCAGTATCCTCCCCCTCAAGGTCAGGGCAAAGATTATGGTTTTTGGGTATGTGTGTCTTGGCTGGCTTACAGTCCTTCATCTCAAATCTCTCTAAGATGTCATTGACATACTTGGATTGATTAAGAAGAATCTTCCTTCAATTGCTTCACCTGAATTCCTAGGAAAATGTCCATTTTTCCCATGGAACTCATCTCAAATTTCTGTTTCATAGTGCTCTCAAAGTCCTTGCAAATTTGGTCATTTGAAGAACCAAATATGATGTCATCAGCATAGACTTGAACGAGCAAAATGTATTCTCCAGTCTTCCTGATAAAGAGAGTCTTATCAATGGTACCTCTGGTGTAGCTATTCTTCAGGAGAAACTTAGACAAGGTCTCATACCACAGCCTAGGTGCTTGGTGTAGCCCATATAGAGCTTTGTCCAACTTACACACATAGTTGGGGTGTTGTGGGTCTTCAAATCCTGGAGGTTGACATACATAGATTTCCCTATCTATATCCCCATATAGAAAAGCACACTTGACATCAAGTTGGTAGACCGTGAAGTTCTTGGATGCAGCATAAGCAAGGAAGATCCTAACTGCCTTAAGTCTTGCAACTGGTGCAAAGACATCAGTATAATCAATTCCTTCCTCTTGGGTGTATCCTTGAACTACTAATCTTGCCTTGTTCTTGATAATCAAGCCTCTATCATCTTTCTTGTTTCTAAATACCCATTTAGTGCCTATGGGTACTTGACTAGAAGGTAGTGGGCATAGATTCTAGACCTTTTGTCTTCTGAATTGAAGCAGTTCCTCCTGCATCGATTCAACCCAACTACTATCTTTCAAGGCATCTTCCACCTTCTTGGGTTCCATCTGAAATAAGAAGCATGAGTACAAGCAGACATTCCCATGATGAGTCTACCCTCTTGTTCTCACACCTTCAGAGACATTCCCTATGATGTTTTCAGTTGGATGAGTGTTGTGAATCCTAAGATGAGGAATCACTTCCAGTTGCAGAGATAGGTCCAGGTTGGACATATTCTGATCAGGAACTGGATCACTCTGTCCAGCTGCTGTTTCAAAGTCATTTAATGAGGACTGATTGAATGACTGAGAAACATCATCAATGGTAGGTCGTGAAGTAGTATTAACAGTTGCCTGTTCCTTCAGAATACTACTTCTTTCAACCTGGTGTTGTAATGGATCACCTGATGAGTTTTGAGGTTCATCAAGTGATTCACTTGTTGAAGCTTCACTATTCCTTGAGACAGTTACACTATCTGATCTGTGAATGGTTGAAGCTTGTTGTCTTTCAGCTCTTAGAGAATTTGGAAGAAGTCTGGGTAGCTCAAATAGTTGATTAGCATCGGCATCAGCATCACCTTGAGCACCTGTTCCAGCTGAAACATTCTCAAAAGATGGTTTAAAGTAGTTTGGAAACAATTCTAAGTCAAAGATATAATCAGGTCCATTCCCCTAACACAAAGAGTGTGCTCATTCACAACTATATTGGATGACTCCTCAAATTGTTGATTCTTAATGTTGTATACTCTATAAGCTTTGGAGCTAGAAGAGTATCCAACAAAGATAGCATCATCTAACTTCTCAGCAAACTTTGCTAAGTTGTCTTTGTGTTAAGTATGGTACACCTGCAGCCAAAGGACCTTAGAAAGCCAATGAACGGTGGCCTCTTGTTCCATAACTCATAAGGGGTTTTCCATGGGGCTTAACTACAAGAACCCTTTTCTGCACATAGCATGTAGTGCTAACTGCCTCTGCCCAGAATGTTAGAGGAAGTTTTGAATCAGCTAACATGGTTCGAGCAGCCTCAATAAGTGTCCTGTTCCTCCTCTCAGCAACACCATTTTGTTGAGAAGTTCTGGGAGCACTATATTGTCTGGCAATCCCTTTTGAGTCACAGAATGAGTCAAGAACAAAGTTCTTAAACTCAGTCCCTTGATCACTTCTAATGATCTTAACCTTGTGATCAATTTGATTTTGTATTTTAAGAATAAAAGATTTTAACGTTTCAGCAGTTTTATCTTTACTTCTTAAAAAGAATACCCATGTAAATCTTGTAAAATCATCAACAATCATAAGGCAGTATGATTTCCTTCCAATGCTCATTATACTTGTGGGACCAAAGAGATCCATGTGCAATAAGTGTAATGGAGTAGTGATGGAGTTGACACATTTGGATTTATGAGATGACCTGTGTTGTTTCCCTTTCAGGCATGCAACACAGTTATCTTTGCAGAAAAATTCCTTTTTAGGAAGACCATGTACCAAGTTATTTTTAGCCAATTTATTCATTGTCTTAAAATTTACATGTCACATGTGTTTATGCCATAGTGTTGACTCATCACTATCAGCTTTGGAAAGAAAGCATGATACTTCACCCATAGGAGAAACATTGTTCATATCTAGCTTGTACATATCCCATTTCCTGGGAGGTCTAAGAAGCACCAATTCTGGAGAAATTGTCATCCCTGGTTTGAGGATAATGCACTCATGTTCTGTGAAAAGCATTTGATGCTTTTGGTCACAGAATTGAGAAACACTTAACAGATTGTGTTCAAGCTGTTTGACAAAGTGAACTTTGTCAATGTTTAATCTACCATTGGATATACTTCCTCTGCTAGAAATATATCCTCCGGTCTCACCTCCAAATTGGACTGGCCCTCCATCATATTTCATGAATTGCTGACCCTGTCATGTGCCTGGAGCATCCACTATCTACAATCCAGACATTGTTGTTCTTGTCAAATGGATGTCCCTGCACATAAGATGAGATGATTAGTTTTGTTTGGAAGCCCAAGCCTTACTGGTCTTGGGCTCTTCCAAGGATAATGACATAATTGAACCAAAAGATATGCATTGGGGCTCAATAGAGGTCGTTGAAGAAGAGGATTGGGCTGCAGCATCTTCCTTGATCTTCCAATCCATCCCTTGGTTGATCTTTGAGGATGAGCTTGTTGAAGCTTTTGCGCATGGTCTTCTTCCGAAGCTTCTTTCTTTTCGGAAGAAGCCTTCACCACCTTTTCTTCCGAAGAAGTCTTCTTCTGGGATGGTTTCAAGGGAGCTTTCTTGTTCTTCCGAACCTTAGAAGCTTTGACTTCCGAAGCCATTTTCCCTTCTGAAGAAATATTTTCTTCCGAAAGCAACTTGGCTTCCGAGACCAACTTTCCCTTTTTCATCATTTGGACCGTTTGAAATGGTCCAAATGTGAAACTTTCCCTGACTCCTTTTCTAGCATTATTTGCATAATGTGTGCTTGCCGGATTGTAGTAACAATCTTTAGCCATGTGGTTGTGCAGACCACACATTATGCATGCAATGTTAGTCCTTTGGGAATTTGAAGATTGCTGTTTCTTGGATTTCTTTTCTTCATCAGCAACTTTCCCTTTCAACTTCTGATCCTTTAGTAGGACAGGAGTGCTGGTACTACACTCCTTTCCTGAATCAGAAGTACCTACCACTTAGAATCCAGCAAAGATGAAGACACCTTTTTGCTTTGGGTCAATCTTCAGCTTGGACTTGGCAACTTTCATGGCAGTCTTTCTAGCAGCTTTAGCTCTGCTTCTTCTTGCCTTGGTGGTTAGGATTTGATCTTCACAGGTGGAGATGGGTGTATCTTCCTGTTTCTCCCCTATAGTGGTCACTATTTTTGCCTCATCCTTTAATTCCAATGGAGAAGGGTCAGCAGTTGGAACCTCTTGCTCTTCAGTACCGCGTCTAGGTAGTCTAATAGACTCATAAGAGTGTGGTGGAGCTATTTCATTGGTTCTTAACCCTTTTTTATTTTGGTAAAACATTTCGGAATGAGAGGATGATGCAAGAATAGCTTGGAAGTTTTGCTCAGCAATAGCTTGCTTCCTGGCCTGAGCCTCAGCAGTGACAAGCCGGGCTTGTGCTTCAGACAGCTTGGATATCAGATATTTGATTTGAGTCTTGTAATTGGTTTGTTCATGTTTTAAAAGAGACACAGTTTTCTCTAACTCCTCAATTTTCTTTGGATAGTCAGATTCACCTCTTTTAAAGTCAGATTTTAAGATATTTAATGACTCAACATCAGATCTGATTTCCATATTGTGATCCTTATAAAGTTTAACCTTAGCAATACAGGTTGGAGTGCAAAGATGTTCGTATACCTGCCATGAGTGCTTGAGCGGGAGTCACATCCTGTACCATGAAGCTCCAGTCAACTTCTTAGCTATTGCAGCTGTTTCCGTTGTCTTCTCTTCATGCTTTGAGGTTGAGGGATGTGTGGAGGCCTGTGGGGTTCCCGGATTGTTCTTGGGAGCCTTGCATTCCCTAGCAAAGTAACCTAGTTGGTTGCAGTTGTAACACTTTGCTTTGCTCTTATCAAACCCAAACTTGCCATTGACAGGGTTTTGAGGGAATTGCCTTCCAGTTCTCTTAAAGAACTTCTTCGCTCTGTAGGTTAAGAGAGCCATCTATTGGACAATGTCCACATACTCTACATCATCTGGACTGAAGCACTCATGATCATCAAAGCAATATTGAAAATCACCAGAGTGTCCACTTCCAGAGACAAAGGCACAACTATCCTGAAAGGAGTTGTGTTGAGCCTTTTGAGACCTTGGTGTCTCAGGTAGAGTAATGTAGGGTCCAATATGTGAGTTGTCAGGGTAGCACATCAACTGATGTTGTGGTTCTATGACTTCCCTTTCAACCACATGAAGGGCTGAACTCAGTTGGTTATTGGAGTTACCCGAGGAGTTCTGCATGTTCATCTCCATCTGGAATGCACTTAGGATACCATACAACTCTGTGAGAGAAAGAGTTTTAAGGTCTGAAGTTCTCTTGATTACAACACAGTAGTGTGTCCATAGTTTAGGAAGGGAAGACATGAACTTCCTGACTATGTCTCTGTTCTCAAGAGGCACTCCAATATCCACCAAAGTATCCACTATCTCAACGTACCTGAAGTATTGCTGAGTCAAGGTCTCTCCAGCCTTGAAAGTGAAGTTCTCAAACTGCTGCTTTAAGAGATACTTCTTGTTCTCTTTAGTTTCCTTGGATCCTTCGTACATGAGCTTCAGTGCATCCTATAGATCTTTAGCTGTCTTGCACTTCTTGAAGCCTCTGTAGATGGAGTTTGGAAGAGCAGTTTGAAGAGAAGTCATAGCCCTTTGATCAAGCTATATTCTTTTCCTATCTTCTTCTGAGTAATCATCAACATCTTTTAGAATAATGCGATTATCAGTAGCAGAAGTAGTGCTTGGTATGAAAGGACCATTAACAATGGAGTCCCACATCCTTGAGTCTTGACACTTGATGAAGCCTTCCATTCTTGTGCACCATGTGTCAAAATCTTCAGGGGTGATCAGTGGGGACTTGGTCATGGTACCAGTTTCCATATCAGCTTTTAAGAGAGCGACCATTTGAGTGAATGGGTTGTAGGGAGGAGTGAAAAAAAACAAGTTGACTTGGATGGTTAGATCACGCATTCAAGAGCCAAAGCTCTGATACCAATTGCAGGATCGGTTTCGATCACTCAACAAGTGGTGTCTTTCTCTCAAACTCACCTTGAACAACACTCAGAAAGAGTCTTAACAAGAGTTAATCACAATATAACAAATAGCAAATGATAATAAACACAGGAAGTAAATTTTCAAGGTACTTTATATATTGATTCTCAACTCAAAGGATTACAAGACTCTTACAAGGCACAATCTCTCTATCTATTGAGTTACAATGAGAACTATATATAATACTACCTACAGCCGGATATACTTTGATCCCCGCTGGAAACCTATAACCAAAAAGCCTATACTACAAGACTATAGGTTAAGGTATTTCGGATATATCTTATCTGAGATTTGGTAGTCAGGAAATGTCCCTGACTTACCTTTTGTCACCAACTAAAGTTGGTAACATGTACTATCATAAAAAGGTAAACAGTAGAATAAAGTATGGTTAACAACATGGCTCTTTAGGAAGAAGCCATGCTGTATCAGAGGTCTACAGCGGATTGTCAGAGACCATACTTATGTCTACTGGTTATAGCAATGTCTTCCGAATGTTAAATTGCTTCGGAAGAATAACTTCTTCCGAAGCCACTTATACTTCGGAAGCCTGCTTCTTCCGAGGCTTGGAGTCTTCTTTGTCCTCGGAAGTAGAGTTTGTCTTCAAACTTTGTCTTCAGCTATTATCTTCGGAAGATGTCTTCAGAATTTGTCTTCAGCTCTTGTCTTCAGACTTTGTCTTCGGAAGATGTCTTCAGCTGATGTCTTCAGCTGATGTCTTCGGAATTTGTCTTCAGCTCTTGTCTTCAGACTTTGTCTTCGGAAGATGTCTTCAGCTGTTGTCTTCATCTGTTATCTTCAGCTGATGTCTTCAGACTTTGTCTTCGGAAGAACTCTTCAGACTTCAGAAGTTCTCATACTTAGCTTCGGAATCCTTTGAATGTAGCACCAAAATCGACTATGTGAAGTAGTTTGGTTGCACCAGCCTTATAGTGACCCAACAGATAGTTTTTTCCTCCTGTCATGACTTACCAGGTCCTGACAAATGTTCATTAGGACAAATTACACCCGGTTGACCTCGAGTCACACAGGTGGGGCTCGTCAGACCCAGTAGTACTACCCAAATTTCCCGCTATTCAATATTAACAATTCAAAAGTGTAAGGACTTTTCCATGGTAAACAACACTATATTAATTTATACACAACTTAAATATATAAAGCGTTTGTGAAATTACCAGTATGCTATCTCCCCCTAAAAAGATTAAATAAAGAGTGGGGCATGAACTCACCTGATATATGTATAAATAATTAGGGTTTACCTGGAAATGAGAGTGGACAGACAACCTTCAGAGGTTACATAGATCACGTAAGTACATAAGTACGTGTTAACAGATAACATGTAGAACCCTAAGTACACTACAACCAAAGACTCAAGGTTTCAGAAAAGAGACACGTTTGACCCAGTTGACCCGTTTGACCCGTTGGTGACATTATGTATTGTAAACCATTTAAGCAAACATAATCATACATCATACATGGTTAACATTCAAATGGATCATATGTGATGCTACATTACCCAAGTGTATTACTTAGATCATCATACTACTAAATATCATACAAGTCATACAAGTCCCTAACAACTAGCATGCTCAGTGTATCTATAACACAACTAGTGCATCATACAAGGTCAAATCATGCATAACCTACTCATATGACACATAACTATGAATTATCATAAACATGCCAAAATAGATAATTTACCAATTAATCATTCATACTATCCAACAATACATTCAACATATTCATTACATTCAACATACACCAAGATGATAAATTTCCAGTCACAAACATGATGCCATAGTTACTAATCCACATTCAACATCATACATGATCATCAAAGTGCAAAAATCACACATAACCAAATAGGCATTACATACAACCTATTTAACAGGTTCTATCACCTTAGAAATCATCCATGGACATCCTAACATGCTCCTATGTCCTAAACATGCTCAAACTATCATCCTTCAAACTTTGTGCAAATAAAGTTTCCCTTTTGGGAAAGTACATCCTAAAATATATCAAGCACCCAATGTATACATGAATTCATCAATAATATACCATTTCAAGTTCATAATAACATCTAAGCATGATCAACAACATCCAAATATCATAATTCATCAATTTCATACCTAAAAAGTTACTACTTTTGGAAATCTATGAACTACAACATTCATTCTTGGTTTTCTAGCATACATATCATCAATCTAACATACATATGTCATCATAAACACTTCAACAACATCAATTCATCATCAAATCATCATATCATGCAAAATAAAGTTACTATTCTTAGTAACCTATGAACAATGCATCAAAATCCAACCTTTCTTGCTCAATCGACGTTAACTAGCATACACTCAACATAACTAACATGATAACAACATGAAATCATCAAGAAAATTGACATTTTGAACCCAATTTCGAATTAGGGTTTGGCCCCTATCAAAATCCATCAACAAAACACAAAACTAACCTTTAATTCACGTAATGGGCAAGGTTTGATGCTTGCTACACTTTAGAACTACTTGGAACTTCTCAAAATCGGTGCTTGATGTTTGGATGTGGCTGAATTTCGCAAGGGGAGGGAGAGGGGAGCAAGGTCGCAGCCGATGGGGGCCTCTAGGGTTGGGTTTTTTCTTTTGTTTTAGTTAACTTAATTATCCATAATTACCCATTTAACCCTTATAATTTGTATTTTATGGAGTTTAAGCTTTTAAACTCTTTGTAAAATGATTTTAACGTAATAATATAAACATATAAACTAATGATAACAATTATATATTTTATCTTTGTAAAAACACAAGACATACGAATTTACTACGCACGTTTTCACGTTACGCGATTAATTTCCTAATAAGTATTTAAAAACACACCAAACACGTAAGCATAATACAATAATCACATAACCAGTTAAATTATCATTAATTTAACATTATTAAATATCATTAGGTCACCAATGTTAAACGACAACTAGTGTGTGCTCATGACACGTGTATGCAACACTTAACGGAACTAACGGAGTTTGGTAACGGAAAATTACCGGATGTCACATTCTCCCCATGTCAAAAGAATTTTCGTCCTGAAAATTGCGTTACATGGTGAAAGTGTTTCATCACTGGTCTACTGCATTGGCACATAGAAATCAAAATCTAGTGACTTTTGGATGAGTTGTCACATCATCCCCATGTTGAAAGAAATTTCGTCCCGAAATTTTAATCAATACCTTCGTATGCAGGCATCGTCTTTTCGAATAGTTGAGGGTACTTAAGCTTCATTTGGTCTTCACGTTCCCACGTGAATTCTGGTCCATGTCACGAGTTCCAACGAACTTTGACTATGGGTATCTTGCTTTGCTTAAGTGTTTTCACCTCACGGTCCATCACCTCAACTGGTTCTTCGATAAAGCCTAATTGTTCATCCACTTGAACGTCCTCTAGTGGTACAATTAGTGTCTCGTCAGATAGACACTTCTTCATATTTGAAACATGAAACACATCGTGGACTCCACTCAGCGAATCAGGTAAGGCTAGTCGATTGGCCACTAAACCTATTCTTTCCAATATCTCGAATGGTCCAACATACCTCGGATTTAGCTTCCCTTGCTTGCCAAACCGAACTACGCCTTTCCATGGTGAGACCTTCAATAAAACCTTGTCTCCAATCTGAAACTCTAAAGGTTTTCGTCGTTTGTCAGCATAAATTTTCTGTCGGTCTCGCGCTGCAGCCATACGGTTCCGTATATGCACAATCTTCTCAGTTGTTTTAAGTATTAGCTCGGGACCCGTTAGTTGACTATCACCAATTTCAGCCCAACAAACCGATGATCTACATTTTCTCCCATACAAAGCCTCAAAAGGTGCTGCCTGTATGCTAGTGTGATAGCTGTTATTATAGGAAAATTCCACCAATGGCAGGTAAACTTCCCAGTTATTCCCGAAATCAATCACACAAGCACGTAGCATATCTTCCAACGTCTGTATAGTACGCTCACTCTGGCCGTCAGTCTGTGGATGATAAGCAGTACTCATATCCAATCGTGTACCCAAAGATTTCATAGTGATTGCCAGAAGTGAGATGTGAAACGAGCGTCACGGTCAGAAATAATTAAGATCGGTACACCGTGTCTCGAAACGATCTCCTTAAGATACAGTCGGGTTAATTTCTCCATCTTATCCATTTCCTTAATTGCAAGAAAGTGAGCATACTTTGCCAACCGATCAATAATAACCCATATTGCGTCACAACCAGTATTAGTCTGGGGTAACTTAGTAATAAAATCCATGGAGATTTGTTCCTATTTCCACATTGGTATCTCGGGTTGCTGTAACAGTCCGGATGGTTTTTGGTATTCTACCTTTACTTTCGAGCAGGTCAAACACTTGCTCACATACGTAGCTACATCCGCCTTCATGTTAGGCCACCAGTAGTGCGCCTTTAAGTCATGATACATCTTGTCAGATCCAGGATGTATAAAGTACTTAGACTTGTGTGCCTCACTCATATCTAAATCCCTTAGATTTCCATAGACAGGCACCCAAAGTCTATCCATGAAGTACTGAATTCCATCCTCTTTCACCACCAGTTGTTTATCCATTCTTCTTAACGACTCAGAACCAACATTTTCCGCTTTTAAAGCTTCTATCTAGGCTTCCTTAACTTGTTCAGGCAGATGAGTACTGATTGTAAGCTGCAAGGCTCGCACCCGCCTGGATTTAGCTGTTTCTTTCTGGCTTAAGGCATCGGCAACCACGTTCGCCTTTCGAGGATGGTACTTGATAGCGCAATCATAATCGTTCAGAAGCTCCACCCAACGTCATTGCCTTATATTCAACTCCTTTTGCTCAAAGATGTGTTAAAGACTCTTGTGATCGGTGTAAATAGTTCACTTGGTACCGTACAAGTAATGTCTCCAAAACTTTAAGGCAAAAACCACTGCACCTAATTCCAAGTCATGGGTGGTATAGTTCTTCTCGTGAATTTTTAGTCGCCTCGAGGCGTAAGCTATTACTTTGTCACGTTGCATCAGGACACAACCCAATCCTTGAATGGATGCATCATAATACACCATGAAATCATCTGTTCCCTCTGGCAGCGCCAATATCAGTGCACTACAGAGTTTCTGTTTTAATAGCTGAAAATCCGATGCTTGACTCTCACCCCATTTGGATGTCGTTCCCTTATGAGTCAATGCTGTGAGAGGTTGTGCAATCTTAGAGAATCCCTCTATGAATCGTCGGTAATATCCTGCTAATCCCAGAAATTGCCTTATCTCGCTCGGCGTTTTGGGTATAGCCCAATTCTTTATCGTGTCAATCTTGGCAGGATCAACATGTATCCCCTTCTCATTAACAATGTGACCTAGAAATTGCACTTCTCGTATCCAAAAGTCATACTTGGAGAATTTAGCGTACAGTTTCTCATTTTTAATAGTTCTAAGATCAATCGTAAGTGCTCTTCATGGTCCTCCTTGGTCCTAGAATATATCAGTATGTCATCGATAAACACAATGATGAACTGATAGAGATGGGGTTTGCACACGCGATTCATGAGGTCCATGAACACCGCAGGTACATTAGTCAACCCAAAAGGCATGACCAAGAACTCATAATGACCATAACGAGTACGGAACGTAGTTTTGGAGATGTCTTCTTCTCGGACTCTAAGTTGATGATAACCAGATCTCAAATCAATCTTTGAATAATAGCTTGATCCCTAAAGCTGATCAAACAAATCATCGATACGAGGTAAAGGGTATCAGTTCTTGACTGTGACTTTGTTAACTCCCTATAATCAATGCACATTTGAAATGTGCCATCCTTCTTCCTAACAAAAAGGACAGGGCTCCCCAAGGTGAAGTGCTAGGTCGAATAAAGCCCTTATCTAAAGCTCCTGAAGTTGTGATGACAACTCCTGTAGTTCGTTTGGTGCTAATCGATAAGGTGCCCTAGCAATCAGGGCTGCGCCGGGAGTCAGTTCGATTTGGAATTCCACTTGGTGGTGAGGTGGTAGTCCAGGAAGATCCTCTGGAAACACCTCTGGAAAATCACGCACCACGGGAATGTCCTCCATTCTCCTTTTTCCACTTGCTTATCGGTGACGAGTGCTAGAATAGCCAAACGACCTTTTCGCAACAAGTTTTGTGCTTTTATGTATGAGATGATGCCTATCACTACACCACTCCTATCACCTCTGACTGTAAGGATTTCATCACCAATAGGAATTCGTATGATTTTCTCGTGGCATATGACTTCCGCTTGCATATTAGAGAGCCAATCCATGCCTATCACAACGTCAAAACTCCCCAGCGTAACAGGCATGAGATCTATAGCGAAAATATGACCAGCAAGCTCTATCTTACAATCTCTAAGGATATGCGTTACATGGATCTGTTTACCGCCAGCCAATTCTATGGTGCATTTAGATTCTAAGGCGGAGGGAATATTACTTAGAAGACAACAGAACTTTAAGGATATGAAACTCCTATCGGCTCCAGTATTGAATAGCACCGTAGCAAAACATCCATTGACAGGAAACCTACTAGTAGCAGTCGTAGGGTCATTTAGAGCCTCACCTGAGCCAATAACGAAGGCTCTCCCTTTGGCTCCATTGTTTTTGCCACCATTACCACTGCCATTGCCATCATTGTTGTTGTTGCCATGGTTGTTGTTGTTGTGACTATTGCCATTATTGCCATTACCATTTTTCCTCAGTTGCGGGCAGTTTCGCCTGTAATGCCCTTCCTTCCCACATTCGAAACAACCTTTGGGAGTCTCCTGAGGTTGTTGTGGCTTCTTTACCAATTCACCACGACAGTCCTTGGCTGCGTGTCCCATCTTACCATAGCGCTGACACTTGAAATTGTCACACCTTCCCACATGGTGGTAGTTACACCGAGTGCACTTTGGTTGTTTACCACCATAACCACTGGGTCCTTGATTATTTGAGGCCGTCTGGTTGAAGTTATGGTTGTTATCGAACCTCCGTTGTTGTTGCTGCTGAGGTTGATGTTGACCGCTAGACGATGATGACTTGTTGCTGTTGGAGGTATCCCACATCCTCTTGTTATCAGGCACGCTCACCACAGTGCCCCACTTTAGTAAACGTCCTTGCTCCACTGCTTGATCGGTCAGCTTATGAGCTAAACAAATGGCTTGCTGAATCGTAGCAGGGTTGGAATGTAACAACCCCTCCTCGACCCTTACTGAAGGATATGGAAATTTTTCTAAGTCAAAAGCGTGAACAGTGCTCATGTGTCTAACAGTACTTATAAGCCTGGAAAAATGCCCCCGCGACTAAGTCTTGGTCGTTTCAGCGGCCCTAAAACGACCAACAATGCTAATACGGCGAACAGTGGTTATACGCCCAACAGTGGTTATACGCCCAAAACAGTGGTTATACGCCCAACAGTGTTATACGCCCAACAGTGGTTATACGCCCAAAACAGGGGTTAAACGGCCAGAATTTTCTATGATTTTTTTTTAGTATGTACTTTGCTCCTGATTATTTTTCCACATTAATTTTACATCCATTTTGGATATTTTACAATGTGGAAACATAAATCTTGTGTAAGAAACTGTTATCCGAATGAATTTAGAAACAAGTATGATCCGATACTTAGACAAATAACTCATCCATATATATATATATATATATATACCCGCGACTTAACATAAAGATAACAACCATAATAATAATAATAATAAAAGCAGAAAACTAATAAATTCCAATAAGACAATCTGCATGGCCGCCCACTGAACCACCAATCCAATACAATCTGCGAAACCCACTCAAACACTCAACTTTTCCCACTTTTCTATACATGCAAAACCCGTTTATAATTCCTATACCTCTTTCTCTCGACATTACACTCTCTACTCTCTCTTTCTTTCTCTCCACCGAAAACACCAACACACACATAATACTCTCCTTCTCTAGCAAGATCAAGAGTTCAGCCTTCTTTCGAAGACCTCGTGCTCATCCCAGCCTTCTAACCCGTTAACTGGTAAGTAATAATGGACTCCCATTCTCAAAATTTCAGAATTTACACCCTTATCTTACTACCACCATCATTCTCACTATTATAGCCGAAGATCTCAGCCCTGAACCTCATCCTCGTGGGAACTCCATCCGCGTACGAGGTACACTCCTATAAACCCGTGAGCTTAAGATTGATATACAAGGATTTTACCTTGTATATCTTCATATAATGTGTTAAAATCAGAACCCAGCCGTATGTTTTTATGATTAAACCTTTTTAATCTGTTTAAAACAATTAAACAAATGCCCGAACACGTATATATATTTTCTAGAATTAAGGCTATGATTTAGAATGTAAACATAATAATCACACCAATGTAAATAGTGTTAAACACCTGAATATTGGTCATAATATGGGGAAAAACCGAGGCTTAAGGACGTATTTCAGTAAGTTAGAGTATAGAATACTTAGAAAGACAACTTGAAAAAGTTTAGTAAAGTATGCTAAAGCTAGTACACGCAAGTAGGATGACCCGAAATATGGAAATAACCCAAGAAACGAGTCATAACTTGAACAACTTAGACTTTGAGAATTTTCAGGACTTAGAATAATTATTTCAGAAATAGAAACCGAATTTGGGGAATTTTCAGGTTAATATGCAATTTTTATGAATTTATTAACAAAAATCGAATTACCCGAAAACCGTAAATTGTGTTTTCATATCACCAAATAGGTTCTGATATTTTGGGGTTAAAACAGATATAAATAGGCATTAAAGAGCTTACGAAAATGTTAGGGACTAAAAATGGTAAAAAGACGAACTATGGGGTAGAAAATGTCAATTTTGAAACTTGAGGGGCCAAAAGTGTAAATTCTGCAATTTTGCAGAATTTCAGTAACTCTACGGCCAGAAACTAGTACTAGGCTTATTCATATGATAATAGACTTATAAGAACCATGAGACCCGAAGTACACACGCTAAAACCTTAACTTTCCTAAAAAGGAAACTTTTGACACAAAACTCTAAGAAACAAAGGCATGAACGCCCTCACTATAATCGACACCCAATTATGTTCTTAATAGCTAGGAATCTATAGCTTATTGCTTGAATTATGATTATAGGGTGCTAGGACTTGAAACTATCTGTTTGTGCATCCTGTCTGATATCAAGGTGAGTTCTCGTGTCCCCTTTTTATTTTAAGTTTTTGGGGATGAAGCATGCTCTATTTTTATTTTTAAAGCTGAAACTATTATTTTGTGATATTATATAAAATGCTATGTTGTGGACTTGTTGATACCTGCTGATACATGAATCACAATCATTAATTCTTCTGTGAACCGCTTGTTTATATGGATAGATCTATTTGGGGAATCCCCCACACACAGTGGCTCCCGCTACAGGGAGGTACCCCCACTGGAGATCCGAAAGGGTCGTTGTGGCATGTGACAGGTTTTATAAGAAACAAACGTGGACCTTACTGGCAGGTACGGTCCACCTGCTATGGGGCTCAGCTTCTCCCTGCGGGGTTAACCGGTATAACATAACTTTAGAAGAGGCAAGCCGGGACTGAGTGCAGGGTTGGTTGTGATCCCACGACATATGTACTAAATATAATACTTTGATATACGAACTTTATGAGACTCTTTTATTTCTCTAAACAAAACCACTTGAACTCACCAACTTTTTAGTTGACACTTCTTCTTTTTGAGCATGTTTCAGGTAGCATATGATGGAGACCTAGCTTGTTTAGAGGATGCTTGGACGACCTAGTATCCCGACTTCATGGCATTATGGACCTTATGTAAAACTTTTGAACAATTTGTTAGGAATGACACTATAATTATGTATACTTGACATGAAACAATTGATGTAACCGGGCTAAGCTGTTTAGTCCCGGATTTTATTTTTAGCTATTGTAATGCCATGTGATTTTTCTCTACTTGTGTGCTCTTATGATGGTCTGCTTCCGCTGCCACGTTGTACTAGTCTGCGACGTCCCACCCTCCTTGGGCCCGGGGTGTGACAGATTGGTATCAGAGCCACAGGTTGTAGAGAAATCGGGAATACCGTAGTAGACCCTAGGCTACAACCCTGAGACTGTAGGACTGTCCTTGCTTGGGTAAGTGTTGGGGTAAGCGGGTTGGATAAATTGATGATTACACTTGATCAACGTAATCATGAATTTATCGGACGCGTAAATTCCAGTACAAAGCCTAAGTGCGACCTTTGGATTAGATCGACTTAAGGAATACTCTTAACATAGTCAAGGTTAAAGAATTTAATTGAACCTTTATGCGATATTACTGCTTACTGATACTGTTTCATTGATACAACTTCTATGGGTTATTACTGCTTACTGATACAATTACTAATGGATGCAAACTCTATGAGAAACAACTGCTATTACTATGATCATGAGCTATGAGAAACAAAATTACTCATGACTGTTTTTACAGGACAATCACATCATGGCCGAAAGAGGTAAGGCACCCGCGCATCCAATTGAGGAGACTGCCCCTGTTGGGACACTAAGGAGGAAGCCCCAAACTGAGTATGAGGCATACCTACAGAGGTGTGGACACCCAGGGTGGCTATCTGCGACTTCCGACGACACTGAGCCATCCGAGGAGTCATCACCCACATCACCTGCTAGGAGCCGAACGCGCTCCAACTCGCCACATGTAGCAGCTCCCGCTCTCTCACCTATCCCACCCATTAGGAGCGGGGGTACCCGTGTAGTTACTCGGCCTAGGAAGAGTGCTAGGCCAGGTCATTCTGTTTCATTCAGGATGCCTCCTCCTCCACCTCCTCATACCAGGACCCCTACACCAGCGCCTTCTATGCTCGCGCCACCTGGACGTCTATCTCGTGATGAGTATTGGATGCCACCCAGGCATAGCCTGTATGATGGCCCTAGCGTGTTCGCTGGAGACCAGCACTCTCAGTCTAGCCGGCGGGCTAGTGACTTTGGTCCATCCGACCCTACCTTGAGCGAAATACTGAGAACCATCCAGCGCCATGAACTGACGTTACAGCAAGCCACGCGGACCTCTCAATCTGCCCAATTCCAAGCCATGATGGCAACTCACAACGTCCAGCGCCTGGAGCAAGAGCAGAGGAAGAAGAGCACGGGATGGTTCGGTTGGTTAAAGAAGAAATGGCAGGGATGATATGGCTAGTACTTGGGATGTATGGCAGTAGGCTGCCAAAACTATCTAAGACGCAATTTATTTATCCATTTGAGAAACAATTTCTATTTATGGGGGTGATGACACCTTCCAATTTGTGAAACAACGACACTACTTACTATGTATGGTTAACTCGTGTTTGAATTGTCTATGAAACAATTGATTAATGATTCTTTTGCAGGGTAATGTTGTTTAAAAACGTGACAATTTTTATGCTGTGTGATTGATGCTCTATAAAGATAATTATTATTGTATGCTTTGAATGAAACTTGAGTGTGTGATTGTAGAACGTAGTAGGAATTATGAGATACAATGTGATACCAGAAACAAAAACTTATGAGATACTAAACAGACTTATCTATGTTACTAGCAGAATGCCGCCACGACGTGGAGTTCGTACGGGAAGAAGAGTTCCTACCCGAGGCAGGAACCAATCACCCACTCCGCCAGGAACACCACATGGGGATAATGCCCACCAGGAAAATGACGAGAGGATCGCCAACCTGGTGGCACAACAAATTGCCAATGCTATTCCAACAATTATTGCCCAGATCAACGCCGATCGGGGAAATACCAATGAGACCAACAACGATGGAGGCAACCGTGAGGAAGCCGAAGCTATCAGAAATGGGTGCTCGTACAAAACCTTCATGGCGTGTAAGCCAAAGGACTTCTATGGCACCGAGGGTGCAATTGAAACTTATAGGTGGTTGGATGAAATTGAAGCCGTGTTGGACATAAGCGAGTGCAAGCTGGAGCACATGGTGAGATTTGCCTCACAATCTCTCAAAGGACCGGCACTCGAGTGGTGGAGAACCATCATCCAACCTCGAGGCCAGATGCTGTTGGCAGAATGAACTGGGCGGAATTCAGGGAACTAATCATCGGCAAGTACTGCCCGATTAACCAGCTGGAGAGACTCGAGGCTGAATTTCTAAATCTGGAGATGAAAGGCCCGAACTACACTGAGTACATCAACCGATTCCTTGCGTTGTCCCGACTGGTACCACACTTGGTAATGCCCGAATCCAAGGGCGTAGCCCGTTTCATTTGGGGGTTACACCCAAGGGTGAGGGGCATGGTTAGGTCTTCTAGGCCTACTACTCTACAGGCTGCAGTCGATGTTGCCAGCAGCCTGACTGACGACCAAGTGAGAGCCGGGTGGACGGAGCATGAAAGGACTGAGGACAAGAGAAAGACTGTGGATGGAAAGAGGAAGTGGTTCGACAACAAGAGGATGGTCGGCAGCAGTAGTGGTTCGAGCAAGCGACCTGGAGAAGAGGCTAAGCGAGGTGACCAAGGTGGAAAGACTAGGAGGCTGTATCAAGGCACAAGCCCCTACTGCACTAAATGCAAGGTTCATCACCAGGGGGAATGTAAACCCATGCCTTGTTTCCGATGCAGAAAATATGGTCACCTGATTAAGGACTGCGCTTATGAGCCTGGAAAGCAATGCTACGAGTGCGGAGACCCAGGACATATGAGGAACAAATGCCCCAAGCTAGCAAAGGACAAGGACACTCGACCCAACAAGCCCACAGGAAGAGCGTTTGTGATGGATCCAAATGGTGCTCGCAAAGAACCCGACGTGGTGAACGGTACGTTTCTTGTAAATGACCACCCTGCTACTGTGCTATTTGATACTGGAGCAACCGCCAGTTTTGTTTCTACTACTTTTAGGTCGTTGATTGGATTGACTGCTTGCACCTTGACTGAAACATACACCGTAGAACTAGCTGACGGTAATATAATTGAAACTAACGAAATCATCAAAGATTGCAAGTTGATTCTAGAGGGTAATTCCTTTGATATAGATCTGATGCCTATTAAATTAGGAGGTTTTGATGTAGTAGTAGGAATGGATTGGCTGGCTAAAAATAGGGCTGAAATTATCTGTGATGAGCGTTTGCTCAAAATACCCATAGCCAGCGGGGAAATGTTAGTAGTCCATGGAGAAAGGAGTCACCCACTGTGTCCTATGATATCCCACCTAAAGGCTACCCAAAGCCTTATGAAAGGACACGAAGCCTTTATATTATACGTGACGAAGGTGAAAGAGGAAAAGAAGATTGAAGACATACCTGTGGTGTCTGAATACTCGGAAGTATTCCCAGAAGACTTACCAGGACTCCCTCCAGACCGACAAGTCGAATTCCAGATTGATCTACTACCTGGCGCCGCACCGGTGGCCAAAGCTCCTTACCGACTTGCTCCACCCGAAATGAAGGAACTAATGTTGCAAATCCAAGAGTTGCTTGACAAAGGGTTCATACGACCCAGTGTCTCGCCCTGGGGTGCACCGGTGCTGTTTGTCAAAAAGAAGGACGGAACACTACGAATGTGTATCGACTATAGGGAACTGAACAAGCTTACCGTAAAGAACCGGTACCCTCTTCCCAGAATTGACGACCTATTCGATCAATTGCAGGGAGCAAGCTATTTCTCGAAAATAGATCTGCGATCGGGGTATCACCAACTAAAAATAAAGGAAGAGGATGTTCCGAAAACAGCTTTCAGAACCCGATATGGTCACTACGAATACCTAGTCATGCCTTTTGGGTTGACTAACGCACCCGCAGCATTCATGGATCTCATGAACCGTGTGTGCCGTCCGTACTTAGACAAGTTTGTGATCGTTTTTATCGACGATATTTTGATCTACTCTCGAAGCAAGGAGGAACATGAGAAACACCTACGGATAATTCTTGATCTGCTCAAGAATGAGCAATTATACGCAAAGTTCTCTAAATGTGAGTTCTGGATGCGTGAAATTCAGTTTCTCGGTCACATAGTGAACAAGGATGGAATCCAGGTGGACCCATCAAAGATAGAGGCTATTAAGAACTGGAAAATCCCCGAAACTCCTACCGAGATCAGACAATTTCTTGGTTTGGCTGGCTACTATAGGAGGTTTATCAAGGATTTCTCTCGAACAGTGCAGCCTCTAACCACGTTAACCAAGAAGGATGTGACCTATGAATGGGGACAGGAACAAGATGAAGCCTTTAATCTATTAAAGGAGAAACTATGTAGCGCGCCTATCCTTGCCCTACCCGAGGGAACCAATGACTTCGTGGTTTATTGCGATGCCTCGCGCCAAGGGTTTGGCTGTGTGTTAATGCAGCGGGAGAAAGTGATCGCGTATGCATCCAGATTGCTGAACGAGCACGAAAGGAATTATACGACACATGATTTGGAACTAGGTGCTGTGGTGTTTGCACTCAAAATATGGAGACACTACCTTTATGGTACTAAGTGTGTCATCTATACCGATCATAAAAGCCTGCAGCATATCCTCAACCAGAAAATGTTGAACATGCGCCAAAGAAGATGGGTAGAGTTACTAAGCGATTACGAATGCGAGATTCGCTACCATCCGGGCAAGGCAAATGTGGTAGCTGATGCCTTGAGTAGAAAGGAACGGGAGAAACCTCTTCGCGTTCGTGCTTTAAGGATGAACGTATACACTAGCCTCGTTGCTAGGATTAGGGAAGCACAAAGGCAAGCCTTCAATGAAAATAACCTGATGGGAGAGATGTTAACAGGGATGGAAAAGCGTTTGGAAATGGACAATGATGGGCTATACAAATGCGAAGGAAGGACGTGGATACCTAATCATGGCGGGGTTAGGACCATAGTCTTGGACGAAGCTCACAAGTCTAGATATTCGATTCACCCGGGGAGTGATAAGATGTATCAGGACTTAAAGGCACTTTTCTGGTGGCCTGGACTAAAGAAATCTATCGCCACCTATGTGAGCAAATGTTTAACCTGCGCAATGGTAAAGGCTGAAAACCAAAAACCATCAGGAACCTTACAGCAGCCCGAAATCCCGGAATGGAAATGGGATAACATTACTATGGATTTTGTCACAAAACTACCAAGAACGTCTCGCGGTCATGATACAATTTGGGTAGTTGTAGACAGGCTTACCAAATCAGCACACTTCTTACCAGTCCGAGAAGACTATGAGATGTCGAAGTTAGCCCGAATATACATCGACGAAATAGTAACTCGGCATGGAGTGCCGCTCTCGATCATCTCGGATCGTGATAGTCGTTTCACGTCACGATTTTGGAAATCTCTCCAACAAGCCCTAGGGACTCGTCTTGACATAAGCACGGCGTATCACCCTCAAACCGACGGGCAGAGTGAAAGAACTATTCAGACCTTGGAAGATATGCTGAGAGCGTGCGTAATCGACTTTGGTGGAAGCTGGGATCGCCACCTTCCACTAGTGGAATTCTCCTATAATAATAGTTACCACGCTAGCATAAAAGCTGCCCCGTATGAAGCCTTGTACGGCAGGAAATGTCGGTCGCCATTAAGTTGGAATGAGATAGGAGATAGTCAAGTGATGGGGCCCGATGTTGTGATGGAGACTACTGAGAAGATAGCCAAGATTAAGGAACGACTGAAAACAGCCCGAGACCGTCAAAAGAAATATGCTGACAGAAGACGAAAACCTCTTGAATTTCGAGTAGGTGATAAAGTAATGTTGAAAGTCGCGCCATGGAAAGGAGTTGTGAGATTTGGCAAGAAGGGCAAGTTAAGCCCAAGGTATATTGGACCATTTGAAATACTAGCAAGAGTTGGTCCGGTAGCATACCAACTCAGTCTTCCTGAGGAGCTGAGCTACATACATAACACTTTCCATGTGTCAAATTTGAAGAAGTGTCTGGTTGACAAAGCCCTGGAGTTACCATTGAAAGAAGCGAAAATAAATGACAAACTGAACTTTGTCGAAGAACCCATAGAGATTACTGACCGATTGGTCCAAAGACTTAGGCGAAGTTGCATACCTAAGGTGAAGGTACGATGGAACTCTAAACGAGGACCGGAGTTTACCTGGGAACGAGAAGATGAGATGAAGAGGGATTACCCGCGCCTCTTCAAAACAAACCGTTCTAATGCCTAAGTGAAGCAGAATTTCGGGGCGAAATTTTCTAAACGGTGGGAGAATGTAACAACCCCTCCTCGACCCTTACTGAAGGATATGGAAATTTTTCTAAGTCAAAAGCGTGAACAGTGCTCATGTGTCTAACAGTACTTATAAGCCTGGAAAAATGCCCCCGCGACTAAGTCTTGGTCGTTTCAGCGGCCCTAAAACGACCAACAATGCTAATACGGCGAACAGTGGTTATACGCCCAACAGTGGTTATACAACAATACGCCAAAACAGTGGTTATACGCCCAACAGTGTTATACGCCCAACAGTGGTTATACGCCCAAAACAGGGGTTAAACGGCCAGAATTTTCTATGATTTTTTTTTAGTATGTACTTTGCTCCTGATTATTTTTCCACATTAATTTTACATCCATTTTGGATATTTTACAATGTGGAAACATAAATCTTGTGTAAGAAACTGTTATCCGAATGAATTTAGAAACAAGTATGATCCGATACTTAGACAAATAACTCATCCATATATATATATATATATATACCCGCGACTTAACATAAAGATAACAACCATAATAATAATAATAATAAAAGCAGAAAACTAATAAATTCCAATAAGACAATCTGCATGGCCGCCCACTGAACCACCAATCCAATACAATCTGCGAAACCCACTCAAACACTCAACTTTTCCCACTTTTCTATACATGCAAAACCCGTTTATAATTCCTATACCTCTTTCTCTCGACATTACACTCTCTACTCTCTCTTTCTTTCTCTCCACCGAAAACACCAACACACACATAATACTCTCCTTCTCTAGCAAGATCAAGAGTTCAGCCTTCTTTCGAAGACCTCGTGCTCATCCCAGCCTTCTAACCTGTTAACTGGTAAGTAATAATGGACTCCCATTCTCAAAATTTCAGAATTTACACCCTTATCTTACTACCACCATCATTCTCACTGTTATAGCCGAAGATCTCAGCCCTGAACCTCATCCTCGTGGGAACTCCATCCGCGTACGAGGTACACTCCTATAAACCCGTGAGCTTAAGATTGATATACAAGGATTTTACCTTGTATATCTTCATATAATGTGTTAAAAACAGAACCCAGCCGTATGTTTTTATGATTAAACCTTTTTAATCCATTTAAAACAATTAAACAAATGCCCGAACACGTATATATATTTTCTAGAATTAAGGCTATGATTTAGAATGTAAACATAATAATCACACCAATGTAAATAGTGTTAAACACCTGAATATTGGTCATAATATGGGGAAAAACCGAGGCTTAAGGACGTATTTCAGTAAGTTAGAGTATAGAATACTTAGAAAGACAACTTGAAAAAGTTTAGTAAAGTATGCTAAAGCTAGTACACGCAAGTAGGATGACCCGAAATATGGAAATAACCCAAGAAACGAGTCATAACTTGAACAACTTAGACTTTGAGAATTTTCAGGACTTAGAATAATTATTTCAGAAATAGAAACCGAATTTGGGGAATTTTCAGGTTAATATGCAATTTTTATGAATTTATTAACAAAAATCGAATTACCCGAAAACCGTAAATTGTGTTTTCATATCACCAAATAGGTTCTGATATTTTGGGGTTAAAACAGATATAAATAGGCATTAAAGAGCTTACGAAAATGTTAGGGACTAAAAATGGTAAAAAGACGAACTATGGGGTAGAAAATGTCAATTTTGAAACTTGAGGGGCCAAAAGTGTAAATTCTGCAATTTTGCAGAATTTCAGTAACTCTACGGCCAGAAACTAGTACTAGGCTTATTCATATGATAATAGACTTATAAGAACCATGAGACCCGAAGTACACACGCTAAAACCTTAACTTTCCTAAAAAGGAAACTTTTGACACAAAACTCTAAGAAACAAAGGCATGAACGCCCTCACTATAATCGACACCCAATTATGTTCTTAATAACTAGAATCTATAGCTTATTGCTTGAATTATGATTATAGGGTGCTAGGACTTGAAACTATCTGTTTGTGCATCCTGTCTGATATCAAGGTGAGTTCTCGTGTCCCCTTTTTATTTTAAGTTTTTGGGGATGAAGCATGCTCTATTTTTATTTTTAAAGCTGAAACTATTATTTTGTGATATTATATAAAATGCTATGTTGTGGACTTGTTGATACCTGCTGATACATGAATCACAATCATTAATTCTTCTGTGAACCGCTTGTTTATATGGATAGATCTATTTGGGGAATCCCCCACACACAGTGGCTCCCGCTACAGGGAGGTACCCCCACTGGAGATCCGAAAGGGTCGTTGTGGCATGTGACAGGTTTTATAAGAAACAAACGTGGACCTTACTGGCAGGTACGGTCCACCTGCTATGGGGCTCAGCTTCTCCCTGCGGGGTTAACCGGTATAACATAACTTTAGAAGAGGCAAGCCGGGACTGAGTGCAGGGTTGGTTGTGATCCCACGACATATGTACTAAATATAATACTTTGATATACGAACTTTATGAGACTCTTTTATTTCTCTAAACAAAACCACTTGAACTCACCAACTTTTTAGTTGACACTTCTTCTTTTTGAGCATGTTTCAGGTAGCATATGATGGAGACCTAGCTTGTTTAGAGGATGCTTGGACGACCTAGTATCCCGACTTCATGGCATTATGGACCTTATGTAAAACTTTTGAACAATTTGTTAGGAATGACACTATAATTATGTATACTTGACATGAAACAATTGATGTAACCGGGCTAAGCTGTTTAGTCCCGGATTTTATTTTTAGCTATTGTAATGCCATGTGATTTTTCTCTACTTGTGTGCTCTTATGATGGTCTGCTTCCGCTGCCACGTTGTACTAGTCTGCGACGTCCCACCCTCCTTGGGCCCGGGGTGTGACATGGAAGCAGTCACCATGCTCTGAATTTCGGGCACCAACCCCCGAATGTAGTGCTCAACCCACTTATGCATCTCATTCACCATTCCCGGGCATAGAGTGGACAGTTCATGAGTTCGGGTAGTGTAGGCCTTGATTTCCGAGCCATGCATCTTAAGTTGCCAGAACTCCATCTCTAGCTTTTGCACTTCATTTTGAGGACAGTACTCCTCAGTCATCATCTTCTTGAACTCATTCCAGGGAAGTTCATTTGCCAAAGCTTGCCCTAGCATTTGTACTTGACAGGATCTCAGCCTCTCGTGTTGATCAATTAGATTATGTTCGCAGCGGATTTAGCACATTAATTAGCAATTAAAGCAAGAACATAAAAGATATTTCAATTAAAGCATAAACATAGAGAGAGAGAAGAGTTCTGCGAAGCAATAAATGTTCTATTGGTCGCACGTTTCGGCAATTAAGACTGTATGGTTACCCATCCTTTTATAGGCGGCAAAAGGATGGGTTGATGTCCTTTTTCTGACATCACTGAATATTCAAATTACAACTGACAAAAACATAAAACTACTGAAGATGTCAACAACTGACATCTTCTTACAAAAGTTCGTAAGTGCTGACAAAAGTAAACTACTGAAATCCTACAACAACTGAAGAACAAGCTCTTCAGTCGTTTATAACTACTGATACTATAACAACTGAAGAACATGCTCTTCAGTTGTTGTACAACTACTGAAATGAAATAAACTACTGACAAAGAAAAACCACCACAACAACTGAAGAAGACTTCTTCAGTTGTTGTGACAAACTCTGAGTCTTCAGTACTTGGTCTTCAGACTTGGCTTCAGATGATATAACAACTGATGACTTCAGTAGATATCATCAGTTGTTGTCTTCAGTCTTTGTCTTCAGACTTTGTGCTTCAGTAGAAGGTCTTCAGTTCTTTAGTTCTTCAGCTTTTGATTCTTCAGTACTTGTCTTCAGTACTTGAAGTCTTCAGTACTTGTAAGATCAGTACTTCAGACTTCAGTACTTGGTCTTCAGTACTTTGGAGTCTTCTTCAGCTGATGTTCTTCAGTTCTTTGATCTTCATACTTTATTCTTCAGACTTTGTCATAACAGCAGAAGGCTGGAGCTAAGATGCTCTCGAGTTTGACATTCAAGCAAGAGAACACAATAGCTGATGAGAGTCTTCAGATGTTCTCGAGTCTGACATTCAAGCAAGAGAACATTGTAACTGATGTGAGTCTTCAGCAGTTGTAGCAGTGGCATGTGGGACTTAGAGGTTTTCCTGATCTTGGCTCATTGGTTCTTTTGGTCCAACAAACTCCCCCTGAACCAATGCAGCCAAAACCTCTAATTATTGGATGTCCCACTTATTGATGGCATAAAGATTGGTCTATTTCCTTCTAGATCAGATTAGAAGTTGACCCAGATAAGCACTGGCCAGAGAGGTAGTCTCAAGTGTTTGTTTGGCTAAGTATGGATGGGAGCTCTGTCTTGGGAAATTGGACACAGAGCTGTTGCCCCATCCATGAGATCTACCTCCCACGTACAAGCCGGTAGGATTCTCGACAGTAGGCCTGAAGAAAGATCATTTGTTCTTCTTTGGATAGGTCTTCAGGTTCACCTTCGAACAATCCCTCCCGACCGTACAGCTCTGAGATGAACTTGACCTGTCTTCCATTTTTGAGCTCAACTGTTGTGATTTGCCTGTATGCAAATTCATCAGGGTGTTTACCCTCCAACAACAGAGTGAGCTCATTCCTACGGAAATTCTCAAGCTTCTTATAGACCAGACCCTTCCTAACCACCCTATTGTCTAGCATTGAAAAGGGTGATTGGCCGGCTCTATAAGCTTTCTCGAATTCATCTACTATTTCCCAGGGTGTTATTACAATAGCCACAGAGATCTCTTCATCTACGATTCTCTTTAGTTGGCTTTTGTATCTCACAGGCATGTCCTTCTTGACTATCCTGTGAGCCACCCTTGGGTCAGGCCAAGTTCTCACCCTCTCCCTTTCATATTGAAAGGTTTGTTTGAGGGTGAATAATCTCAGAGCTTCTCTCTGCATGTTTATTATAGAGGTGGTAGCAGTATAACATTTGTCAATGCTTTTCAGCATTTCCTCATCATGTCTTTTCTGCTGCTCCTCCTCTTCTAACTTTACCCTCACAGTGTCCTGCTGTGAGGTGGGAGTGATGGTTTTTGGTTTAGCTTTGGGTAGAGGTATAACTGCTGAAAGTGACAGGCTATCCTCCTCATCCTCCTCTTCTTCATCTTGCAGCCTCAGCACCCTTCTCTTCTTCTTCAAGGGTGGATCATTGGCTGCGGGTTTTGGTGGTAAAGGAGTTGGTTTTGTGGGTTGTGGTTGGGTTGTTGGTGTGGGAGTGTTGGCAGGCACTGCTAGTAGCCTGGAGATAAGGGCTGGTTTGGTTAGCTTTACTAGCAGTGTCCTGTTCCCAGCACCGGCTTCAGATAGGGCCTCAGCGACCAGTCCCTTGGTAAAATCACCAGCCGAACAGATCTTGGTGGTTATTGCCAAGAGTCTGTCCCTGGTCCATGCCTTAACATCAAGGACTGGTCTGCCCAGGTACTTCGAAGTGAACCTACTCATAGCCTCAAGTTTCTGTCTTTCCTCTTGGCTATGAGTAGTCCATCGGTACTCAATCTCTCTCCTCTCCATATTCCTGATCTCTTGATCTAGCAAGGCAGTGTCCTTGTCAAAGCCTTGCCTGAACAGCTGTTCAATGACTTTGTTCATTGAACGGTTATGTTCAGCATCAGCCTCCTTGACAAGGGCTGCTAGATCAGGATCATCCACCTTCTTTCCCTCCACTCCCTCTTTCTTATCAGTGACACTGAAATCCTTCTGGATTCCAGCCACTTCTATATGCTCTACCTCCCTCACTTTCCTCTTCCCCTTCTCCCTCACCCTACTACTCTCCTCAACCAACTCCCTCTCTACCACCACCTCTTTCTCTGCCTCTTTCTCCTCCTCTCCTCTCTTCCTCTTGTCTTGCACTGATGTCTCCCCCTTTTTGGGTGCATTGGTTGGGGTTTGACTATCAGCAAGAGCCTTAGATATGGCAACCTCCACCATGGGTTGTATATATGTGGGAAGCCTCTCATCCAGGGTTTGAATGACTATATCTTTAAGGATTGGTTTGATGAGAGGTAGGGATTTCTGGAGGATAGCATCCAGCTGCTCAGGGGGGTTCTGACCCTGAGAGCTAGTGCCAGAAGCAGGGGCTGGTGGCTGAGTTTGTGGGAGTGGCTCAGTGTTTGTGAGACCTTCGGGTGAAGGTGCCATCTGTGGGGTAGTGGTGGCAGATGGACTTCTATCCTGAGTCATTTGAGCAAGCAGCTCTTTGAGTCTGCTTATCTCATCCTCTAGGATAGTGTTTTGAGCTACTACATCGTAGAAGAAGCTCAGGTCATCATCAGCATGAGCTGACTCACCTGACCTCCTAACATTGTCAGGATGAACATGTCCTGAGTGTGGCTCAGTAATGACATGTGCCCCTTGTTCATGGTACTGGGGACTTCTGGCCTCAGGATTGGATCCATCATCGGCCATTGCCTCTGGTGAGGTCTTAGTGATGTTACCAGCTTCACCCTGCTCAGATGTTGATGCAGGGGAAGTGGCAGCCTCACCAGATTGTTCTATCTCCCTAGCCACACTGGGAGATTGAACTGATTCTCTGTGCTGTGGGCTCCTATCAGCACTTGTGCCCACCCCCTCTTCGGTTGTAGTCTCCTCAGTTGTAATAGGTTTCTGGGGAGAGGGTGGAGTGCTCAGATCGGTCAGCACTTTGGCTATTACCAATGTTGGGCTTAGTGGGGCGGTTTCCTCAGTATGTGGGCTAGAAGTAGTATGCACATGGGGAGGACTGTGCTCTTCAATGGCAGTCTCCTCAAGTGAGAGAGACCCCAGTAATGTGGTTGCCCCAAAATTGGTTGCATCAGGCTCCTGTTGAGAGGAAGCCTGTGCGGTTGTGGTGGGTGGAGTCATGGTACCTGCTGGGAGAATCGAGCCAGCAGGCACATCCTGCCTTTGTGTGGCAGGGGCATCCTCAGGGGACTCATCTCCCTGAGTAGCCTTTTTGGGCTTCTTTTTGGTTTTTGGCTTGGTGGGGACTGTGGATTTGGAAGTGGAGGCTGTGGGTTCCAGCTGCGTGGGTTTTCGCAGCCGGCCAGCCTGTTTGAGTGTTTGGTCGGTGTTGTGCCTGGAGTATACCTCGCTTGAACAGCCATGGCAGGGACCCCAGTGCCAACTAGTCCCTCAGCCTGAAGCTGGTTTTCGATCATGGCCATTATGAACCGTGGATACAAGTTCCAACGGTTAGAAAAAGGTTTTGTGGCCATGTCCTTGAGTTCCAAAAATAAAAGATCAGTAAAATTTAAAGGTTGTTTCTCAAGGATAGAATACAATACCTGCTGCCACCTTGTGGACATCTGGTCCCACGAAGAGGTCTTGGGAGCCAGACAGACATTCACCATGTGAAAGATCAATCGTTGAGGGTCAGGGAAATGTTTCTTCAACAAGGTGGAGGCGGAGAGGTTACCCTGGTAGTCATGGGATGTGAATGAGAGATCCAGGGTACCTTTGGGGTAGGAAGTTGGGTGAGTGGCATCCTCCAGCTCTAGGGTTTGTCGTATTGTAGCTGGGGTGATGACCACGGGTTTGCCATTGACGGAGGACCGGAGAGAGACCTCGCCATCCTGCTCTCCGGTTTGGACGGTCACATTTGTCCAAAACTCCGTCAAGGAGTCGGTGTATAGAGTGGGGTTCAAGAGAAAAGCCGTTTTGTAAGGTGAGTCGTTCATAAGATCGACGGCTTGGTGAAACTTGGGCCATAATGGCGATTTTGTAAGGTGGGCGACACAGTTGTGTCGAGGTTTCAGTTGCATGTTCGCCATTAATGGTGTATGGGAATTTCAGAGTTTTGTAAGGATTAGGTCAAGTGAGGAGTAAATGCTCTGAAGGTGGGGTATTTATAGGATAGGGCAAAGGTTGAAAGAAAACTACTGAAGGTTTTGGTGTTAGTTATCAGGTGTTGTAACAGCTGATGACGTGGTTTTAACCTTCAGTGGTTGTAACATCTGAGGACTTGGTGTTAGCCTTCAGTAGTTGAAACTACTGAGACCTTGGTTTTGTCCTTCAGATGTAAACATCTGAAGAGTTACTCAGTCTTCAGTAGTTATGAACTACTGATGACTTAGTATTCTTCTTCAGACGTTGTAACAACTGAAGACTTGGTGTTAGCCTTCAGTAGTAGTGAACTACTGAGATCAGTAGTTGTGAACTACTGAAGACATGGTATTGCTTCAGTTGTTGTAAACAACTGAGGATTTGGTGTTGGCCTTCAGTAGTTGTGAACTACTGATGTCAGTAGTTATGAACTACTGAAGACATGGTTTTGTCCTTCAGTTGTTTGTGTATGAAACCTCAGCTGTTGTTATCAGCTGATGAGAAATTACTCATCAGCTGTTTCCGTCAAATCAGTTGTTTCATACTAGCCTCCACACTTACTCATCAGCTCTTTGGCTGACTTTCAGATGTTTCGACCATTCAGCTCTTGTGAATATTTATGCCTTCAGCTCTTGTGATCAGATGTTCACAAGTGCTGATGAAATATTCTTCAGAGCTGGTGAACAAATTTTGTCTTCAGTATTTGTGTAAGATTACACATCAGTACTTATGAGCAAAATTTGTTCTTCAGTACTTATTTATTTGAAAATCATACATCCGTAGTTGTAATCCACCTCACTACATCAGTTGTTTTTCAATAAATAATGTACATCAGTACTTTGAGTCATTTTAGTCTTCAGTAGTTGTGAAAGAGCTGAAGACTAAATTACTCATCAGTACTTGTATTTGACCTTTGCTCTTCAGTAGTTGTGAACTAAGAGTACCAGCATAGGTCAAATCAATCAAGCTGCAGCATACCAAGCCTTAGTACCAAATTTTGGAATGTGGCACTATCTAAAGGCTTAGTAAAGATGTCTGCAAGCTCATCAGCACTAGGTACAAACTTAGGATCAATCAGACCTTTCTCATAGCAATCCCTGATAAAATGATGTCTGATCTCAATATGTTTGGTCCTTGAGTGCTGGACTGGATTCTTAACAATACAGAGAGCTGAAGCACTATCCATTAATAATGGAGTCTTAGTCTCAGTAATGCCATAATCCAGAAGTTGGTTCTGAAGCCAGAGTATTTGAGAGGTACAACTTGCAGCCGCAATATACTCAGCTTCAGCAGTGGATGTAGCAATTGATGTTTGTTTCTTACTCTGCCAAGAAACTAAACAATTGCCTAGGAATTGGCAACCACCAGAAGTGGACTTTCTGGTGACTTTGCATCCTGCATAGTCACTATCAGAGAAACCAACTAATTTGCAAGAATGCCCAGCTGAATACCAAAGTCCTAGTGATTGGGTACCTTGCAGATATCTAAAGATCCTCTTGACTGCAATCAAATGGGATTCTTTAGGTGCAGCCTGAAATCTAGCACAAGCACATGTTGAAAACATGATGTCTGGTCTAGAAGCTGTAAGGTACATCAAGGACCCAATCATACATCTGTAAAGGGTTTCATCAACCGCTTTACCTTTCTGATCAACATCTAGTTGTGTGATGCTGCTCATGGGAGTAGAACAGGGCTTACAGGTTTGTAAATCAAACTTATTCAACAAGTCTTTGGTATATTTGGACTGATGGATGAAGATTCCATCATCCTGTTGTTTGATTTGCAAACCTAGAAAGAACTGCAATTCTCCCATAGCACTCATTTCAAATCTGAGCTTCATAAGCTTTGTAAATTCATCACACAACTTTGGATCAGAGGATGCAAAGATGATATCATCAACATAAATCTGAACAAGGAGCTTATGTTGTCCTACAGTCTTGATGAATAAGGTTTTGTCAATGGTGCCCCTAGTGAATGTATTTTCAAGAAGAAAGGTTGAAAGTGTCTCATACCAGGCTCTAGGTGCTTGCTTCAGCCCATAAAGAGCCTTATCAAGCTTGTACACCCAATCAGGATGTTTATTGTCCTCAAACCCTGGTGGTTGACACACATAAACCTCTTCTTTGATTTTCCCATATAGGAAGGCACTTTTGACATCCATTTGATAAACCTTAAGGCTGTGAAAGGCAGCATAAGCTAAGAACAATCTGATTGCTTCTAGTCTGGCCACAGGTGCAAAGGTCTCATCATAATCGATGCCTTCCTCCTGTGCAAACCCTTGAACAACCAGTCTGGCCTTGTTCTTGACAATTTGGCCCTTCTCATCTGTTTTGTTCCTGAATACCCACTTGGTGCCTATAGCACACTTACCTTTGGGTAATGGAACAAGCTCCCACACTTGCTGTTTCTTGAATTGAAGTAGCTCAAGCTGCATAGCTTCCACCCATCCATTGTCTCTTAAAGCAATATGATAGTTCTTTGGTTCTTGCTGACTGATGAAGAGAGCATAGAAGCAGAAGTTGGACAATTGATTCCTGGTTGAAACTCCAACATGAATATCACCAATGATTTGTGAAGTGGGGTGATTCTTGAGCTCTTGATAAACTATAATATCTGTGCAAGTGTTTGTAGACCCATCAGCAGCAACAGATGGTGATGGAGATTCCTGAAACCATGTAGAGGATGGCAGCTCAAACGAAGTAGAGCAAGCAGAAATCTCATCAGCATTTGTAGTGGATGGAGCTGCTGAGGCTACAGGAGCATCAGGTTCAGTGAACTTAGGCAGGTTGTCACTAAACCTGAAGAGGTGAGTACTAACTTCATCATCATCAGTACCACCAGGTGGAGATCTGCTGACAGGCTCAACAGATGGAGGTTGATAAGGAACATATTGCAGTATGTCCAGATCAAACAACTCCACAGGGTTTTGTGGAATCTTGTCCCTTGGAGATTCATTAAACTTAACATGCAGAGTTTCTTCAACCCCCTTGGTTCTACAGTTGAAGACTCTGTATGCTTTGCAAGTTGATGAATAACCAACAAAGTACCCTGCATCCACCTTACTAGCAAACTTATGGAGTGGGTTGCTAGTGTTGAGAATGAAACAAGGACACCCAAAGGCTCTAAAGAATGAAATAAGAGGGGCCAAATGATGAAGAACTTCATAGGGAGTCTTCATCAACCTCTTATTTACTAAGGCTCTATTCTGTACATAGCAAGCTGTATTGACAGCTTCAGCCCAAAAGGTTAGTGGCAGCCCTGAGTCAGCCAACATTGACCTTGCTGCTTCAATGAGGGTCCTGTTCTTTCTCTCCACCACTCCATTCTGCTCAGGAGTTCTAGGAATGCTAAACTGCCTTCTAATTCCCTTGGACAGGTAGAAGTCATCAAGTGTGTGGTTTCTAAATTCTGTTCCATTGTCACTCCTCACACACTTGACCTGTAGGGAATACTGCTTTTCTACATGTAACACAAAGTTCATTATTGTCTTTGCTGCTTCATCCTTGGAGTGCAAGAAGAAAGTCCATACAAACCTGGAGTAATCATCCACAATTACCAGGCAGTATTTCTTCTTTGCCATGCTCATCACTCTCACAGGACCAAAGAGATCCATGTGCAGAAGTTGTAAGCAGGCAGTGGACTTTGGTTCTTCTATTGAAGGGAATGAAACTTTGTGTTGTTTTCCTTTCAAGCAAGCAGTGCAGTCATCTTCACACTTGAACTCCTTCAGAGGCAATCCTCTTACTAAACCATGGCTTATAAGCTGATTCATGTTCTTGAAATTTACATGACCCAGCCTTCTATGCCATAGTGTAGACTCTTGAGGAGATGCCTTGGAGAATAGGCAAGGATGGCCTTTTAGATCCATCTTTTTGGAAAGATCTAAGGCATACACTCTTCCTGTCCTGTTGGCCTTCAGGAGAGTGTGTTCATCCAGTGCCTTGTCAATCAAACTCAGAACTTTGGATGACAGAATCCTACAGTTCTGGCTTGTGAAAAGGGCAACATGGCCTTTGTCACACATTTGACTGACACTCAAGAGGTTGTACTTGAGATTCTCCACATGGTTAACATCATCAAACCTTATTTCCCCGTTGGAAACAAAGCCTTTTCCGACGATGTAACCCTTTGCATCATTGCCAAAAGAAACAAATCCCTTCTTTCCTTGAGAGTAATCATTAAGAAGGGAGCTGCTTCCAGTCATATGCATGGATCCTCCACTGTCTACATACCAGATGCTTCTATGGCATGTTGAAGAACCCTGCAAACACAACCATGTGTTAGTTAGTCTTGGAGACCCAAACCTGCTTGGCTTTGGGTCTGTTCATAGCTACAGGTGTAGCACTAACAGGTGTGTTATGAGTGACAGCTTGAGGTGAAGAAGATGGTACAGAAGAGGAACCCTTTGGCTTGGACTTCCTTTTCTGTGGTTTCAACATAGGAGCATCTAAGTGGTTGACTCTTCCCACTAGTTGCTGAACCATCATCACCAACTGTGTCTGATTTTGTGATAAAGCCTTCAGCTCTTCAGACACATTGGAGTTTGCTGATGATGAGTTCCTATGTTGTACCATCTTTTTCTGAGCAACCTCAGCTGTTGCCTGAGTAATCCCTACCTTCTTAGATTTAACTTTGGGCCTAGGGATTTCAGGCTTGGATGTTGCCAGTACAAACTTGGATTCAAACTCATTCTTCATTTTATTGATGCTCTCAGTAATTTTCTCCTTCTGTTTGAGTTTGGAACCCCTTTTGTACCAGCAATCATCAGTAAGATGATTGAACAAGCCACATATCTCACATGGCTTTTTCTTCATCTTATGCTGATCATCAGCTGAAGAGGATTTAACTGCTGAAGACTTGTTCTTCAGCTGTTTGTCATCAGTACTAGCAGTTTTCTTCCTAGTGCCTGCTTTCCTGGTATCCTCTCTAGCTGTCTTCAAACCTTTCCTACTGTTAGTTTTCTTCTCTTTAGTGCTAACAGTATTTGAGGTTTGAACTTCAGATGTTGTCACTTGCTCTCCAGTACCTTCAGTACTTCTAGTGACAACTCCTGAGTTGATCAGCCTTTTGGTCATGTGACAATCTATCTCTGATGATGCTGATTCAGAGGATAATAAGTCACATGATGAGAAGGATTGGTTATTGCTCTCCCCATCAGATTCAACTTCTGCTCTTGAAATTAAGTCTGTGGGAGGAGCAGTGTGATTATAACCAATCCCAAACTTCACATTGGAAGCTGTTTGCTTGCTAAGAAGCATTTCAAAACCCTTGCATGATTGCACCCATCGATCACACTCAACTTGGGTGGTTGCAAGAGTTTCCTTGAGGTCCTTGTACTTCTCTAGAAGTACATCTTCCCTAGCTTTACTATCTTTGATTTGGCAGTTGAGCTTGTAAATCTCATCATTTTTATCTTTTAGAGCAACCTCAAAATCAGCTTTTCTTTTGGAAATAGTGTGCTCAAGCTCAAGATTTTTATCTATTAAAGCTACATTTGCTTTTCTAATAGAAGCAAATGCTGCTATGCATGACTCTAAACAAAGCTTGGCTTTTGCCTCAGTGGATACCTGAGATGAGGCATTGGATGATGACCCTTCAGCAGAATCAAGGGCCATCAGAGCAAGATTTCCAAAAGGTTGATCACCAGCATGTTGACCAGCACCTTGGAGTAGTGGCTCCTGACCAGATAGCTCTTCTGGTAGACTACTCCAGTCAACAGCAGTTGGGGTGAAAAAGCTTTGTTGTTGAGGTTGTGTGTGGTGATGAGATTGGGAAGAATGAGGCTCTGGAAGAGCATGAGGTGGTTGAGCCGGGGGTGCTTGAGGTTGACCAGGCTGAGGCATGTAGTAACAGGGGTAAGGATAAGGCATATGACCCTGTGGCACAAAATAAGCAGGTGGTGCTTGTGCCTGAGATGGATGGGAAGAACTGTAGGAAGGTTGCCCTTTGTGCTGTGACCTATTGCTGGGAAAAGTCACAAAGGGTGCAGATGAGTTAGATCCAGATGATCTACACTCTCTTGCAAAGTGTCCAAGCCTTTGGCACTTGTGACACCTCAACTTGCTCTTGTCAAAACCAACTTTGGTTTTGCCAGAGAGTCCTGGGAATTTCCTACCAGTTCTTTTGTAGAACTTCTGAGAGCGGATATTTATCATTGCCATTTGGTTCAAAATATCCATCTCTTCCAGATCATCATCTGGAATGCCCTTCAAATCCTCCATCAGAAAACACAAGTTGTCACCACCACCTCCTGAACTACTAACACCAACAAAAGCTTGTTCTGAGTTGGTAGAGAAATCAATATGCTCATCATAAGAACTTTCTGATGAAGCATATTCTGACTCATGACTTATCAAGGCAGCATTACCTTGGACAAAGTCATCAGCAAGCTTGCCAGAAGAGGACAGCTTCCTCTTTTGCTCTATCTCTCTTTCAAAAGTAAGCAACTTCCCATGAAGTTGTGTGAGAGATAGAGTTTCCAGATCAGCACTGGAGCGTAGGACAATAGTATATGTGTCCCACCTCTCAGGCAATGACCTGAGGAACCTGTTGTTCATCTGGCTTTTGGAGTACTCTTGTTTGACCATCTTTAGTTCAGAGATCAAACAAGAGAACCGCTCATATTGCTGGGTCAGAGTCTCACCCTTTCTATATGAGAATGTCTCATATTGCTGGGCAAGGATTTCCCTATTGTTTGCTAAGACCGAATCAGTTCCTCCAAATTGTTCCTTTAGAGCAACCCATAGGTCATGAGCAGACTCATGATGCAAGAGCCCTGAATATATCTCGTTTGGAATGGCCATGGCTAAAATTCCATGGGCTCTAGCATCAATTTCAAACAGCTTTAGATCTTCGTCCGAATACTGTTCAGGTTTCTTTGCAACCTGTTCATTAGATTCCGGGACGCTCACCATAGGCTTGTATGGCCCATGCACCACTGACTTCCAACAACCAGCACTGTTGACAGCCAAGTGGTGTAGCATACGTCTTTGCCATATGTTATACTCGTTCCTAACCAGCATCGGAGGCTTGGTTGCGGAACCAGTATTGTGAGGATCATTGGTTGGTGTTGTCATCTCAGGGTTTGGTCAAAAACAAGTTTAAACACGACAATCGTAACTCAAAACCACCAAAAGACCTCAAGATTTTGGCCGGAAACAGCAGAAACTCACTCTCTATGGCTAACTTCTTGCAAATTGCTAATTCGATCAAACTGAGAGATCAAAAGAGCAGTTTCAAATGATCAATGGTAAGATCGATCAATGATTAACCTGCTCTGATACCATTTGACAGGATCTCAGCCTCTCGTGTTGATCAATTAGATTATGTTCGCAGCGGATTTAGCACATTAATTAGCAATTAAAGCAAGAACATAAAAGATATTTCAATTAAAGCATAAACATAGAGAGAGAGAAGAGTTCTGCGAAGCAATAAATGTTCTATTGGTCGCACGTTTCGGCAATTAAGACTGTATGGTTACCCATCCTTTTATAGGCGGCAAAAGGATGGGTTGATGTCCTTTTTCTGACATCACTGAATATTCAAATTACAACTGACAAAAACATAAAACTACTGAAGATGTCAACAACTGACATCTTCTTACAAAAGTTCCTAAGTGCTGACAAAAGTAAACTACTGAAATCCTACAACAACTGAAGAACAAGCTCTTCAGTCGTTTATAACTACTGATACTATAACAACTGAAGAACATGCTCTTCAGTTGTTGTACAACTACTGAAATGAAATAAACTACTGACAAAGAAAAACCACCACAACAACTGAAGAAGACTTCTTCAGTTGTTGTGACAAACTCTGAGTCTTCAGTACTTGGTCTTCAGACTTGGCTTCAGATGATATAACAACTGATGACTTCAGTAGATATCATCAGTTGTTGTCTTCAGTCTTTGTCTTCAGACTTTGTGCTTCAGTAGAAGGTCTTCAGTTCTTTAGTTCTTCAGCTTTTGATTCTTCAGTACTTGTCTTCAGTACTTGAAGTCTTCAGTACTTGTAAGATCAGTACTTCAGACTTCAGTACTTGGTCTTCAGTACTTTGGAGTCTTCTTCAGCTGATGTTCTTCAGTTCTTTGATCTTCATACTTTGTTCTTCAGAATTTGTCATAACAGCAGAAGGCTGGAGCTAAGATGCTCTCGAGTTTGACATTCAAGCAAGAGAACACAATAGCTGATGAGAGTCTTCAGATGTTCTCGAGTCTGACATTCAAGCAAGAGAACATTGTAACTGATGGGAGTCTTCAGCAGTTGTAGCAGTGGCATGTGGGACTTAGAGGTTTTCCTGATCTTGGCTCATTGGTTCTTTTGGTCCAACAGTACTTGCGCATTCCACCAGGATAAAGCAACACCTTCCAGGGTCCCGGTGGCATATTTCACCTGATCGACAGCTGGGCAGTTGCATTTGGAGAAAACAAATTCTGTCTTCTCAAACCATCGTACTAGTCCTACATCCCCTTCAGTCCCGCTGTAGGTGTGTGGCTTACAGTCCATAAAGGACTTATAAGTACACACTTGTGGTCCTGTTTTAACACGGTAAACATTGATCAGATATCCTATACGGTTAACTATGGTATTTGATTTAACTTTCTATCATCGTTTACCTGCTGGCTGTCCCGGTTGGGAAGCAGTCACCGCTTCCTGAACATGTTCATTTATCAGGGCAGCTAATTCAGCAGGGGTCATGTTTATGGCACCGCCGCCATGATCTCCGGCGCCACGTCCGCGTCCGCGCCCACGTCCACAACCACGTCCATGTCCACGGGCATCCATTTTTCACTTTACATTCACAAATACAATAATGAGTAACATCAAACACATTTATCTCATTGAAGTACAGTAAACATGAAGAAATAATGAATTTGACACCACAACATTTATAACAAAAATAATAACCAAAGGTAAATAAATTGCAAATGAGTCACAAAATATTTATCAATGTCAAAATTTGAGTTTGTCGTTCGGGTGGGGAAACAACCCTTCCCACATAGGTTTCAAAATAACGCTATGCACTCAAAGTTATAAGAATAAAGAGAATCAATTGAACAAAGCTGATCCATCACTGTTTCCACCTTCCGGAGCTTCTTCTGGTTCTTCCTCAGGGTCTTCATCGGAGTCTTCGACAGGTGCAGGGTTATCCTCGATTTGTAGTGCTGCGAGCTGTGCTTCTAATCCGGTTAGTCTGCTCTCGACGCCCATATTATGGAGATCCTGTTCTCCCATACGCTCAGTAAGATCCATCACTCTACCAGCCATTTAGAAATTTCCTATGATGGACATCGACAACCGCTCCTCAATCATAGCCATCTTTAGCCATAGTCGGCGTATATCATTCTTAAGTGTGGAGTTCTCGTCAATGAGCACTCCAACTCGTCGACGCTCAGTCTCAAGTGTCACGGTCAATGCCGCCACAGATTGCTCAAGGGGTACATCTAGAGATGGGAGGGTGGGTGTTGCAGAGGTAGTTGCTGACCTAGTCCTAGGTTCAGCAGTGGCCGGCTTCGGAACACACTTTCTACAAATCATGTGATCTATACAAGTCGGATAATAACTCCAATCTCGTGGAGGGTCGCGTTCAGGTGGCACAAACGGTTGATCCCAGCCTATCTCACCATGGGGGTAAGGATGTCGCGGCCAGTCATATACTCGGTAAGGTACAGGTGGAAGGGATCTAGAACGAGCACATCTTTTTCCCAAAACCCATGACGATGATGCCATGTTGCAGAGAATGTGATGTGTATGCCAATGAGTATACAGTAAGAGGAATAAGGAAAAAGTAACTAACTAACTGTGTGCGGTTATAGTCCAGTGTGTATGCAACCTAGTTCCCTATAACCAATGGCTCCGATACCAATCCATCACACCCTCAAAATCCACGTGCGGAGTTTTACCACGAGGCATGTGAACAAACCAGGATCACAGTCAATAGTTACTCAGAACGACTCTATATGCCATGTTTAAAAAAACAAACCAAAGTTCAAACTTTAAAACCTTACGGGAGTGTTTTGTAAACAAGACAAACCCAAAATATAAAAATGCATAATATGGCAAAACATGCGCCATCCAAATGTTTGAAACCCATAATTAAAAGACAAGTAAATGTGTCTATAAAATAAAGCCTTAGAATGCATGTTGGACCCGTGTTGTGCTCCTACTGGCAAGATGAGTTATCGACCTGAGAATAGCATACTAAAATGTCAACACAATGGTTGGTGAGTTCAAGAGTTGGCGTTCAAATATAAACAGTTTAACAGTTGTGATATATAAGCAGTGTATTGTAACAGATAACTAGTCTATTAACAATAAATATTAATTCATAGTGATTTCGCAATTGAAGCTGACTGTGATAGTTTTTGCCTCCTGTCATGACTTACCAGGTCGTGACAAATGTTCATTAGGACAAATGTTCATTAGGACAAATTGCACCCGGTTGACCTTGAGTCACACAGGTGGGGCTCGTCAGACCCAGTAGTACTACCCAAGTTTCCCCGCTATTCAATATTAACAATTCGAAACTGTGAGGACTTTTCCATGGTAAACATCACTATATTAATATTATACACAACTTAAATATATTAAGCGTTTGTGAAATTACAAGTATGCTATCTCCCCCAAAAAAGATTAAATAAAGAGTGGGGCATGAACTCACCTGATATGCGTACAAATACTTAGGGTTTACTTAGAAGTGAGAGTGGACAGACAACCTTCAGAGGTTACCTAGATCATGTAAGTACATAAGTATGTGTAAACAGAGAACATGTAGAACCCTAAGTACACTACAACCAAAGACTCAAGGTTTCAGAAAAGAGACATGTTTGACCCAGTTGACCCGTTTGACCCATTGGTGACATTATGTGTTGTAAACGATTTAAGCAAACATAATCGTACATCATACATGGTTAACATTCAAATGGATCACATGTGGTGCTACATTACCCAAGTGTATTACTTAGATCATCATACTACTAAATATCATACAAGTCATGTAAGTCCCTAACAACTAGCATGCTCAATGTAACTATAACACAACTAGTGCATCATACAAGGTCAAATCATGCATAACCTACTCATATGACCCATAACTATGAATTATCATAAACATGCCAAAACCGATAATCTACCAATTAATCATTCATACTATCCAACAACACATTCAACATATTCATTACATTCAACATACACCAAGATGATAAATTTCCAGTCCCAAACATGATGCCATAGTTACTAATCCACATTCAACATCATACATAATCATCAAAGTGCATAAATCACACATAACCAAATAGGCATTCCATACAACATAATTAACTGGTTCTATCACCTTAGAAATCATCCATGGACATCCTAACATGCTCCTATGTCCCAAACATGCTCAAACTATCATCCTTCAAACTTTGTGCAAATAAAGTTTCCCTTTTGGGAAAGTACATCCTAAAATATATCAAGCACCCAATGTATACATGAATTCATCAATAATATACCATTTCAAGTTCATAATAACATCTAAGCATGATCAACAACATCCAAATATCATAATTCAATAATTTCATACCTAAAAAGTTACTACTTTTGGAAATCTATGAACTACAACATTCATTCTTGGTTTTCTAGCATACATATCATCAATCTAACATACATATGTCATCATAAACACTTCAACAACATCAATTCATCATCAAATCATCATATCATGGAAAATAAAGTTACTATTCTTAGTAACCTGTGAACAATGCATCAAAATCCAACCTTTCTTGCATAATCGACGTTAACTAGCATACATTCAACATAACTAACATGATAATGTGACAACCCGAAAATTTTCATGATTTAATAAAAATTTTTATGTGAATTTATAGTTTATTTTTATATTTAATTAATAATAATAATAAAAATAATAACAATAATAATAATAATATTATTATTAAAAATAATAATGTTAATAATGATAATATTAATAATAATGAAAATATTGTTATTAATAATAATTTATAAATTGATTTAATAAAGTCCAGGGTTAGTTTTGTAATTTCTAAAACTTATTTTAGAAACTTAAATCATGAAATAATAAACATTCTAAAGTACAGGGGGCCATTGTGTAAATATTTTAAAACCCAACCCCCCTTCCCCGTCGACCCCTTTCTCCGGCCATTCTCCGACCAACGATTCCGGCGACTCCAAACACCCACTAAACACCGATTTCAATCAAATTAAACCGCACCAACACTTTCGTGGGGATGAACCGAACCTGTGACCCACAAACAAGATAAAAATTGAGTGCTATCTATACCTAACCCACTCATCGATTGTCGGCCAAGAAAAATACCACTATCGAGCACTAAAACAGTTAATTAATCGAATTCATCGTGTATATAAGATCACATAACCATTCCCAATCGAATGCACCATTCAGTTTCATCTAAAAACATACAGATACATCAATTCGATCATCATCATCATTCGGACCTGCAACTCTTTCAAAATCCCGATTAAAACCATTATAAACCCAAATTTCCAGAGGGCTTTTGATCATTAGTATCATTAGAACCTTCCTGCGTAATTAATTGGATTATCATCAGCGTTTGATCGTTGTTTGGATTCCACATTAGTCGCGACCAGTTCTGCGATTGTTCTTGACATATCGAGCATCCAAACAGGTAATTGAAACTACCTACATACTCGATTTCTTATAGGTAATAAAAGCCCTATCGTTCCAATCGATTATAACATCGAATTGAGCTTCGATTTGATCGATTTCAGAATTAGGGTTCTTGGATTTGGGGTTATCCAATCGGTTTGTGTTTAAAAGAATTAAAAACGGATTATTACCGCGGCCTTGTGCCTTGGTCTACTGGTTTGGGGTTGTGATTCTGAACAGGAGGTCAGGGGTTCGAACCCTGCCCCCAACACATTTTTTTAAAAGCCTTTTTAAGTCTTTTAAAAATACAGAAAAATTACCAAAAATTATAGAAATAATTTTTAAGAACTTCTTTTATTTTAAATACCTTTAAATGATTTTCTGTAATTTATTTATTTAAAAACACCTTAAAATAAATTTATAAAATAATATTTAAAAATATTATAAATAACCATTTTTATAAAATAGACTTTAAATAATGATTTAAAGTATTAATCTATTGATTGGACACCATATTAATTTTTAATTATGGATAAATTATAATAATTGTGGAAATTTATTTCTTTAAATTCCTTATTTAATTATTTATTGATATACTTATTACAAATGTTATAAATAGTTACTTTTATAAAAATGGATTTTAAATGATGATTTAAATCATCAAGTTATTAATAAGGATTATATTATTTTAATTATGGATTTATTATGATAAATGAAGGAATTATATTTAATAAATTTCATAAATTATTTACAAATACAAATATTATCATTATAATTATGATCACGCCATTGTTATTATTAATATCAATATTGGTAATATTATTAAGACATGGTGTTGTTTGTATACCAAATCGTGTACATCAAACCGAACCGACCCGAATCCGACCAAATATATTTATTCGCGTTGAACATGTTTTAAAAACTTAATTACAATTAATAATAGGTGTAGATCGTGTTTGATCGTGCATTGCCTTATTCTTTGAAGTTCTTGTTCATTTCATTACATCAAATCAAGGTGAGTTCAAGCCCCACTATTTTACCAAATCTCTTTTGGGTAAGTTCATTTTATTAAAACTCTTTTGGGGAGATAGCATACTGGTAATGTTACAAACGTTTTCATTATATATTTAAGATGTGTATGATATTAAAGATAGTGCTGTTGATCATTATAAAAGTCCTCACACTTTCGAATTGTTAATATTGGATAGCGGGGAAAGTTGGGTAGTACTACTGGGAGTGACGACCCCACCTGTATGACTCGAGGTCAGTCGGGTGCAATTTGTCCTATGATTATTCGTCACGATATGGAGACGTCGTGACGGGAGGCAAACATAACATAGTCAGCTTCAATGTCGAAATCACTATTTAATATCGTTTGTGAATGGGCTAGCTAGCCATTACAATGCACATGCTTAAATATACACTGTTGTTAAACTGGGATGTTTAACTGTGAACTCTTGAACTGATCAACCGTTGGGTTGATACACGCTATTGTTAAACTGGGATGTTTAACTGCAAACTCTTAAACTGATCAACCGTTGGGTTGATACACGCTATTGTTAAACTGGGATGTTTAAAACGCAAGCTCTCGAACTAATCAACCATTGGGTTGATTACACTTTTGTTAAACTGTTATGATTAAACTCAAACTCTTGAACTTACCAACCATTGGGTTGATACACACTTTTGTTAAACTGTTTTGTTTAAACATAAACTCTTGAACTCACCAACCGTGTGTTGACTTTTAGTATGCTATTCTCAGGTCACTAAATCTGGACTGCTGTTAGGAGCACTACACGGGTCAAGCATGCATCCTAACGCTTAAACAATGATACATTTGTTTATCTCTATATTTTGGGTTTGTTTTATTTGTTTAAACGCTTCCGCATGAATTATAAAAGTTTGAACTTTGTTATGTTAAACGTTGCATATAGAGTCGTTCCAAGTAACTATTGACTGTGATCCTGGTTTGCTCACCCCTCTGTGATAGATTCCAGACCCGGAATTTGAGGGTGTGACAGATTGGTATCAGAGCCATTGGTTATAGAGAACTAGGTTGCATACACACTAGACTATAACCACACACAGTTAGTTAGTTACTTGTTCCTAGTCTTCCTAAACTTAACTTATCATCGTAGGTTCAAATCCTTAGACTTTATGTCTAACCTATGAAAATCTTATCGAGGTTTTGAATTCCATAAACCAAATGAACTTGTGTGACACATAGACACCTGTATTCTGGATTTCCTGGCAAAAGGCCCTCGGGCTAAGGCTAGCATATCGCATATATCTCATTGCGAGACCTGGTATGCTTACCTGGGGATTTCCGGGATGAGTGATAAACTATGGTCAATACACAGGTCTCTAAGGCAAATGGGTCAAATTACCTTGGCGTGTCAATGATCCCCAAACTTTACTGAACCTTTCGTATACCTTGATTGATCGACCCCGATACAATACATACATATTTGGTACTTCAATCATTGATGACCACTATACTTGACAAGATATGTTAACCTGATAGGAGGAACCGGGGTGATCATGCAAAGCAACTTACCATTACGGGTGCACACGTAATTGTAATTTGTAGTGCATGCTAAGTCCGGTGAATCTGGTCGGGTGGTAACATTGTAGTCAGTATAAGTCATCATTCCTACACCTTGAGCAAGAAAGTCTCGGTCTTCATAGAACATAGCCACTAACTATCTATCAGTTCTACTTATAGGAATGCTCACCTTACCTTGAATTTGGACGAAATTCAAACCATGACATTTGTGTTAATCCCACGGATTCGGACTGATTCTCTAGCTTGTCTATTTCTTTAAATCCTTGAATTTCTCTTCCTTTTCATTTCAAGACAAAAGGTCTATTTCTATACGACTGATAGCTTTTGATATTTGGTAATCCAAAGAATGTCTGGAAGAGGACGTGGACGCGAGAGAAGTAACAATCATGAACATTACAAGTTTCTATACTCTAGGGTGCTAGGATCATAATTCTAGTAAGACCTTGTTAAAGGTAATAAAACATTACTGACACTTGCTATTACTTAAGTCCTGTCCTACTTAGAGCCTTCATGGTATTTCCAATCATTTTAAGAGACATTCCTCCACTTAGTATTTCGGTAACTTAGGAACTGATTGAATATTTAGAATAGAAGTGGACTATAGGAAATATAGAAGAGTGATGAAACTCATTGTACATATTCTTTGGGATGATGTTAGGGAAAATTTGGATGTCGTGTAACCGATTTAAGCACATTCTTAGTATACCGGTGATGCTTATATATAGGGTTATTGAGGTAAGTTCAAAGCCTTGGTAATTAAGGAATGAAATACAAAAGTTAGAATTGTAACTCTAAAATCGTGCAATGGTAGGGTTAGGTTGTGCTTTTTATACTAACAAACTCCATAAATTGACAAAGCTGATGTCATACCTTATGACATTAGACCAAATAGAATTAAGGACACTGAAAAAAAATCTAGTGAGTAGTAGAAAGAAGTTGGAGGGTCAAACAAGCAATCTAGCGGTAAGGTAGACAAGAATGCCAATGTTATGAACCTAGCTATGTTGTTAATATGATTAAGCTAACGTGTGTTAAACGGGGACATTAAGAAGGTTGGAGTTCCGACCATTACTATAAGTGTGCCCTAGGTCGATTAGGACCCCAGGACAAATTAGAAACAACCAGAATTAGGAAATGACTATAGCTAGAAAGTAAGAACAGTTAAATTATGGAAATAAAGGTCATATAAGTCAAGGTAATACATCACACGGTCATACATTTACGACTGAAGCAAGCCACATTTGACAAGACTAAGTGTTGTTACATGTGTGTACCTTATCATCAATAGCTACACATCTATTTGATACCAGGGTTGATAATAGCTTTGATTCTTCTGGAATTATTCTTTAACTTAGCATTAACCCTAGTTGCTTAGGAATCATTTTACTTAGTAGAAATAACCAATGGTAGAAATTAGTACAAGAAGGTCATGTCTTTGACATAGACTTAATACTGTAGGAATTGGTTATCAAAGAAGGAAACCAAGATAGTCTGTCAGGAGAAGGTGGTTCGACCTATCAAACCAAAGCATGATCTCGGAACATGAAAGGAGATCCAATCGTTTTAGGTTGATTTTTATTCTAAGCTTGGAGCACTTAACTTCTTAAACTGATTTATCTCCATTTATCCTCATTTGACCTAGCTATATGGAATCATTTATTCCTTATCTATCGACTTTCATTTTGAGCTATCATCAAGACGTGATTGTGCGATGGTAGCCTTCCTAAACACTCTCTCTGCTGAAGATATTGTCAACTTATGTTCATGACTTTCTAGTCATACAAATGTTCTCAGCTGTGCTTATGGTTTGTTGAAACTGCGTATGTAAACGTACCTAAATATTGCTACCTTGCAAAGCATGTTTTCTATTGTTCAAATCACTTCTTGAATCGCTTTTGAATCCTTAAGCTTGAAAATCATTAAATTTCTATTTGAACGACAAGACTTTAAAAGAGAAGTTCTGGAGAGAGTTACCAGTAAAGAGAGGAATTACATTTGAGACTGAGTTATTTGGAGCCAAAACATTCTTAATATATGTTGAACCCGTGTTCAGCAAAGATGGGGAGGAAATTGGTGTTAATTACATGGGCTTGGAAATCACTGATCAGGTGAAAAAGAGAGAAAAGATGGCAAAACTAAGAGAAGAAATAGCTATACAGAAGGCCAAGGAGACAGAACTTAATAAAACTGTTCATGTTATAGAGGTAACGATGAGAGCAAAACAAATGCTAGCAACCATGTCACACGAGATGAGATCTCCATTATCAGGGGTCGTTAGCATAGTAGAAATTCTATCAACAACAAAACTTGATAAAAATCAGAAACAACTTTTGAGTGTCATGTTGTCTTCTGATGATCTAGTCCTTCAACTTATTAGTGACATCCTCGACTTTTCCTAAGTTGAGTCAGGAGTTCTGAGGATGGAGGCCACAAAATTTAGGCCAAGAAAAGGTGATGTCCCAGTGGAGGTTAATGGTGATGTTTTACGGATTAGACAAATTCTCACCCACTTGATCAGCAATGCTATCGAGTTCACTCACCAAGGAAAGATTCAGAGTAATCTTTATGTAAAAGCAAACCCATTATCTCACAACGTCGAGAAATTAACCTGCATCCGTTTCAAATATTCGTACACCGTGGTATGACGTTAAAACAATCAATCGTTATTCTGAATGATTGATTCATTTTCTGTTTTAATAATATTCTTAACCATTTTCGTGAACTCATTCCAAGATCTTCGCATAGTTTATTATTTCTTTAGACCGACGGTTGGTCAAAGGAGAAATACCTATTCACAAGATATGCGTTAAGATCGTTTCGTATGGTGACGTTTGGGATTCTTAAATTCCGACGGATAACATTTCTCATCATTGTTGGTCTTATCTTGATTTCTAGACATCACTTTACCACGAAATTATATTCTGGAAATTATGGATCGGAAAGTTAAACAACTAAAACATAGTGAGATTCCGATCGTAAGAATTCGGTGGAACTCCCGGCGTGGTCCTGAGTTCACTTGGGAACGAGAGGACAAAATGATATGCAAGTATCCTAACCTGTTCAAGGATGCGGCAAATACATCTTAATTTTCGGGACGAAAATTCCTCTAACAGGGGGATGATGTGACAACCCGAAAATTTTCATGATTTAATAAAAATTTTTATGTGAATTTATAGTTTATTTTTATATTTAATTAATAATAATAATAAAAATAATAACAATAATAATAATATATTATTATTAAAAATAATAATGTTAATAATGATAATATTAATAATAATGAAAATATTGTTATTAATAATAATTTATAAATCGATTTAATAAAGTCCAGGGTTAGTTTTGTAATTTCTAAAACTTATTTTAGAAACTTAAATCATGAAATAATAAACATTCTAAAGTACAGGGGGCCATTGTGTAAATATTTTAAAACCCAACCCCCCTTCCCCGTCGACCCCTTTCTCCGGCCATTCTCCGACCAACGATTCCGGCGACTCCAAACACCCACTAAACACCGATTTCAATCAAATTAAACCGCACCAACACTTTCGTGGGGATGAACCGAACCTGTGACCCACAAACAAGATATAAATTGAGTGCTATCTATACCTAACCCACTCATCGATTGTCGGCCAAGAAAAATACCACTATCGAGCACTAAAACAGTTAATTAATCGAATTCATCGTGTATATAAGATCACATAACCATTCCCAATCGAATGCACCATTCAGTTTCATCTAAAAACATACAGATACATCAATTCGATCATCATCATCATTTGGACCTGCAACTCTTTCAAAATCCCGATTAAAACCATTATAAACCCAAATTTCCAGAGGGCTTTTGATCATTAGTATCATTAGAACCTTCCTGCGTAATTAATTGGATTATCATCAGCGTTTGATCGTTGTTTGGATTCCACATTAGTCGCGACCAGTTCTGCGATTGTTCTTGACATATCGAGCATCCAAACAGGTAATTGAAACTACCTACATACTCGATTTCTTATAGGTAATAAAAGCCCTATCGTTCCAATCGATTATAACATCAAATTGAGCTTCGATTTGATCGATTTCAGAATTAGGGTTCTTGGATTTGGGGTTATCCAATCGGTTTGTGTTTAAAAGAATTAAAAACGGATTATTACCGCGGCCTTGTGCCTTGGTCTACTGGTTTGGGGTTGTGATTCTGAATAGGAGGTCAGGGGTTCGAACCCTGCCCCCAACACATTTTTTTAAAAGCCTTTTTAAGTCTTTTAAAAATGCAGAAAAATTACCAAAAATTATAGAAATAATTTTTAAGAACTTCTTTTATTTTAAATACCTTTAAATGATTTTCTGTAATTTATTTATTTAAAAACACCTTAAAATAAATTTATAAAATAATATTTAAAAATATTATAAATAACCATTTTTATAAAATAGACTTTAAATAATGATTTAAAGTATTAATCTATTGATTGGACACCATATTAATTTTTAATTATGGATAAATTATAATAATTGTGGAAATTTATTTCTTTAAATTCCTTATTTAATTATTTATTGATATACTTATTACAAATGTTATAAATAGTTACTTTTATAAAAATGGATTTTAAATGATGATTTAAATCATCAAGTTATTAATAAGGATTATATTATTTTAATTATGGATTTATTATGATAAATGAAGGAATTATATTTAATAAATTTCATAAATTATTTACAAATACAAATATTATCATTATAATTATGATCACGCCATTGTTATTATTAATATCAATATTGGTAATATTATTAAGACATGGTGTTGTTTGTATACCAAATCGTGTACGTCAAACCGAACCGACCCGAATCCGACCAAATATATTTATTCGCGTTGAACATGTTTTAAAAACTTAATTACAATTAATAATAGGTGTAGATCGTGTTTGATCGTGCATTGCCTTATTCTTTGAAGTTCTTGTTCATTTCATTACATCAAATCAAGGTGAGTTCAAGCCCCACTATTTTACCAAATCTCTTTTGGGTAAGTTCATTTTATTAAAACTCTTTTGGGGGAGATAGCATACTGGTAATGTTACAAACGTTTTCATTATATATTTAAGATGTGTATGATATTAAAGATAGTGCTGTTGATCATTATAAAAGTCCTCACACTTTCGAATTGTTAATATTGGATAGCGGGGAAAGTTGGGTAGTACTACTGGGAGTGACGACCCCACCTGTATGACTCGAGGTCAGTCGGGTGCAATTTGTCCTATGATTATTCGTCACGATATGGAGACGTCGTGACGGGAGGCAAACATAACATAGTCAGCTTCAATGTCGAAATCACTATTTAATATCGTTTGTGAATGGGCTAGCTAGCCATTACAATGCACATGCTTAAATATACACTGTTGTTAAACTGGGATGTTTAACTGTGAACTCTTGAACTGATCAACCGTTGGGTTGATACACACTATTGTTAAACTGGGATGTTTAACTGCAAACTCTTAAACTGATCAACCGTTGGGTTGATACACGCTATTGTTAAACTGGGATGTTTAAAACGCAAGCTCTCGAACTAATCAACCATTGGGTTGATTACACTTTTGTTAAACTGTTATGATTAAACTCAAACTCTTGAACTTACCAACCATTGGTTGATACACACTTTTGTTAAACTGTTTTGTTTAAACATAAACTCTTGAACTCACCAACCGTGTGTTGACTTTTAGTATGCTATTCTCAGGTCACTAAATCTGGACTGCTGTTAGGAGCACTACACGGGTCAAGCATGCATCCTAACGCTTAAACAATGATACATTTGTTTATCTCTATATTTTGGGTTTGTTTTATTTGTTTAAACGCTTCCGCATGAATTATAAAAGTTTGAACTTTGTTATGTTAAACGTTGCATATAGAGTCGTTCCAAGTAACTATTGACTGTGATCCTGGTTTGCTCACCCCTCCGTGATAGATTCCAGACCCGGAATTTGAGGGTGTGACAGATAACAACAACAAATCATCAAGAAAATAGACATTTTGAACCCAATTTTGAATTAGGGTTCGGCCCCTACCAAAATCCATCAACAAAACACAAAACTAACCTTTAATTCGTGTAATGGGCAAGGTTTGATGCTTGCTACACTTTAGAACTACTTGGAACTTCTCAAAATCGGTGCTTGATGCTTGGATGTGGCTGAATTTTGCAAGGGGAGGGAGAGAGGAGCAAGGTCTCGGCCGATGGGGGGTTCTAGGGTTGGGTTTTTTTGTTTTAATTAACTTAATTATCCATAATTACCCTTTTAACCCATATAATTTGTATTTTATGGAGTTTAATCTTTTAAACTCTTTGTAAAGTGTTTTTAACTTAATAATATAAACATATAAACTAATGATAACAATTATGTATTTTATCTTTGTAAAAACACAAGACATACGAATTTACTACGTACGTTTTCACGTTACGCAATTAATTTCCTAATTAGTATTTAAAAACACACCAAACACGTAAGCATAATACAATAATCACATAACCAGTTAAATTATCATTAATTTAACATTATTAAATATCATTAGGTAACCAACGTTAAACGACAACTAGTGTGTGCTCATGACACGTGTATGCAAGACTTAACGAAACTAATGGAGTTTGGTAATGAAAAATTACCGGATGTCACAATTAGACTCTTCGGAATAATCGTTTGTAGCTAACATGGGAATTTGCAATACGCCTGGTAATCAGAAAAGATGGCAACGGGTGGAGATGGACAAAGGTGGGTTTTGTTTTGTGTTTGGTGGTCGAAGAAGGTTGGTCAGAATCGGTAAGAGGGTGATCAGATTTTCCCATCGGGAGAGCAAAAGAAAGAGCAACGTATGAGTTGTATGATAAGATGGAGCAAATATCGGTTTTATGAGTAGAGGATTCAACATGGTCGGACAACCCGTGCTTGATAGGTCATTGCCGATTCTGATCGAAACTGACGGAGAGGGCGGCGTGAATACTAAGCTGCTTCCATTGTTTCCTATTTTGGGTGGGTATGCAAGATAGTGTGGTCAAATGATGAAAAGAAGGTTTTATAAAATGAAAGATAATGTTTATTTTTTCTAACCAATCAAATAAATCTTAATATATATAAATATATGTATATATATGTGTGTGTGTGTGTATATATATATGTGTGTGTATATATATATGTATGTGTGTATATATACACATACATACATATATACATACATACATACATACATACATATATACATACATATATATATATATATATATATATATATATATATATATGAAAGGGTTCCAATGAAAACCATATTATAATTGAAAACCAAGAAAACCACTTATTCACCATTGATCTTTTTGATCTATGGTTGAGATTAATTAGTGTATTTTAGTAATTAAATACAAGATTATGAGTGTTTAAATATGCATTAAGAGCAAAATAGGAATAACACAACATAATTAATTTGGTAACTACCAAGTACAATTAACAAAATTCCTAAATTTATTCCCTTGTTTCAGTTTTTCTCATATCTCTCTTTGATTTAATAAATATTTAAATAATCAAATGTATTATTTTCTTTATTTTGGATTGAAAAATTAGATCATCATGTTCTTCTAAAAAACAAATAAACTAAAGAAAATTACTACTTATGCATTCATAACACCGTGTTACGTGTGCGTAACAATATGTGTTACGTATGCGTAACATTGTGTGTTACGTATATGTAACACTGTCATACATATGTGTATCATTGTTAACGAACCCATATGAAAATCCAGAATAAGTTACACACATCTTAAATCAAAAGAATGTTTAATGCTAAAAACAATTTCTATAGTGCATATATGTAACAATAGAGTTACAAATACGTACCAACACCTACATACATAGTAACAAAATATAGTAACAACCAAAACCATTGTAAAACCTGAAAATATGTACATATGTGTTTGTGAATACAAGTCCAACTTATGAATACGTAACAAATAGAAGTGCATATATGTAAACAAAAAACTTACACATGCATGTAGTAAAGTTATATAAACATTAAAACAATAGGGTTATGTATACAAAAACAACACAGATGTACATATATTGTAACAATAGAGTTACGTGTATGTAACAACAATGTTACATATACGTGGTTATGATATAATAGAATTACTTCATAGTCAACATTATCTAAAATAGTTATTGCTCGAAAGATCCACTAATAGTGGCATCTTCTCTTGTGTGATTGAATAAATATCCCATGTCTAGAGAAATACATCACCCAATATCAAAGCAAAGAAATTTAACAAACAATTCATGAGAAGAACACCCCAAGCTCCCCTCCTTAGCAGATTTAATCTACGCCATTTACGTATCAGGTTGCCCGGACGAAACATTAATAGCGAGAGCAAGCTACATCTGGAACTCCTTCTCGAGGAAACTAGAATCAATGGTGGAGGCATTTGAGTAGTCGTTGATGCTCTCACCGAAGGAGGACAAAATGCCTCCGATTCCGTCAACGATCGACGACATAGGTTGAAACGAAGAAGATAAGTTCGTCTTCGTCGGAGATTGTGATGACGTGTCGGCGGTGGTCAATCGGTTGGTGTTATTGGTGCAACCACCGCTGATGTGAAGCTTTCGCAATGTGAAGCTTTCGCAATAGATGTTTCATCTTTGACATCATTCATGTGGATTGATTCTTATCAAAATTGAGTGTTTCTCTCTCTACAATTAGTCAAATATAATTAATAATACCATAATTATGTTAATTGTAAGATTACAAAAATACCCTTTTTTAATAAAATAAAAACATATATATTAAGAATCTATGATTGGTTGAAAGTGGTTTTTATGGTTTTCAATTATAAATGTGGTTTTCATTTGATCCATCCTCTCTCTCTCTTCATATATATATATATGTATATATATATATATGTATATGTATATGTATATGTATATATATATATATATGTATATATATAGACACACACACTAGTAGGGGACTCACGCAATGCGGCGGCGGAGACAATTTACAACAATATACTCATTTTTAGTTAATTTATTAATCCTTTCAATGATATATTGTATTGTACGCTTGTTAGTTTTCTTATTCATAGTATCAGTGTAATATATCAATGTCATGAGCCTTAGTGATTTAAATTCTCATGTATATAATGGCAAAAGTGTCCATGTGATGTGACGGGTTTTTGTTATATGTAAATTTCAATTCGTTTCAACTCCGCTAGCATCTTGTTGGGTTTCATCTCAGCTTCCATTCACTTGAACCATTTCCGCGACACGACGGGGTTAAAGGTCACAAATTTAGACAACTTCAAACAAAATTGTTGGGTTTCAAATGAACGTATTTTACCAATCTTGATCCAATGATGAAAAGTAAGCTCAGATTCTTGGTCCATAGCGTATGTTATATTATCTTAGAACAATTAGTTGCCATATTCACAATTACTCTCAGATAGTAAGCATGAATTGTGAAAACCGACATCAATGTGGGTCGAGTTAGTGACTATAAATCTTAGTTAATAATGAAAAAAGTTTTAGAAAATATAAGCTACTTCTTGTTAACAATGAAAAAAAGTGTTAGAAAATATAAGCTACTTGATACATTAAAGACATGAGAAAAGAAAATAAGATGATTTTGCAATGGAAATAGAAAGCTCTCATAAATGAGGTAAATTATTAATATTATCAAGTTACAGTATTTGGGTAAGTCAAACACTTACTAAATGAAAATCCTATGGAAACGTAAAACATCAACTTCCCTTTAGTTTTTTCAGCTAACATGAATGTTAACAGTTGAAGAAAACCATATACCATTAAAAAATTGGATTCAATTTTAGCGTCTAATTTGTCATTTGTTTAACACTAAAGAAACCAATTAAGTACTTATATAGTAACCGGAAAAATGAGCAATGTACAAAACGGATGCAACTTGAAAATCCAACCTGACCCATCTGACCCACACAAATATTATTAGTTTGACATATAACTCTATCCGACTCATTTTGACCCGTGCTAAAATTATTCATTTTGCCATGTAGACCAACCCAAATAAATTTAACCCCTATAAGAATTTAATTGTTTTGACATGTAACCCAACCAAATTCATTTTGACTCATGCAAAAAATTATTGGTTTTGACACCCAATCAGACCCATTTTGACCCATACAAAAGATTTAAAAAAACTAATAATTTTTTCATTCATGGATGTTAACAGCAACCTTTGCCCTATATGGTTTATGTATGTTCCTGTATTTACATAATATTATAAAGCTAATATTTTTTTACAAACCATATGTCTATGTAGCTATTAACAAAAGAATAGTGGGTGCAAAGGCTCTGAATCTATCTTTTGTGTGCTGCTCAGTATGGGAATCAGATCCTATTTGTTTTATGGATGCCTTCTGAGTGACTACCCAACCGGTAGCGCTACCTGACAATAACTATCGTGTTTCTATATAAATCTAACCAGCAACAGCATGTATGCTTGTAAGCGATGTACTCATGCCAATAATAGCACGTGCCATTCCTGCCAAAATATTAATGAATTGTAATCCGCAACAAACAATTAACACATCATCTATGTTTATAACTTATCTCTAAATTCAACAGAAAGTAACACATGGAAATTACTGAACCTCAAGTGTTGTGGTTTGACCATGAAGTAATCGCAGATAGCAAGCAAAGGAAAAGATTAAATAGATGAGGAGAGATTATGTCTTAGATAGCTAAACTAATTACTCCACTATCATTGTTTAAGCTCTTTATTTTATTAAAATGTATAGCGATATCCATGTGTATGTAACATACATATCAAAATGTAACAGGCCCTTATAATTTCTCTTCTATCTTGCTTTGAGATTTGTAATTTTAAACTTCTTTCTACAGTTACTTGTTAACGTTAAGCTTAATCCCTCAACTTAAAACTTTGTTAATGAGGTTGCAATCAATAAGAGAAAATGAAAGTCAAAAGGAGGAGAAATATAACATGATCTGAATAAACATTTTCATTACCATTATCATCTTTTGCGTTGTCTTTTCCTTATTATATCTACTTCGTCAATCTGTATAGATCTTTTCAGAGCACCTTCAATGGTCGAAGGAGCTATGGCATCACGTGCCGATGATGATACATGAGATATGCCATCATAACCGCTACCAAATCTAAGGCATGAGCAAACCATAAACATCAATGAATAACCATCAAACATGACCAAACTACACAATACACAACAAACATCAACAAGAATAGAGACATTGAGCGAAAAACAAAAACATACCGGAAAAAGAGAAGGCTGTACACGAAAAGAAAATCCTTCTTGAACAGAATCGGTACTTAATTACCTCAGGATTTAACATCTATCGAAGCCTTTTCACTTTGAAGTTTAAATTGCCCACCCATTTACTTTGACTGTGAACGGAAGCCATTTTCATGCGATCTAAGGTTACGGAGAAGAAAAGAAGCAACTATGACCTTCCTCTTTGAGAATGGAAGAAGATCGACGGTTGCACAGAAGCCCTTGCAACATCTATTGTTAGGTTATGACACATGTTCTTCCATTGGCGAGTGCAAAGGATTATTTTACGTTGTAGGCAACTGTGGATCATTGGTTTGTAACATATGCAATGTTGTTGTACATCTCTTAATTTAAGATTTTTTGGTAAAATGACATATTTAACCTTCCCATGTGCTTATTAATATAGTATATATAGAAGAAGGATCCCTTAAAAACCATATTATAAATGAAAACCAAGAAAACAGGGGTTACATATATGTAAGTACGTGTTACAAAGTGTACAACTAAGAGTTACATACAAGTATGGGTTATGTATATGTATGTACGTGTTACTAATTGTACAACTATTAGTTACGTACATGCAGCTCCTACAAGTTAGGTATATGTAAGTCGTTTCATCATCATCGACATTCCTTGGAGTTTATATGAAAAAATAATTATTATATTTATAAATAAGGTTGAAGTTTACTCATACTTTTAACAATTAGATAGTTTAATCAAATATAAATTATGTGATTAGGAAGTGGTGGTTTTTGTGGTTTTTAATTATATTCATGGTTTTTATTTGATCTATCCCCTATGTATGTGTGTGTGTGTGCGCGGCGCACGCGTGCGTGTGGGTGTAAGTGCGGGCGGGCGGGCGGGCGTGCGTGCGTGCATGCGTGCGTGTGTGTGTGTTGTATATTTATGTATAGAAAAATATTCCAATGAGAACCCTATATTTTATTGCGAGAACTTGCGAAAACCTGTCTAGAACAATGAATATCATTATTTATATTGTTTAAATAGAATTATTACACATATAGAAGATTATGATCTTTTATGTATATGTGTAAATTCGCAAGTATAAAATAGTTTATATTGGTGTAAGTTTTGAAAAAAAACACATATATTTAAAGTTGTATGTAATACTTACACCAATGTGAACTTTTTTACAATTATGAATTTACACACACATGAAATAACATAATGTTGATATTTGCAATAATGTTATTACAACAAAAAATAATAATTTTCACTGAACTTGATGGGTTATGTGCTCCAAATTATACACAAAACACAATCAAAAGCACATCAATTGTTCCTTAATATCTTCCTTAAAATGATGATTATGTACTTAAAATAGTTAAATTGTTTTTCAGGTGTTGTAAAGGGCAAGATGGACAAAAAAAGCATATTTAACAACAAATTGAAGAAATCCGAGCTTTCAAGTCTAAGCATGGGGTCGTGCCTCATTAAGCACGCTCCCATGCCTTGCTTGAAACAGACACTCGTGCTAAATTTGGCACACCCTCGTGTTTGGACATCTGACAGGACAAAAAATATTGTCCCCTAAAAGTGAAAACGGGGTCGTGCCACAAGAGGCATAGGGCCGTACCCCACCTCAAACACAGGGTTGTGCCCCATTTGTCACGGGGCCGTGCCGACAACTTCTACACGTATGAGCTGACCAAATTTCGTAAGCATTGTACTAACAAAGGGACGTGCCTTTTTGGCACGGGGTCGTGCTTAAACACTCCAGAAAGCTTATAAATTGAGGCCTAAGTTCACCATTTTAGCAAGATTTTGGTGGGGAGTTACTCTATAGAATTCTCTCAAGAATCAAGTCTTGAACACCATTTGGAGGCTCGGGAGGTGCATACAACACTTGAAAGAAGCTCGGGATTGTCTAAACATCATCCATTGTGGATCACCGGTTTGATTATTCCATTTCACCGATGAATTCATTTCTATCTTCTATGTTATTTGTTGTTATGTACAAGCTCATCATGAGCTAAACTCTTATTATCATCCTAATTGGATGAAACTTATGTAATTTGTGATGAACTAATGTTGTGATATATATTGTGTTAGTGTTATGGTGGTCTTGGGAAAACTTTTGATGGGTAGCACCTACATTTGAATGGGTAGTTATAAACTTATGATTTGTAATTGTGATTGTCATACACGGTTGAAAAACGTATCATCAACTTTTATTCATGAAACCGATATTCATAACAAATCTATGGCTAATTAATAGAGATGGTTATTAGAAGTCATATCACCTTAACTTTCTGATCATTTCCGGGTTCCTTTTATTAGTCTGAGAAATCTACAGTAATTGTTATGGTTTTCTAAAATTAATGGTATGTTGGAAAGGAACTTGATCAACTCTCTTTTTACATTAAGTTATGTTTTTCAGAAATTATATGTCGAAAAGGTCACAAAAGATTTACTTACATTAAAAGGGCCTTGACCTAAACAGTAAATATCAACCTGACATGGTCTTATTCACTACGGAGCGGATAGAAGAGAAATCACGCCAGCTCATCTTTATAAACATTAACACAAGTACTTTAATCAATATCTTTAATCATACCACCACTTCATCATAATTACATAAGTGTAATCTAATTAGGATGATAGCCTTTGTCCCCTAATTTTAAATCCAAAAGTTTCAACCTTGTTTTATTTTATTTTATTTCTATTTCTAAAACCTTAAAAACCCTAATTTATATCAATGCAACTAATCATATTTCTAAATAAAAATCAAATTTGGTAGTTAATCATTAAGGTTGTTGAGTAGGCTAGGTGTGTCCACGGATTGATACCCGGTTCTTACCATCACTATATTACCTCACGATAGGTACACTTGCCTTTCGTGTGTGTAGTTTAGTATAGTAATAACTAATTAAAATTGAATCTGTGTGAAAAACCTTTATCAGAATATTTATACTTTTCACACGCATCAAGTTTTTAGCGCCGTTGCCGGGGAACACACAATAGTTTTGAAAGACAATCTAAATCTTTGACTATCTTGTTTATATCCTGTTAATATATTTTTGTTCAAATTTATTTTATTTTTGTAGATAGTTTGCTTTAGTTAGTTTAGTTACAATTGCCTAATTCATTCTAAGCCTTAGTTAGTTTATGCTTCCTTAAGTTAGTGTATGTTCGACTCGTCTAGTCCTGAACTTGTTTCGCCTCTTTCGGAACCCGAACGACTTTTTCGACAACGGTTACGCGAGAGACCATAACAAACAGCAATGATCATCGAAGAAGACATTTCGGAAGATACACCATCTGAAGAAGACATGGCTAACCAAGACGAGGAAATGAAGATGACACACTATGCTACACCGTCAATCGATGGTTATGAGTCTAGTGTTGTCTAACAAGCAATAGCGACCAACAATTTCGAGATTAAGTCTAGTATTATCCAACTCGTAGAAAGCTCTGTTCAGTTCCACAGATTGCAAGACGAAGACCCTAATGCTCACATCTCACAATTCCTTCGTATTTATGCAACTTTCAAAATCAATAACTATTCAGACGATGCTATTAGACTAAGACTTTATCCATTTTCACTTCGAGGCCGAGCCGTTGACTGCTTTATTCACTTCCACCTGGTTCCATCACCACATGGGTGGAAATGGCTAAACAATTCCTGTTAAAATACTTTCCACCCAATCGTAATGCCAAATTAAGAAACAGCATCACAAGCTTTGGCCAAGACGATGATGAATCATTACACGTAGCATGGAAGAGATACAAAGGTCTCCTTTAGAGATGCCCACATCACGAACTTGATATGTGGCTGTAGTGTCAAACTTTATACGATGAAATCTGCGGAGCACACAAACAAGCTATAGACCAAAGTGCGGGAGGAGATTTTGGAAGTGTCACGCCAACAGTAGCATACCAAGCCCTAGAAAGAACAGCTAAGAAGAGCTTTGCTTATAATCCCTTAAGAAACAAACCCAGTTCTAAAGGCATTCATCAAGTAGACTCTGAAACGCTAATTGCAGCCCAGTTAGAAGCCCTAACCAAACAATTCGAGCAATTGAAAACCGAACTAAAGAAAACTCCAACGCGATGCAACAAATGTGGAAATTCACACAAGACCAACGAATGCCCACAAGGCATTATGATGGTCAAAGATGTTGACTACGTAGGAGGCCCAAACAACTCATATAACAACAACTCAAATTGGAGGAGCAATTCGAATTACAGAGAAGCTGGTAACAACCAATCATCATCTGGATTTAACCATAGGCCACCTTACCAACAACAGAAACCACCATACCAAGGTCCAAACAGCAGTATCCAAGACCATGGAGCATCATCAATGGAAGACTTACTACAGCAATTGTTGTTAACCACACAAGCCACCAATGAATACATCTAGAAATCTGATCGAAGAAATGAGGAGAGGTTCTAAAGAAACGAAGTTGACATCAAAAGCAACAAAGCATCATTACAAACCATTGAAAACCAAGTAGGTCAGATAGCACAACAACTATCTGCAAGGCCCCAAGGTTCTTTGCCTAGCAATACTATGACAAACCCTAATGCTCAAGTCAAAGCTATCACCATAAGGAGTGGCAAAACCACTCAAGGTGATTCACCTGCATTACAGCCCATCTTTGAAGAAACTGAACTTGAAACCCCAAGTAATGCAAGTGACAAGCAAAAACAACCTGTTGTTGTTGAAGAACCAGCCAAGAAATACGTGCCATCACCACCCTATGTTCCACCACCTCCATATCCTGGTCGTTTGAGACAACAACGAATGGAGGCACAATATGGCAAATTCCTGGGGTTGTTCAAGCAACTCCATATCAATTTACCATTGGTGGAAGCCTTAGCCCAAATGCCAAATTATGCTAAGTTTCTAAAGGGTGTATTGTCAAACAAAAAGAAATTGGAAGAGTTATCACACGTAGTTTTAAATGAGGAATGCTCAGTAGTTTTTCAAAATAAACTACCTCAAAAGATGACTGATCCAGGGAGTGTCATCATACCTTGTCTAATAGGAAATCTATCTATCAGCAATGTGTTAGCCGATTTAGGTTCCAACATTAACCTTATGCGTTAGGTGGTTTTTGAAAAGCTAAACTTAGGTGAACCTAGACCTCCCATGTGAGCATCCAATTAGCTGACCGTTCTATTAAATATCCGAGGGGCATCACTGAAAATCTCCTAGTTAAAATCGACAAATTCATGTTTCCCATTGATTTTGTGATCCTCGACATGGATGAGGATAAGAATGTTCCTCTAGTACTAGGTCGACCTTCCTTAGCAACTGCTCGAACTCATGCTCCGAGTGGATGAGGAGGAGGTGACATTCGACATAGGACAATCCATGAAGCATCCTCAACATCATGATGACTCACTCTATTATATTGATGTTTGTGATTCAACCATAAGCTGTCATTAAGGAACCATCATCAAATTGAAGCTTACAACACTTAATTAATAGAAGTCCAAACCACTAAACCCATCTATGAGGATCAAATCATTCCATAACTAGAAGTTGACGAAACATCATCTTATCAAGAAGCATTTGAGATCATCGAACAAGAATTAGAACCCAAATCTAAACCTTCTATCAAAGATCCTCTGACTTTAGAGCTTAAAGAACTTTTGTCCCATCTTAAATACGAACACATCTCAACTTCCTATCATAATCTCATCCGCCTTATCAAATGATGAGAAGAACAAGTTGCTCAATATGCTTAAGGCACATAAACAAGCAATTACATGGAAAATCATGGACATCAAGGGAATCAATCCATCCTTTTGCACTCATAAAATATTGATGGAGGAAAACTTCAAATCTTTCATTCAACCTCAAAGACGTTTAAATCCGAGCATGCAAGAGGTGGTAAAGAAAGAAGTAATTAAACTGCTAGATGCCGGTTTGATTTACCCTATTTCTGATTCGCCTTGGGTAAGTGTCGTCCAAGTTGTTCTAAAGAAAGAAGGGATGACTGTTGTAACTAACGAGAAGAATGAGCTCATTCCAACTCGTACGGTTACAAGATGGAGAGTTTGCATCGACTATCGCAAACTCAATGACGCCACAAGGAAGGATCACTTCCCTCTGCCTTTCATCGACTGAATGCTCGAGAATCTATCTGTAAAAATGTTTTATTGTTTCCTCGATAGTTTCTCAGGGTATTTCCAAATTCCTATTGTTCCCTAAGATCAAGAGAAAACGACATTCACATGTCCATATGGCACTTTTGCTTATTGGTGGATGCCTTTTGGATTGTGTAATGCCACTGCTACATTTCAAAGATGCATGGTAGCAATGTTTCATGACATGATCGAACACTCAATCGAAGTTTTTATGGATGATTTATCCGTCTTTGGGGACTCATTTGAACAGTCCTAAAAACTTGGAAAAGATGCTGGTTAGATATGAATAATCTAACCTTGTTTTGAATTAGGAAAAGTGCCACTTCATAGTTACTGAAGGTATAGTGTTAGGACATAAGATCTCTCAAGCAGGCCTCGAAGTTGATCAAGCCAAAATCGACACTATTTCCAAACTTCCACATCCTACAACCGTGAAGGAAATTAGAAGCTTCCTAGGTCTTGCAGGATTCTATCATCGTTTCATCAAAGACTTCTCGAAAATTGCATGACCAATGACTCAACTTCTTGAGAAAGAAGCATAATTCATATTTTCCAAAGAATGCATTAGTGCATTCGATTTGCTAAAAGAGAGACCGGTTACCACTCCAATCATGGTTTTCCCTGATTAGGTGCTACCATTTGAACTCATGTGGGATGCAAGCGATTTTGCGAAAGGAGCCGTATTAGGACAAATGAAAGACAAGCAATTCCACCCAATTCACTATACGAGCAAAACCCTAAATGGCACACAAGAAAACTACACCACCACCGAGAAAGAGCTTCTTGCGGTAGTTTTCGCATTTGACAAATTCCGCTCGTATCTGATCCTTTTAAAAACAATTATTTACACCGATCATGCAGTCCTTCATTATCTGTTAAACAAACAAGATGCAAAGCCAAGATTGACTCGGTGGATACTTCTGCTTCAAGAATTCGACATTGAAATCCGCGATAAGAAAGGAGCGGAAAATCTGGTGGCCGATCATCTCTCGCGTCTTGAAGGTTCAATTCCTTCACAAAGCTAGGAATTCAAAATAAGCGATAATTTTCCTCACGAATTCCTTATGAACATCCAATCCTCAATCGATGAACATCCTTGGTTTGCCGATTTCGCGAACTACTTGGCAAGCGGGATCGTACTCAAAGGAATGACTTATCAACAAAAGAAGTTCTTTATTGATATTAAGCATTAATATTGGGAAGACCGGTATCTATTCAGAATCAGAGCAGACCAACTTATAAGAAGATACGTATACGGAAGTGAAGCAGAACAAATCCTAAGGCATTGTCTTGAAGGACCCACAGGAGGACACCATGGAGCAACCATAACAGCCAAGAAAGTCTTTGACTTTAGATTTTATTGGCCCATAATCTTCAAAGATGCTCACAACATGGTGCGCACCTGTAATGCATGTCAAAGAGCAACCAACATCTCATCACGGGATGAGATACCTCAGAAACCCGTTCAAGTATGCGAGATATTTGATGTATGGGGTATTGATTTCATGGGGTCATTCCCAGTGTCATTTGGCAATCGTTACATCTTGGAAGCAGTCGATTATGTCTCAAAATGGGCCGAAGCTCAAGCCTTACCTACCAATGATGCAATAAATGTTGTCAGATTCCTTAAGAAATTATTCTCTCGTTTTGGTACCCCAAAGCTTTAATTAGCGATTGAGGAACCCATTTCTGTAACAAACAGCTCGAGAGAGCAATGGCTCGTTATGGAGTGAACCATCGCTTTACTACTGCTTATCATCCACAAGCAAATGGGCAAGCTAAGTCACTAATCGAGGTATCAAATGAATCCTTGAGAAAACCATAGGACAAAATCACAAGGATTGGTCTACCAAGCTCGATGATGCATTATAGGCTTTTCGAACAACCTAAAAGACACCCATTGGCACAACACCATTCAAACTCGTTTATGATAAGTCGTGTCATATACCTATGGAATTGGAACACAAAGCCTATTGGGCACTCAAAGCAGCAAACTTAGACCAAGGCCTTGCAGGAAAGAATCGGTTTCTACAAATCCATGAACTAGAGGAACTGAGAGAACTAGCATACGAAAACGATAGGGTTTACAAGGAAAAGACTAGGAAATTCCATGGCTCTCGATTTAAGAAAACTAAACGATTTCATGTTGGAGAACATGTCTTATTGTATAACTCTCGTTTACATCTGTTTCCCAGAAAGCTGAAATCACGTTGGTCTGGACCTTACACTATTAAAAACGTGTTTCCGAATGGTGCCATCGAAATCGATTGCCACGATGGTTTAAGTTTCAAAGTGAATGGACATCGTTTAAAATCATATAACGATGGACCAACCAAGATTTTCTCGGAGGAATTGTACCTCCTCCCCGACGAAGACTATGTATGGGGAAGGGTCGCGCCGAAGACCTTAAACGTAAACACAACACCTGTACATACATTTTCTTTAGAGTTTTTAACTTTTTATAGGACTCACAAGCACAAACACGAGGCTGTGCTCTATGGAACACGCCCCCATGCCTCTGACAAAAAATTTTCCACGATCTCCGCTGACGACTCTAGAACGTTGCAACTCGAATTTAAAACGTTTTTTGACAAACACAGGGCTGTGCCTAGCTAAGCACGCCCCCATGAACAACTTTCACGACCTGTGTATAAATACCACACTTGTTTCAAGCTTTCATCACACTTATTTATGCTTAAAACCTCCCAAAAGATTAAAGAATCAAGTCATGAAAGCTCTAGCTGGAATCCTGCAAAGAAACCGCGCTCTAAAATGAGAACACAAGAATACTTCTTCAAGCTACACGAGCTGATCAAGCAATTGACTGAGATGAAACTTATCGCATCTCAACGCCTAGCTGAACTTATCCAAAAGGTTCAGGAAATAGGCGAGGAACTCGTCTCTATCAATCATCAGCTCGCGGAACTAAGCAACCACACTTCACACTATCCCATCCGAACCTTCCACACGAAATCTGTGGAGGCTTCTTTTAGAAGCATTCCACGATGTGTCATGTGCGCTAGTGCGCGTTAAGGATTCTGGTTTTGTAGTTTCAAATTCTCGGCTTTTAACGTATTATGTAACCGTAGGAACTAGGAAAATGTAATTGTTGTTTGGCTTGTTTTAATTAACTCTAGGACTAATTTCGTAGGTTTTCTGAAGATTTGGAAGTGATAACATTTATTCGGGTAAATTGCGTAATGCGCGAAACTGATAAAACGGAACAACAAAAGATTGAAACCAGGCAGCACAAGGGGAGCACGCCCCCGTGCCTACATAGGCACGCCCCCATGCTTGACAAAAAAATGACATGTTCTGACTTGTTATAGCCCTTTGTCTTGTTCCCCATCAATTCCCATTGATAAAAGTCGAAGGAAAATCTGGAACAACCCGTATTCACTCCATTTTTCATCATTTTCTCCATTTTTGTTTCTTATTTTCAAGACTTCTTCTAATCCTTCAAGGTGTAATTGTTCAACAAGGTTAGTGTTACTAGTTCCTACCATAATGATGGTCATTTACATGTCGTTAGGTGATTAGGTCTCTAAACTACCGAAATCCTAACAAGTTATATGTAAACCATGTAATTCAAAGTTCATGAAATGATTAATACTTTAAACCTTCTTGTTCATGTTCATTCTTGTAGTTGATTAGTAGTTAATTACAATGTTTATCTAGTTGTTAGTGTGTTTTTTCTTTCGTTGTTAACAAGACTATCTTCATAATTTGTGGTTGAATCATTATTAAGCATATTCAAGTTACAAGATTTCAATTGTCAAACATGTAGTGATTACACACTATATATATATTTGAGTATCTTGAATTACTAACATAATTAAAATGATACACGTTTAATCTTTGGTTTTTCAAGGAAGAAAATGTTAAACCCATGCTTAATCAAAGGTTAACAAATAAAACCATGCGTGCTCGAGTTGTAATTTCATACCTCAAAATGATGACCGCACCCCCATGTTTCAAAAGACACACCCCCATGTTTAACAATTTTTTCTTGAAAATCAAACGTGTTAATTGTTTTTTTAAAGGGTGTCATGTCTCTTGAAACCCATTTTTTACCCTAAAATAGGTAAACTATTCCAAAAATCTATTTTGTATATTTTAATTGACTTGTCAAAATTTCAGGATCATGAACTATCCATATTTAAAATTTGTAGGAACCGTGAAAGATGGTGTCGTGACCGATTGCAAAGACTCTTGCAAAGGGTTGAAAAGCCACATTTGCAAGCCAATGAGGAAACTTTGGTGGCTGTTGGACAGCTCGAGAGATATAACAATTTATTGAGTATTTAGTGAAAGTGTTTGTTTTCACAAAACAAACCTTCTGTTTATGAACTAACTCTTGAATTTTTAGCATCTCTCAGATTTAGCATGAAAGACTCCGACCCAAGGGATGATGAAGCAGTTACATTCAGACTAGGTGGGCGTTGGCGAAAAACATCCATCGCCTTGTTTGGTGTTTATCTTGGTATATATACCGAATAGGAAATGGAAAAGGAAGCAATATCAGGAATGCCAGCATACCACACATTTCCAGACGAGGAGAGTAGGGAAGCAGAAAGTGGTGCTATGAGAAAATCATTTTGGGAAAAAATTGGAACAGGGGTGTTCAACTCGAGTAAACCAAGAGTAGTCAGATTCGAGACCCGCTACTGCGTTAGATATATCGATTGCTTAGTCATTTGATAACAGCTCGTGGTCAAACCGAGAGAGTTGTTAGCTTGAGGGACTTATTTATTTTGTATTATATGACTAATCAATTACCATGCAACATTGGGTATTTGTTTTGTAATCTTTTTGCCAAAAATGCGACTGCAGGTGCTCTGACACCCATGTTTGGAGGAAGCTGGATTCTAAACCTGTATGAGAGCTATGGTTGTAATACGAAGGGGACCGAAGGAGTAATGCCAGGATTGTTGGATTTAAGCATTTGCACAAGCATGTACATAATAAAAACTCTACCAAATGGGCAGCCGAGGTTTATGGATAGGAAGGGACAAATCTGGGATCTGGCAGATCCCAAGAAAATCATCATGGACCTTGATATACCAACACAACATGAAGAAGCCGGTGCTTCCAAATAACACGCTGGAGAATTCCCGACCATGTTAGATCTTTATGAATCAATCCAAACCACCAGCAACCACGCAAGGAGATCATTCGAATACGCACAACAAGCCTTCAACCGAGTCGAAAATCTGCACTTCCGAGTGGATGACCTGAGCAGTGATGTCACATACATCAGAAACCGAATGTATCATGAGTGGGGGTGTAACACTCGGAAGTTTGACTTTTGGAGTGTCATGCGACTGAGGCTTAGTCGCATGGAAACCATGCGACTGGGGGACCAATCGCATGATGCTCGGACGGCTGAAGGGTCAACCGCATGGAAGTCATGCGACTGGAGGTCCAGTCGCATGGTGTTCAGGCGACTGGAGGCCCAGTCGGCTGGTGTTTTGGGCGACTGAGTTGTAGCTATAAAAGAGGGGCAGCCATCTCCCCTCCCCACACTTGCAAATTTCCAGTCTTGAAGAAGAGCAGAGAGAAAGAAAAGAAGAAAGAAGAGAAAAAGAGAGAAAAGTGGTGATTCGGGCTTGAAGCTTGTCGAGTGACTAGTCCAAACAAAGCTCTTCATCTTCTACTCATTTGTGTGAGTTCTAGGACCCCACATTTACTTGTTTTCAAACGATTTTGGGGCTGGAACACATTTAAACTCGTTTTTGAAATGTATGAGTTTGACCCATTTGGGTGTAATTGTATGTAATGTGTTGAGAGTGTGATTTTGGACTTGTATGTGCTTGTATCATATCATAGTATGATTCCCTACGGTCTAGGAGGGCTAATTTGGGCTGGAAATGAGTTTAGAGGAGTTTGAGGGCTGTATGTCGCGGCTGCTGTTCGGGATGAACTCCAGTCGCTGCCCAGTTAGGGCTAGGCGACTGAAGGGCCAATCGCACGACTGAGGAATGACTGACATTCAATCGTACGACTGAAGCTCAGTCGCACGAATGGGGATTTAGTCGTATGATAGGTCATGCGACTGGGAGTTCAGTCGCATAAGTCCAGTCGCATTGTAGTTCAGTCGCGTGACTGAGGGTTAGTCGCATAGAAGCCCATTCGTATATAGCTCATTCGTACGATAGGAGGCCCATTTGCACGATTGTATGCCTATTCGCATAGTTGCCCAATCACGCGATTCACTTGCATGGAGGTCATGCGACTAAAGTATGTCCAATCGCCCAAACAGGGCTGATGTGAATGAGGAGAGATGTGTATGCAAGATGTATGTATGATAAGTATGATGTAGCCTAATATGATGGTAATGACTGATGATTTGTAAATATCGATGTTCCTTATGTCGATGTATGTTTATCTTTTCTTGACTTTACGTGCTGTGTTAATGAATGAAACGAAAGTAATAAGAACGTAAAGTAAAAAGATAATGAAAGAGGAACATGAGGAATGAATGCATGCATTAATGAATGAACGAATGAATGTAAGAAAGGCTTGCAAGCAAATGTATGAAGGTGCACACCCCTGGCAGGTGTTAGCTCAACGGTGTGCGGGTTAGCTACCCCGAAGGATGCACATTGGGGGTCAGTCTTTGTGATTGACCATATGTATGGGATCCTTGCCGCTTGCCCTAAGTGACTGGATCAGCAGTAGTGCACAATGTTCGTGATTGATCATCACAGGTCCAGCAACTGCAGTAGTGCACAATGTTCGGGGTATAGCATATGGCATTGATCCAGAATGAAAGAGGAAAGATAAGTGGTGCATGTACCTACCCTAGGTGACTGGATCAGTAGTAGTGCACAACGTTCATGGTTATTACCACAAGTCCAGCACCAGCAGTATGGTATGATGTTGGGGTATAGTACATGTCACCGAATGTAATGAACGTACGAATGAACGTATTGAACGTATGAATGAAGGTAACGAACGTACGAACGAATGTAAAGAATGTATAAACGAACGTGAATGATAACGATGAATGGTACACGAATGAAAGCTAATGAACGAAAGATGAAGATAATAAAATATTATCCACGTGTACGTATATTGTGTGATCGCATGAACGTCAGAACGGTTTTACGAAAGAAAAGTACATTTTATTGTAAAACTAGAACTCACTCAGCAACGCTGACTTTTTATGTGTTTCTAGATGACAGGTAGTGTTGCTGAGGATGGCACGAGGCGGCTACTCAGCTCTTTTGGGATGGCATTCCTTTGTTAATATTTTTGTAATGTAATATATTGAATGTAATTAGAAAATAAGGTGGTGTTTGTTGAGGATTCAGATAAACGGGATTACTTAAGGAATCCTCTCATCCCCACCAGTCACTGTTATGACTATTTTGTAATTGACTAATGATGTAATGCTTTGTAAAAGCTTTTATGATGAAATGAGATGTCTTTTTTGAATGTTTCCGCTGCAATGTCTATTTAAAATAGTTGTCAAATATATGTTTATGTGCGATGAATGACCAACTGTGAGGTGCCCGGGAACGAAGCCTTGCAAGTTGGTATCAGAGCCAAAGTTTAAGTGAAACGAGTAAATTTTCAAAATAAACCTTAATTTAAACTGAGAATGGGACGGAAAGGGAAGAAATGCCAATCTGAGTAGCTGCGTGCCATCAGGTATTTTCGTAATGTTAACCAGAATTTATGTGCGCATGTTATGTGTTTATGTGATACTGTTAGATTTAGATACTAATGTAGTCAGGACAGGAAATGCTCGGGGTACGAAGAGTAAAGTAGGTGGCTAATCACAACAGGCCACTGTAATTAGGGGCTTGCTATACTTGACATAAACTGAGCTATTCCCTTGAATGACCGTGTTGGTGTTTGAATCTTTCAGTGTGTGATAGAGAATGGATGGCGGTAGATCTTCTAAGGCTTCACGGGGTGGAGGTGGTGGCGGACGTGGTGCTGAACCACGAGCCACAAGTGGAAGACCAAGGTGGAGAAAGTGGTTCATGAAGAACACGAGACCCCTCATCAGGAGGGTGTAGACGAAAGAGCCAATTTGAGAGCCTCGGTAAAAGAGGCAGTGGTTGAAGAGGTGCATCACGTCATGCAGACTATCTTACCGTGTGTGGTGACCGAAGTGATTAAGGCTGTCAGGGAAGGAGAAAGAAAAGAGAGGAACCGGTCCTCAGGAAGGCAGGAGCAATCAGGGCCGGAAATCGTTCTTTCTGATGACGAAGAGGAAGAGGAGGAGGAGCCGGTGCACGAGATAGCGCGAGGTTGTAATTACGGGGCGTTTATGAGGTGCAAGCCCCCTATTTTTGACGGTAATGGCAATGTTGCTGCTGCTCATCGATGGGTGAGAGAAATGGAAGGTGTCCTCGATATCAGCGAGTGCCGTGAGGACCAAAAAGTGAAGTTCGCTACCCACTCTTTCACGGATTCGGCTCTATGCTGGTGGGACAACATAGTCCAAGCCGAGGGTAGCAGGGCCATTGGAAAGATGAAGTGGTCCGAATTGAAAAGGTTGGTGATCGAGGAATTCTGTCCTTATCGGGAGATGGATAAAGTTGAGAGAGAGTTCCTGCAGCTGGAGGCGGGGACGATAACCCACCAACAGTATACCACGAAGTTCAACGAAATGGTACGTCTGGTGCCGGATCAGGTGACTCCTCTGACGCGAAAGATCAAGAGGTATATTCAGGGTTTGCTGGAGGATATTCGCAGGCATATGATCGCCGCCCGGCCAATCACCTTTAGGTCGGCGGTGGACTTGGCGGGGAGACTGTATAATGAAAGGGCAGTGGTGGTGGTGGCTGATGGTAATAGGAAGGGTGGTGATAGGAATTGGAACGGGAAGAGGTTTGGTCGGGGTGATGCCTCGACGAGTAACAAGAAGGCACGGGTGGATGACCGCCGTGTAGCCACACCGGGTACGGGACTGAAAAGGTGTGGTAAATGTGGGAAGGAGCACAGTGGGGAGTGCAGACTGGGGTTGAATGTCTGCTTTAAGTGTGGGAAGCCTGGTCATATGGCTAGAGAGTGTAAGGGCATGAGGTGCTTCAACTGTGGGGAAAGTCGTCATATGAATAGAGACTACAAGAAGCCGAGGTCTGATAGTTCCGGCGTGAAGAAGACGGGGAATGATGGATCGAAGGCAAGAGCCAGGGCATTCACGATGACGCAGGAAGAGGCTAGGACGGAATATCCGGTACGTTTCCGGTGAACCAAAGTTTAGCCTCTATATTATTTGATTCGGGTGCCAGTAGGAGTTTTATTTCTGCTTTCTGTGCCAAACTTCCTGTTAGTAGTAGACGTGTGGATGTACCGTTTGATGTAGAAACTGGGATAGGTAAGTCTACCAGAATTTCTGAAGTGATAGAGGGTTGCGATGTGGAATTAGAGGGCCACAAATTTCCGGTTAGACCGTTTGCGATGACTTTAGGTGGTTTTGATTTGGTGCTCGGGATGGATTGGTTGGTGGATTTTTGAGGCAATATAGTGTGTCGGAAGAAGATGATTCGTCTGATAGCGCCTGACGGGAGTCCAGTAACGGTTTATGGGGATCGGGTCATGATGATTCCGAAGGTGATCTCAATGGCGGTGGCGGGAAAGTGTATGAGGCGTGGATGTAGCGCCTATTTATGTTATGTGAAGGATGTAGAAACGCCAACACCACAACTATCCGATGTTCCGGTTGTGTGTGACTTTCCAGCCGTGTTTCCCGAAGACTTATCGGGGGTGCCACCTGATCGAGAGATCGAGTTCCAAATTGATCTGATACCATGCGCCAACCTGTTGCCAAAGCACCGTATCGATTGGCCCTGATGGAAATGAAAGAGTTGATGGAGCAGTTACAAGAGCTGCTGGATAAGGGGTTCATTAGACCGAGTATCTCACCTTGGGGTGCTCCAGTCCTGTTTGTAAAGAAGAAGGACGGTAGTATGAGAATGTGTATCGAGTACCGTGAGTTGAACAAGTTGACGATGAAGAACCGATACCCTTTGCCGAGAATCGATGATCTGTTTGATCAACTTCAGGGTGCCAGTTGGTTTTCAAGGATAGATCTTCGATCGGGCTACCATCAACTAAAGGTGAAAGAGCATGATATCCCTAAAATAGCTTTTCGCACGCGCTACGGTCACTATGAGTTTCTCGTCATGTCTTTTGGTTTGACCAATGCGCCAGCTGCTTTTATGGACCTGATGAATCGGGTGTGTCGGCCGATCTTGGATAAATCAGTGATTATGTTCATCGATGATATCTTGATTTATTCGAAGAGTGAGACTGAGCATGCCGGTCACATTCGAGAGGTTCTGGAGACGTTGAGAAGGGAGAAGTTGTATGCTAAATTCTCCGAGTGTGCGTTCTGGTTGCGCGAAGTTCAGTTCTTGGGTCACGTGGTAAATCCGGAGGGGATTATGGTTGATCCGGCAAAGGTGGAAGTGGTGACGCAATAGAAGTCTCCAAAGACGCCATCCGAGATCCGAAGTTTCTTGGGTTTGGCGGGCTATTACAGAAGATTCATTCAAGACTTCTCCAAAATCACTTCCCCACTAACCAAGCTGACCCGGAAAGATGTAAAGTTCGTATGGGGTCAAGCTCAAGAGAAGGCGTTCGAAGAATTGAAGGCGAGATTGACCCAAGCTCCTGTTCTGTCATTGCCCGAGGGAAGTGAAGATCTAGTGGTTTATTATGATGCTTCCTACTCAGGATTGGGGTGCGTGTTAGTGCAGAGGGGAAAAGTTATAGCTTATGCATCCCGGCAGTTGAAAGTTCATGAGGTTAACTATCCTACTCATGACTTGGAGCTAGCAGCTGTGGTCTTTGCATTGAAGATTTGGAGTCACTATCTCTACGGGACGAAGTGCACCATCTTTACCGACCACAAGAGCTTGAAGTACTTCTTCGAGCAAAAAGATTTGAATATGAGGCAACGACGGTGGTTGGAACTTATAAAGGATTATGATTGTGAGATCCATTACCATCCGGGCAAAGCCAACGTGGTGGCGGATGCCCTTAGCCGAAAGGAGAGGCCTGAGCCGATTCGGGTGAAGGCGTACCAACTGATTATGACCTCCGACATAATGAATCAGGTCAAAGAGTTTCAAGATAAGGCTTTGAAAGACGATCATCTTAACTCTGAAAGAATAAGAGGTCTGGTCGTGGAGTTGGGTGAAAACACAATTGGTGTTAGAACTCGATTCGGGCGGATGTGGATTCCTCGTTTTAGGGATCTACGGGTAAAGATCATGGATGAAGCTCACAAGACTCGATACTCCATTCATCCCAGTGCTACCAAGATGTACCAAGACATGAAGAAAGATTACTGGTGGTCGGGTATGAAGCGTGATATGGTGGAGTATGTGAGTAAATGCCTTACTTGTCTGCAAGTGAAGGCCGAGCACCAGAAGCCGTATGGAAAGATTCGACCTTTGGATATACAGGAATGGAAGTGGGAACACATCACCATGGATTTCATCATGAAGCTTCCACGTACCCCGAAGGGTATGACGCTATATGGGTGATTGTGGATCGTCTGGCGAAGAGTGCTCACTTCCTATCGATGCGCGAGACGTATTTGTCCGAGAGGTTGGCCGATCTTTTCATCAAGGAGATTGTGACTCGTCATGGTGTACCGGTGTCGATTGTGTCTGATCGCGACACCCGGTTTACATCCAAATTCTGGAAGAAATTCCATGATGCTATGGGGACGAGGTTACATATTAGCACGACTTATCATCCTCAAACTGATAGTCAGTCAGAAAGGACCATTCAGACATTGGAGGACATGCTTCGGGCATGTGTTATCGACTTTGGGGGAAGTTGGGATGACCACTTACCGTTAGCTGAATTCTTATACAATAACAGCTACCATGCTAGCATTGGCATGCCACCCTATGAGATGCTATACGGTAGGAGATGCAGGACACCCGTTTGTTGGGGTGATATTGGTCAGAAGGAATTAGGGAACGCCGAAGTAATCAAGGCTACGACTGAAAAGCTTGAAAGGATCAAGGCCTATATGAAGGTAGTCAAAGACAGACAGAAGTCGTATGCTGATAAACGGCGCAGACCGATTGAGTTCCAGATAGGTGATCGGGTTATGTTGAAGGTCTCACCTTGGAAGGGTATCATTCGGTTCAGAAAGAGGGGCAAGTTGAGCCCGAGGTATATAGGCCCTTTCCGAATCATTGCTCGAGTAGGAGAGGTGGCCTATAGGTTGGATCTACCAGATGATTTAAGTGGAATTCACCCGACCTTCCATGTATCTCATCTGAGAAAGTGTTTGGCGGACGAGGATATGATCGTTCCACTGGAGGACATCGAGGTAGACGAACGGCTCAATTATGTGGAGCAACCAGTGGCGATCATCGATCGAAAGGAGAAGAGGCTGAGAAATAAAGTGGTTCCTCTTGTGCATGTACAGTGGCGGCACAGGAAGGGATCCGAGTCAACGTAGGAAACCGAAGAAGAAATGAGGCAGCATTACCCATGATTGTTCGAAGAATAACAAGTTTCGGGGACGAAACCTAAATAAGGGGGTGGACTTGTAACACCCAGAAGTTTGAGTTTTGGAGTGTCATGCGACTGAGGCTAAGTCGCATGGAAACCATGCGACTGGAGGACCAATCGCATGATGCTCGGATGGCTGAAGGGTCAACCGCATGGAAGTCATGCGACTGGAGGTCCAGTCGCATGGTGTTCAGGCGACTGGAGGCCCAGTCGGCTGGAGTTTTGGGCGACTGAGCTGTAGCTATAAAAGAGGGGCAGCCATCTCCCCTCCACACACTTGCAAATTTTCAGTCATGAAGAAGAGCAGAGAGAAAGAAAAGAGAAAGAAGAGAAAAAGAGAGAAAAGTGGTGATTCGGGCTCGAAGCTTGTCGAGTGACTAGTCCAAACGAAGCTCTTCATCTTCTACTCGTTTGTGTGAGTTCTAGGACCCCACATTTACTTGTTTTCAAACGAATTTGGGGCTGGAACACATTTAAACCCGTTTTTGAAATGTATGAGTTTGACCCATTTGGGTGTAATTGTATGTAATGTGTTTAGAGTGCAATTTTAGACTTGTATGTGCTTGTATGATATCATAGTATGATTCCCTATGGTCTAATAGGGCTAATTTGGGCTGAAAATGAGTTTAGAGGAGTTTGAGGGCCGTATGTCATGCCTGCTGTTCGGGATGAACTCCAGTCGCTGCCCAGTTAGGGCTAGGCGACTGAAGGGCCAATCGCACGACTGAGGAACGACTGACATTCAATCGCACGACTGAAGCTCAGTCGCACGACTGGGATTTAGTCGCATGACAGGTCATGCGACTGGGAGTTCAGTCGCATAAGTCCAGTCGCAAAGCAGTTCAGTCGCGCGACTGAGGGTTAGTCGTATAGAAGCCCATTCGTATAGAGCTCATTCGCACGATAGGAGGTCCATTCGCACGATTGTATGCCTATTCGCATAGTTGCCCAATCGCACGATTCAGTCGCATGGAGGCCATGCGACTGAAGTATGTCCAATCGCCCAAATAGGGCTGATGTGAATGATGAGAGATGTGTATGCAAGATGTATGTATGATAAGTATGATGTAGCCTAATATGATGGTAATGACTGATGATTAGTAAATATCGATGTTCCTTCTGTCGATGTATGTTTATCTTTTCTTGACTTTATGTGCTATGTTAATAAATGAAACGAAAGTAATAAGAACGTAAAGTGAAAGATAATGAAAGAGGAACATGATGAATGAATGCATGCATTAAATGAACGAATGAATGTAAGAAAGGCTTGCAAGCAAATGTATGGAGGTGCACACCCCTGGCAGGTGTTAGCTCAACGGTGTGCGGGTTAGCTACCCCGAAGGATGCACATTGGGGGTCAGTCTTTGTGATTGACCATATGTATGGGATCCTTGCCGCTTACCCTAGGTGACTGGATCAGCAGTAGTGCACAACGTTCGTGATTAATCATCACAGGTCCAGCACCCGCAGTAGTGCACAATGTTCGGGGTATAGCATATGGCATTGATCCAGAATGAAAGAGGAAAGATAAGTGGTGCATGTACCTACCCTAGGTGACTGGATCAGCAGTAGTGCACAACGTTCATGGTTGATTACCACAGGTCCAGCACCAGCAGTATGGTATGATGTTGGGGTATAGTACATGTCACCGAATGTAATGAACGTACGAATGAACGTATTGAATGTATGAATGAAGGTAACGAATGTACGAACGAATGTAAAGAATGTATAAACGAACGTGAATGATAACGATGAATGGTACACGAATGAAAGCTAATGAACGAAAGATGAAGATAATAAAAATATTATCCACGTGTACGTATATTGTGTGATCGCATGAACGTCAGAACGGTTTTACGAAAGAAAAAGTACATTTTATTGTAAAACTAGAACTCACTCAGCAACGCTGACTTTTTATGTGTTTCTAGATGACAGGTAGTGTTGCTGAGGATGGCACGAGGCGGCTACTCAGCTCTTTTGGGATGGCATTCCTTTGTTAATATTTTTGTAATGTATATATATTAAATGTAATTAGAAAACAAGGTGGTGTTTGTTGAGGATTCAGATAAACGGGATTACTTAAGGAATCCTCTCATCCCCACCAGTCACTGTTATGACTATTTTGTAATTGACTAATGATGTAATGCTTTGTAAAAGCTTTTATGATGAAATGAGATGTCTCTTTTAAATGTTTCCGCTGCAATGTCTATTTAAAATAGTTGTAAAATATATGTTTATATGCGATGAATGACTAACTGTGAGGTGCCCGAAAACGGGGCCTTACAGGGGGGATATCCCGCCATAAAGCCCTTGAAAAACCGCATCACTTTCAGGGCCCGGGTACAGTTGTTTTGTGCCAATCTATCTTTTAATTTATTTTGTGCCAATCTATCTTTTAATTTATGTCGTTTTGTTTTTATTTTATGTGTTTAGGATTTTAATGTTTCAATAAATGGATGATATTTCAGGTGATCTCGAGTAGTCTCGTGATTTAAGGCATGAGTCGACTTCATCATTTTTAGGAGAGTATCTCGTTGCCATTCCTCATTTTATATTATTGATCACATTGGGGACAATGTGAATTTAAGTATGGGGATGGGGTTAATTAAAATACACATTTGATACTTTGCTAAAAACATGTCCGAATTGAAAATTTTTACTAAAAATCACTTAACGGTTAATTTTTGTGACACGAAACCAAAAATTTAAACAATTTTTAATAAACCAAATTATAAATATACGTGTTCAAAAAATAAATAAGTAAATAAATGGTCGAAATAAAAATTGAAAATGTTTTTTTGTGATATCCTTAAAAGCAATAATCTAGTAAAAATATTCAATCATGTAAAATAAAATACTTTTACCTAATTTCATCCGTATGTGAGTTATTTTTTAGCCTTAAACAGCTTTTGCAATTTTGCTTTCATTCTGGATTTAATTCAGAGTGCCTTATGATACGTGTAATTAGACTTGCTTTGGGTATAAATTTCGCGACCTCAATTAGTATTTTTTGCATAAAAATGAGTTAAGCATTAGGAAACCTTAACCATTCAAGCCACAACCATTTTTTTAACTTTTTTACCCGAACGGAAACCCTAGTAAGCCTTGTTAAGCTTAGACGTTTTTATTTTGATCACCTGAACCACCAAGTCACTTAACTAAAAAGCCTTCAACAAAACGTGTTTTTCATTAAAGACACGTTTTTGGCTTATATATATATATATGTGTATGTGTGTGTGTGTGTGTGTCTGTGTGTGTGTGTGTGTGTAAGAGAAGAGAAAAAGAAAAGTTTGGTCTGTTACCGGCAGACCTAAAAGAATTGGAATGCATTCTTTTGATTTTAATTTGCTTTGTTGTCTTCATCACGCAAAACCGGGATTCCCCCGGAAATCCGCGAACAAATTTTCAATCTCACATACGACGCAAGAAAGAAATGGCGAAAAAAGGAACAAGTTCTGACATTTTATGAAATTTCAAAAAGCACTATAAAGAGGCGGACAAAAAGATACGAAAGTTGCCCGAACTGTGAAAATTGGTCCCACAATGGAAAATGCAAAAAGAACCAAACCGAGTCTCAATACGAATAACAGAACTGATCCGATTAGGTGCTCTTAGGCTTGAAGCCGAACGATCCTTATGAAAGGAGAGTTTTGTGTATCTTCGGGTGAAGGATGAAGTAAGGTTTTTGAAAGCAAAATATGGTCTTAACAATCTGACCTTAAACGAGACCTCAAGTTAGCATATCGCTTCTAACTTGAAGTATTTTATAGGAAGCTTTTTACTATTTTCCTTGTAGTTTAGCATTTAGCCACTTTTTCCAAATATTCCATACCTGAGCCCGAGCCAAGTTACAACCTATCAAAGACCTAATGATTTGCAAGTAAATATCTAAGTAGGTGGAGATTTGATCTCTTAACAAGCATATGATTTCAAACGTATTCATACTAGGCAATTGAGCGTATTAGTCATACTTAACCCTAATTATGACTCCATATATTTAGCCGAGTGTGAATGCATCTTGTGAGAAGTGTGGATTTTTACATGATTATAATCTTTACTAACAAATCCATTGCTTGCTAGGATATCATGTTGTACATGCTTAAAATGTTTACATTTGGATGAAATAATTTTTACTTGCATATTTCTCGAAAGACATATTTATTATTTGATTTATCTGGTTTTTGGTGGAATTGTCATTTTAAGTGATTTTTGCTTGAGGACAAGCAAAGTTTAAGTGTTGGGATATTTGATGTGCTCCAAATTATACATAAAAACATTATCAAAAGTACATCAATTGTTCCTTAATATCTTTCTTAAAATGATGATTATGTACTTAAAATAGTTAAAATTGTGTTTTCAGGTGTTATAAAGAGCAAGATGGACAAAGGAAGTATATTTAACAAGAAATTGAAGAAATCCGAGCTTTCAAGTCTAAGCATTGGGTCGTGCCTCATTAAGCACGCCCCTATGCATTGCCTAAAACACAGCCCCGTGCTAAATTTGGCACACCCCTGTGTTTGGACATCTAACAGGACAAAAAGTATTATCCCCTAAAAGTGAACACGGGGTCGTGCCCCAGGAGGCACGGGGTCGTGCCCCACCTCAAACACGGGTCGTGCCCCATTTGTCTCAGGGCCATGCCCGACAACTTCTGCACATAGCCGACCAACTTTCGTAAGCATTGTACTAACACGGGGCCGTGCCTTTTTGGCACGGGGTCATGCTTAAACACTACAGAGAGCCTATAAATAGATGCATAAGTTCACCATTTAGGCAAGCTTTTGGTGGGGAGCTACTCTACAGAATTCTCTCAGGAATCAAGTCTTAAAGATCATTTGGAGGCTCAGGAGGTGCATACAACACTTGGAAGAAGCTCGGGATTATCTAAACATCATCCATTGTGGATCACTGGTTTGATTGTTCCATTTCACCAATAAATTCATTTCTATCTTCTATGTTATTTGTTGTTATGTTCAAGCTCATCATGAGCTAAACTCTTATTATCATCCTAATTGGATGAAACTTATGTAATTTGTGATGAATTAATGGTCTGATATATATTGTGTTAATGTTATGGTGGTCTTGGGAAAACTTTCGATGGGTAGCACCTATATTTGAATAGAAAGTTATAAACTTATGATTTGTAATTGTGATTGTCATACACGGTTGAAAAATGTATGATCAACTTTTATTCGTGAAACCGATCTTTATAACAAATGAGATGGTTATTAGAAATCATATCACCTTATCATTTACGGGTTCCCTTTTATTAGTATGAGAAATCTACAGTAATTGTTATGGTTTTCTAAAACTAATTGTATGTTAGAAAGGAACTTGATCAACTCTCTTCTTATATTAAGTTATGTTTTCAGAAATCGTATGTCGAAAAGGTCATAAAAGATTTACCTACATTACTAGGGCTTTGAGCTAAGCAGTAAATGTCAACCTGACGTGGTCCTAGTCACTACGGAGCGGATAGATGAGAAATCACGCCAGCTCATCTTTATAAACATTAACACAATTACTTTAATCAATATCTTTAATCACACCACCACTTCATCACAATTACATAAGTGTAATCTAATTAGAATGATAGCCTTTATCCCTGATTTTAAATCCAAAAGTTTCAATCTTGTTTTACTTTATTTTATTTCTATTTCTAAAACTCGAAAAACCTTAATTTACATCAATGCAACTTATCATATTCTTAAACAAAAATCTGTGCGAAAAACCTTTAACAAATATATATACTTTTCACACGCATCAATGGGTTTTCATAAGTTCTCACAATAACACAAGTTTCTCATTTAAACCTTACCTTATATGTATATTAATTTACTTTTGTTATTCTTTTTATTGATTCATGGTTGTAGTTTTGTTTTCTTCTTCATTTTATTTTATTATTAATTTTACTGGATTTCTTATAATATAATGTATTATGTACCTTCTTTACGTGTATATATATATTATAATATAATTTAATTTCTTTTATGACTTATTATTTATTTGTTGTTTTATTTTATATTTTTGTTAATATAAATACACACATACGTACATTTATTTATTAAGTTTTACATTTATTTCAACAACTATAGAATAACTTTTAATTGTTACATGTTATGGTTCACGAAATGGGTAAATTAAATGATTGATGTTTAATTGTTTAAAGAAATAATCATAGATTATTTATTTACTGAAATAATTATATAAATATGATTAAATGTTTTAAAGTTTAATGGTGATACATTTAAACATTTTTTTAGTTTATTTAACTAAACATTAATTATTAAACCACCAATGTTGTTGGTAATTAAAGTTTACAAGTATGCATAAAAAAATTTAGGGAAACCCTAATCCTTAACCCTAGTTGTCGTCACACAAGGATACCCTCTCTCGACTTTTGGTCAATGGGCCCCAACCGCCGATGTAGATCTATCATTGTTGCCGCCTTATACCGTTGCCGTAGCTGGATTCTTTCTTGAGTGTTGCAATCATTGCAAGTTTCATTTTGATTTTGTGATCCAATTAATTAGTGATACCGTTGTTATTTCCAAGGTGTGAAGATTTGATTGATCCTCAAATGTATTACTTCACACATCCTATTGTTGCGTTTATGTATTGTTCATATCGCATGTAATTGGATATCTGTTTTTAGGTATTTACTTATGAATTAAAAATCGTGTTTAATCGCTTCAGCTACTAAAAACTCAAAAAGTTTCAACCATTGATAATAAAGGCACGGCTTTAAAGTTTAAATCATCATTGTAGAACTTGCTAGACGCTGTGAGGTCGATCGACTGAGAAGTTGAGAATAGTCGGCCTAGGCGATTAGTACTCGGACATGGTAAATTATAAATACATCCATTTCTGGAAATTACAAATACGTCATATATCATAAGCTTACTAATATTTATAAAAAATACGAAATGCCAATATAAAAAACAAAAAGTATACATGTTCACATACTAAAATATTATATAATTAATATTCATTCTTTAATATTATAGACGTAGTAATTATTTAATTTTAATACTTCAAGATATCGCCATGAAAAACAACAAAAGTTGGTGAAAAATAACGAATATCAATAAAAAACGGTGAAAATCTGAGCTGGGTCGAGTTTAATTGAGTTCAACTGAGTTTGATCAATTCCAATTAATTTTGACTGAGTTGAAGAAAATCGTCTCGACACCTTGCCGAGTACCGAGTATAGGCTGACTTTTCCAACACTGGTTAACACAGATACATGATACCCAACAGTGGTATTAGAGTCAATTTTACGCATTTTCAAACTTTCTTTTATATGATCTTGTATTTTTTATTAAAAGGTTTGTTTTTAATTAAAATATCGTAGCATTAGTTAAAAGATTGAATCTTTTAATTAGAATTTGACAGTTTTCGTTTATGGTTGATTGTGTAAGAACAAGCACTAGTGACTATTTGGTCGGTTTTATTAAGTTGTAATCTTTGTATCTTTTTGGATATTTTGGAATCCTATATGTAATAGATAAGTTTATTTTATTTTATTGTAAATTGTTTATTCAAAATTGTAAACCGAAGAAAAAAATTCAAAGACCGAAGACGGAGACAAATGGGAGACGACATAGTGATATTGGACTAAGTAAAGGCTACAAGATGTGATCATGTTGCGACCCTTAGAATAGGTTGGTCTCGTTTGTTGGCTGAAACGGAACCAAATGATTATATACTAGTTGCTTGATTTTGTTATTTTATAATATTTTTGTCGTTGATTATGATTGTTTTTGGAAATAATAAGCATCATAAATATCAATAAAACTATGTTTCACAAACAAAAGACGACGATTCGGTAAATAGTTAATAATACTCGAAAAGGTAATTTAAATAAAAGTTGTTTATTTCAATGTAAAAGCGAGTATAAGATAAAGTGCTTATTTTAAACATTAAATTAATAAAAAGTTTTATTAGTGTAACAATTTTTTATGATAAACGACCAACGTAATTTAAATAAAGTATTTAAAAGTAGATCATATCGAGTGTTGAAAAACGTTCAAAACTATTATCAGAAGACAACATTAAATCAATTGCACGACTTGTCTCACTTAAACAATTTAAATGGGCGTAGTTGGGTTAAACATATCAATGTTTGAGAACACTTGTCATGTAACCCAAATTTAGAGTTATATAGTTGACATAATTGGTAATCGCTACATACCCACATAAGTGGAGAGTGTTTCAACTATTCATTGAATTGTGATGAAACGGTATCTCATTCCTACTTATATATTTTTGCAATTGGGTCATAAATCAAATTAGGATGGTAAGCGTGAAATACTAAACTTTTCTTTAAGATGACTAACGAATCAAATCATGCCTCGTCCTTCTCTCTTAAATCAATCATTGCAAAGAAAAAACTCAACAATTTTAACATCATGGATTGGTTTACAAACCTGAAAACTATTCTTAAGGCAAAAGAGAACAAGATGTATGCTCTCGGAAAACCAATTCCAGAAAAAACTCACTGCCGAGACGAGTGCTGGCCATAGGAACTAGGAAAAGCATGTGCATAAAAATCTTATATATCATGATAGCTACCATGTTTTGACATGATCAAGAAGCTGAGGGAATTGTTCCAACAGCAGGCTCGTCATGAGCGTTTTGAAGTGATGATGTCACTTATTACGACAAAAATACGAGACGGTTCTTCTCAGTTAAAAATAGAGGGTAACATTGATCACCTAGCACATCTTAAGACCTCATTAAGCAATGAGCTGGCGGGGGTCCTCAACTCACTACCAAAATCACATGATTAGTTGATCATTAATTATAATACTAATTCATGGGAATAATGGCATCTTATATTTGCATCTTATGTTTAAAACTAATGAAATGAACATACCAGGTTCAAGTTCACCCGTTCAGCGCTAATGATCAAGAAGGATGGAGTTGATAAACCTATTTCCAAGGGAAAAGACAAAAAGAGAATGAAAGGAAAGAGTAAGGGCAAAGAAGTTGCCATAAAGAAAAAACCTCTAAAAGATGCCAAGTACTTTCATTGTGATGAAGCCATACACTGGCAAAGGAACTACCCAAATTATCTGGAAACAAAAAAAGTCTAAAGTAGAAACCTTAGTTGAATCTGGGTCTTCTGGAAAAGAAATAAGTGCGTGCTCTTACTAGTAGACTACACCCACATTTGTGTTATGTAGCAAAAACACAAATGTATATGACATCAAATTAGATCCTGAAAAACCTAAAAAAATAATTAAAAAAAAATCATTGCCCATCATGTGTCCCCAGTCAATTTCCATCACGTGTCTCCACTCAAAGAAACCGACCAACAACTAAAGTGCATTGTAAGACACAACTTTTAATTGTATTGTTATATAATTTTCTGCTTGAAAACTTAATTAAGCAGGTTAGAGCCACCAAGGGTGGGAAGGTGAATTATAGGTGTGCGAGGGGTGTTAGGGTTGTGTTGAGGTGGTGGCGGTGGTAGGTTGTTATTAGTTAAATAGGAGTGAAAGATGTTTGAACGTGTTTCGTTAGGGGGCGGCGAGTTCGGTATTATAGTTTTGTTCAAGGTTTTGAAATATGCCTTGGCTTGGGCAGTCGTGATAGTGGAGGCATTGTTGCTTAATACCTTATCAAATTGGTCTACCATGGTAATGCCCTCGTCTAGGGATGAGTTACCTTTGTGTGGAGACATGTAGGAATATGAAAGGATCAAATGATGTGGTCTATCTGAGTAGACCAAATTTCTAAGAACCAAGTAGGAAGGAAACAAAATATTTTAAAAAAGTCTAAAGTAGAAAACTTAGTTGAATCTGGGTCTTCTGGAAAAGAAATAAGTGCGTGCTCTTACTAGTAGACTACGCCCACATTTGTGTTATGTAGCAAAAACACAAATGTATATGACATCAAATTAGATCCTGAAAAACCTAAAAAATAATTAAAAAAAAAATCATTGCCCATCATGTGTCCCCAGTCAATTTCCATCACGTATCTCCACTCAAAGAAACCGACCAACAACTAAAGTGCATTGTAAGACACAACTTTTAATTGTATTGTTATATAATTTTCTGCTTGAAAACTTAATTAAGCAGGTTAGAGCCACCAAGGGTGGGAAGGTGAATTATAGGTGTGCGAGGGGTGTTAGGGTTGTGTTGAGGTGGTGGCGGTGGTAGGTTGTTATTAGTTGAATAGGAGTGAAAGATGTTTGAACGTGTTTCGTTAGGGGGCGGCGACTGCGGTATTATAGTTTTGTTCAAGGTTTTGAAATATGCCTTGGCTTGGGCAGTCGTGATAGTGGAGGCATTGTTGCTTAATACCTTATCAAATTGGTCTACCATGGTAATGCCCTCGTCTAGGGATGAGTTACCTTTGTGTGGAGACATGTAGGAATATGAAAGGATCAAATGATGTGGTCTATCTGAGTAGACCAAATTTCTAAGAACCAAGTAGGAAGGAAACAAAATATTTAAAAAAAGTCTAAAGTAGAAACCTTAGTTGAATCTGGGTCTTCTGGAAAAGAAATAAGTGCGTGCTCTTACTAGTAGACTACGCCCACATTTGTGTTATGTAGCAAAAACACAAATGTATATGACATCAAATTAGATCCTGAAAAACCTAAAAAAATAATTAAAAAAAAAATCATTGCCCATCATGTGTCCCCAGTCAATTTCCATCACGTGTCTCCACTCAAAGAAACCGACCAACAACTAAAGTGCATTGTAAGACACAACTTTTAATTGTATTGTTATATAATTTTCTCCTTGAAAACTTAATTAAGCAGGTTAGAGCCACCAAGGGTGGGAAGGTGAATTATAGGTGTGCGAGGGGTGTTAGGGTTGTGTTGAGGTGGTGGCGGTGGTAGGTTGTTATTAGTTGAATAGGAGTGAAAGATGTTTGAACGTGTTTCGTTAGGGGGCGGCGAGTGCGGTATTATAGTTTTGTTCAAGGTTTTGAAATATGCCTTGGCTTGGGCAGTCGTGATAGTGGAGGCATTGTTGCTTAATACCTTATCAAATTGGTCTACCATGGTAATGCCCTCGTCTAGGGATGAGTTACCTTTGTGTGGAGACATGTAGGAATATGAAAGGATCAAATGATGTGGTCTATCTGAGTAGACCAAATTTCTAAGAACCAAGTAGGAAGGAAACAAAATATTTTAAAAAAAGTCTAAAGTAGAAACCTTAGTTGAATCTGGGTCTTCTGGAAAAGAAATAAGTGCGTGCTCTTACTAGTAGACTACGCCCACATTTGTGTTATGTAGCAAAAACACAAATGTATATGACATCAAATTAGATCCTGAAAAACCTAAAAAAATAATTAAAAAAAATCATTGCCCATCATGTGTCCCCAGTCAATTTCCATCACGTGTCTCCACTCAAAGAAACCGACCAACAACTAAAGTGCATTGTAAGACACAACTTTTAATTGTATTGTTATATAATTTTCTGCTTGAAAACTTAATTAAGCAGGTTAGAGCCACCAAGGGTGGGAAGGTGAATTATAGGTGTGCGAGGGGTGTTAGGGTTGTGTTGAGGTGGTGGCGGTGGTAGGTTGTTATTAGTTGAATAGGAGTGAAAGTGTTACGTACCCATGCATGCCAAAGGAAACTCCAAGCAACATACATGTCATGCATGAGTGGGTACAGGTCATGCATGAGTGGTTCTACACATTGGCTTCTATATTTAGTATGGTTGGACTTTTTTTATTATTTTTATATTATGCTAGAATAATGGTGTGATTGGCTGATTGCCTTTCAAGACCACGTGAATTTAGGATCTAAAATTGAATGTAATTTTCATCTTCGTATCTCTCCATATATGGAGGTATTTTATTCCGGAATGGATATGAAAAAGATTATTATTCTTCACTTCTCTCTAATATTCTTTCTGTTCTTCATCCTATTTTCTAATTCACTTGATTAAACCAAATCGATCCACACCAGTGGTATCAGAGCAGTCTTGATCCTATGGACACTCGGAAGAAAACTCTTGAACAATTTCAGCAAGAAACGCAGGAAAACTTTGAAAGATTTACATCCACGATCGAGAAGTTGTTAGCGGAAGTTCAATCTCTCAAAGAAAAAGGTCCGGGACCGGCTGATGGAAGGGTTGTTGTCACCGGAGGTGGGGGAAAACCTTATAACTTGAAGCTCCATGATCCTACGGGATGGATCTATCAAGCCGAACAATATTTCGACTTTCAAAAAGTGGCTTCGGAAGAGCAGGTACAGTTGGCATCTTTTCATTTGGATGGCATTGCGCTTCAATGGCATCGTTGGTTTGCAAAAACTAAAGGTCCGTTGACATGGTCTGAGTTCACTACCGCACTGTTGAGTCGGTTTGGTCCGACAGACTATGAGGAACCCTCCGAGTCCTTTCACAGGCTTAAACAACTCACAACGGTTGCCGCATACATCGAAGCTTTTGAACGGTTGTCTCACCGTGTCGACGGGTTATCCGAGCCTTTTCTTGTAGGTTGTTTCATTGGAGGTTTGAAGGAAGAAATTCATTTAGAAGTTAAACTCAAAAAGCCACGTTTTTTAGTAGATGCAGTGGGGTTGGCAAGGTTGGTAGAGGAGAAGATGAATTTACAACGTAAGGTTTTTTCTTTCCAGCGACCTCAAGGGATTAATACACCCTCCAGGAGCTCCTCAAGTGCGGGAATTTTGGGACCAGGACCCACACATCGTTTAACCCACCCCTCGCCCAACCTGATACGTCGCTTGTCAAGTACGGAGGCTCGGGAACGTCGTGAGAAAGGACTTTGTTATTACTGCGACGAACGTTACGCACCTGGTCATAAGTATACCAAACCACAATTGTTCATGATTTGTGATACTACTGATGTCGAGGAAGAACATCATGAAGAAACGATGGAAGTACAACAACCCGACGAGACACAGGCTGAAATCTCGTTCCATGCAATATCGGGTACCATCCTTCCACAAACCCTCCGTTTACCGGGCCGCATCAAGAATAAAGAAGTTGTTGTTTTGATTGATGGTGGAAGTACTCACAATTTTATCGACCAAGCTTTAGTAGATCGGTTTGGACTTGTTGTTCATAAGGATGTTAAATTTGAAGTTGTAGTGGCTAACCGTGAAAAGCTAGTTTGTACAGGAAGGGTGAAGGACTTATCCATTGTCATTCAAGGCTATACAATTGCTACAGACTTTTTTGTTCTGCCCGTGGTGGCTTGTCCGATCGTGTTGGGAGTCCAATGGCTAAAAACATTAGGTCCCGTCGAAATTGATTTCCAAAACCTTACACTTGGGTTCCGATCGGCAGGTTCATCTCATAAGTTACAAGGAATAAAAAGTTCAGATCTGGTTGCTTTGAAATCAAAGGAATGTATGGGGATGGATGGCGTTGCCATGCTCCTTCAAATCTGCCCCATTACAGATCAACCGTTGTACAATCAGGTTCCTTGTCCCACGATTCGGTCCGTTCGAACCGAGTTTGCTGGAGTGTTTCAAGAACCCACAGGCTTACCTCCTGCTCGTTTTCAGGACCACTGTATACCATTGCTACCCGGATCCCGGCCAACGTCCATATCATCAACCGTACTATCAAAAGAACGAGATCGAAAAACAGGTCCGGGAATTACTCCGCCAAGGGCTAATACGGCCTAGTCACAGTCCCTTCTCATCCCCGGTTTTACTCGTTAAAAAGTCAGATGGGACTTGGAGGTTCTGTGTCGACTATCGGGCGATAAATGACATTACTGTTAAGGATAAATATCCTATACCCATGATCGATGAGCTTCTCGATGAACTTTTTGGCGTAACGGTCTTCTCCAAACTTGATCTCCGGTTGGGATACCATCAGATCCGCGTCAAAGAGGAAGACATCCATAAGACGGCATTCCGTACGCACGAGGGACATTATGAATTTGTCGTCATGCCGTTTGGTCTCACCAATGCTCCTGCTACTTTTCAATGTCTCATGAACGACCTTTTTCGGTCATACCTTCGTAAGTTTGTGTTGGTATTTTTCGATGATATCTTGATTTACTCCAGTTCCATTGATGAGCATGTCCAACATTTAAAGGTGGTCTTAGGAATTCTGCAAGCTAATAGCCTCTTTGCAAAATCCTCCAAATGTTGTTTTGGAGTAAAACGAGTAAACTATTTGGGTCATGTGATTAGTTCTAATGGCGTTTCGGTTGAAACGACAAAGATTGATGCGGTACTGTCTTGGCCAACTCCTACTAATGCTAAAGGGGTACGGGGTTTTTTGGGTCTCGTCGGGTACTACAGAAAGTTCATTAAAGGATTTGGAAGTATTGCCGCTCCGTTACATAAATTGGTCAGTAAAGGACCCTTCGTATGGGACGAGGCTGCTACTAAGGCTTTTGAATCGTTAAAAACGGCTCTCACCACGGCACCAACTTTGGGCTTACCGGACTGGTCCAAGCCTTTTACCATCGAGTGTGATGCAAGTGGAGTCGGCATCGGCGCTGTTCTTACTCAAAATGGGAAACCACTTGCTTACTTTAGTGCCCCCTTGAAGGGTGTGATGTTATCATGGTCTACATATGAAAAAGAGATGCTCGCGATTGTTAAAGCGGTGCGCAAGTGGCGCCCTTATTTATTGGGTCGTACGTTTGTTGTTAAAACAGATCACCTAAGTTTGAAATACCTACCCGAACAACGGATTACCACCCCGGCACAAGCAAGATGGTTACCCAAGCTTTTGGGGTATGATTATAAAATTGAGTATAAACCAGGAGCGACTAACCGGGGGGCTGATGCTTTGTCTAGATGTCATGAACTTCAACTTATGTCCATCTCACACTCCTCTACCACCTTTTGGTCTGACATTAAACGTGAGGTTAGTAATGATCCGTACTATGAAAAATTATCCACCTCTTTACATCCAAACTCGCGTCGGAGGATTTTTAACCGAGACGGTGTCTGGTTTCGTGATGGTACCATCTTATTAAGTCCATCTTCTGCATTGTTACCTACTGTTATGAATCTGGGCCATTCGTCAGCGGAAGGTGGTCATTTCGGTTTTCATAAGACATTAGCAAAAATCCGGAGTAATTTTTGGTGGGAGGGGCTGAAGACCTCGGTGAAGAAATATTTAAGAGAATGTCAAACTTGTCAACGGTTCAAATCGGATAACATGAAACCGGCTGGGCTATTACAACCGCTACCGGTTCCCGAACGTGTGTGGGAAGACATAAGCATGGATTTTATTGAGGGCCTTCCAAATTCTAATGGGTTCTCATCAATCATGGTGGTGGTTGATAGATTATCTAAATATGCGCATTTCGTACCCCTCCGACATCCTTTTACGGCGGCTACCGTCGCTCGAGAATTTGTGAATTCGATAGTCCGATTACATAGGATCCCTTCCACTATTGTTAGTGACCGTGATAAGGTGTTCATCAGCTCTTTCTGGTAATCTCTTTTAAGTTACATGGGACGGTCTTATGCATGAGTTCCAGTTACCATCCTCAAACGGACGGACAAACAGAAGTGGTTAACCGTACCTTAGAACAATACTTGAGATGCTTCACGGGTGACAAACCAAAAAAATGGAATGAATGGTTGCCATGGGCAGAATACAGCTACAACACTTCCACCCATGCTTCTACCAAGATGATCCCTTTTCAAATTGTTTATGGCAGGTTGCCACCAAAGTTGCTACCTTATGTCCCAGGTACGGCCCAAGCACAAGAAGTGGATACTTATTTGAGTGATCGAGATGCAACACTTAGGCAACTCCGGTCTAACCTTTTAACAGCTCAGAATAGAATGAAGGTAGCCGCGGATCGACATCGTCGGGAACTAGAATTCAGCGAGGGTGACTTCGTCTTTGTTAAACTACAACCATATCGACAGTCGAGTGTGGTAAACCGTTCCTCAGCAAAGCTTAGTCCCCGTTTCTTTGGCCCGTATAAAATTCTGAATCGGGTGGGACCGGTGGCGTACCGAGTTGAATTACCCCCAGGCTCTCTTATTCACGACGTGTTTCATGTTAGCTTACTACGGCGTTTCGTCGGTACAACACCGAATATAGCTCCAGTCATAATAAATGAACCGGTGGTCTCGCCAGTGGTTATGCAACCAGAACAGATTCTCGAGGAGCGGGTTGTCCAGAAGGGTAAGTACCGCCCCAAAACGGAAATACTTGTTAAATGGCATGGACGACCCCGAGAGGCGGCTACTTGGGAAACGAAATGGCGTTTTGTTCGAGCTTATCCGGATTTTCACCTTGAGGACAAGGTGTTTGCGACCGGGATGGATTGTTACGTACCCATGAATGCCAAAGGAAACTCCAAGCAACATACATGTCATGCATTAGTGGGTACAGGTCATGCATGAGTGGTTCTACACATTGGCTTCTATATTTAGTATGGTTGGACTTTTTTTATTATTTTTATATTATGCTAGAATAATGGTGTGATTGGCTGATTGCCTTTCAAGACCACGTGAATTTAGGATCTAAAATTGAATGCAATTTTCATTTTCATATCTCTCCATATATGGAGGTCTTTTATTCCGGAATGGATATGAAAAAGATTATTATTCTTCACTTCTCTCTAATATTCTTTCTGTTCTTCATCCTATTTTCTAATTCACTTGATTAAACCAAATCGATCCACACCAGAAAGATGTTTGAACGTGTTTCGTTAGGGGGCGGCGAGTGCGGTATTATAGTTTTGTTCAAGGTTTTGAAATATGCCTTGGCTTGGGCAGTCGTGATAGTGGAGGCATTGTTGCTTAATACCTTATCAAATTGGTCTACCATGGTAATGCCCTCGTCTAGGGATGAGTTACCTTTGTGTGGAGACATGGAGTAGGAATATGAAAGGATCAAATGATGTGGTCTATCTGAGTAGACCAAATTTCTAAGAACCAAGTAGGAAGGAAACAAAATATTTTAAAAGAATTTTGTCACTGACTTTTCAAATACAATACATGGTATTTAAACACGTAGATGGAAACAATCTACTACCTAATATGCAGAACCTTAAGAAGGAAACAAATGAATAAAAAGAACCTGACTTTCATGCCACTAGTGTGGGTATAGGGTCTTTCTGAGATAGGTGACTCGTGTTACTAAGAAGTTATTTTAGTCCAAAAGAAATGCACTTTCATATTTTTAATGTTTTTTTCTTCATTTCTTGTTTGTTTTGCTATTGGTTTTGGTTTTCGATATGATATATCTAAAAACATATATTAATATAATACAAGGCAACGATTAAAAGAGAACCCATATTTTTATATCTGTAAAAACAAATAGGTTTACAACCTCTAACATGCATAAAAGAAACTATTTTACAAATGTGTAAAATGTAAAAAGAAAGAGTACTTACAAAATAAAAATAGATAAAGCTACGACATCTAACCAAAGACGCATAGATACCTCAATTGTGTAAAAAACACTACCCAACATGTCACAATTGGGCTAGACAATTTTATTTAACTCACACACTAAGATAATTACACATTTTATCCTACAAAAAATTTTTCAATCATTTTTCTTATCTCGGTCATAACTCCATAAGCTTGAGGGGTAAACGCCGTTACCCCACGACGACCGTCGGCGCCACGCGGCAACACCGCCGCCGTCCCCCACACTACGGCTTTCCCTCATTTCATTGCATGCCCACCCCGATGCAACACCTCACTTTTTCCACTTTTTGACAATTGCTAATGGTTGGTAAAAGAGCCGTTGGCTCCCCCCCCTCCACACACACACACACAACGGCTCTATAATTTTTTAAAAATATCATACACTATAAATACTAACTAATACCTCAATTTTTACATCATTATCAAACACATCTCATATACTCTTACAAAAATATACACTATGGTATCCAACAAAAAAACCATAAAATCCCGAGCATATACCCCCAAAAAACATAGATCGAAGGGGCGTCTGGGTCAAGTGAACCGGCACATTCTACCCAATCGTTTAACTCACCACCACCACATACAAAGGATTGGTTTCAAAACCCTTACGACCCCCCCCCCAAACATCAGTCTACCACCCAACTATGCCCACATATCAACCTTTATAATTTTCTTATTACCATAACATCCCAAATCCTTTTCAAAACCCACCCAACCATGTACAAGAAGAAAAACCAAAGAAGATGAAAAAGAACATAACAATTTCTTTGATGATGTTCAAGTTTACAAAAGTGAAAATGAAGAGATTCATGTAGGAAGAAACACCCCACCAAAGTCTATGTCGAAAGGTAAATCAACAACCCGGGCTACTAATAAGCCTTGGGATGAAAATGAGGAGGAAGTGTTGGCAAAAGGTTGAATATATATATCCGAAGACCCTAGAGTTGGAGTTCACCAAAAAGCGGTTTGCTTTGGAAGAAAGTCTTTTGACACTTTAGAACCATTGTTGGTGGCATGAACCGAACCATTGATCAACTTAACTCAAAGCAGGGGAGAATGAATCAGATATGAGTCCTTTTAATAGGATATATCTAAACAATAATTTATTTCTTTTACTTTTATATATTTATATTTTATTTCTATAATTATATTACTTGTGTAATTGGATTTTTTTGTTTTTAAATATGTAGAAAACTCATTGGGCGAGTGGAAGCAACGACGAGGTTATCATACTCAAAGCCTTAGCTGGATACAAAAAGGTTTACAAGAAAAAACGGTTTTACAAACAAGGTGTGGAAGGCAGTAATAAACCATGTCAAATGGGAGCTGCTAGAGGTTATGGTTGCGGAGTTTGAGGAAAAAAATTTGGAATCAGGCCAATACATCTGCTCAAATAAGTGTGTTACAATGATGGAGTCTTCTTCGAGCAAACGCACGCTAAACAGGGTCGTAAGTAACTACAAAGTGATGTGGGAGAAAGAAATGACGAAAAAAAGGAAACAAGAAGCACTTCGTATGAAAATAATCATATCAAAATTAGCTTTACTAGACTTACAACGAGAGACGTTGCTTTACGAACTGCTAGACCGGGACATGGAGATTTTTCTTAAACCGCATGACAATATTCCTGAGTCAATATAAAAAAACGTCCTTAAAACACAAATGTAAATTTTTAATTTTAATATTTTTAAATATTTATTTTTGTTTATATTTTATTTTAATTATTTTTATTTAATGTATTTTTTAATTTTAATGTAATATATTTATTTTTATGAAGTAGTTTAATATATATATATATATATATATATATATATATATATATATATATATATATATATATATATATATATATGTATACTAGTTGGGGACCCGCGCAATACGGCGGCAATAACAATTTACAACGCGGTACTCGTTTTTTGTTAGTAAATGTACTTGCACGATGTGTTCTATAACATATATGTGTAGTACAAAAAGAGAAAAAAATAATAAAAAGTAATTGCATTTTCCCAATCCATTGGTAGACCGTTATTGTCAACACAAAATTATATAAATCTCAAATTAAAAAAACAATCAACTTTCTTTGGTTTCAAATAAGTTTCAATGGTTTATGAATCACTCTGTAAATTTTAGTCAAATCCTAAGTACAGTTCATAAGCACCTTAAAAATTTTAATCCAAACTACCAAGCACAGTTTAAGAAACACTAAAGCAAATGTTGATCAGCTAAACCGACATATTTAAACATTTTGGACCTCTTACATAGACAATTTTACCATACACATGAGTAACAGTAAATAAGAATCAATCATTATGAAGTGACTTCCTTAATGCTAACAAATCTTCCCATCTCAATCGAAAGCTGTGCTGCAACACCAATCGCCACCGCAATCAAACCATCATTCAGATCCACCGCCGGAATCTTCTTACCTTTAGCCTTGACTGCTTTCAAAAAGTTCAGATGCTCCAAGTAGCTTGAACCATGGTGCAGCCGGTCATATCTAACATACAAAAATGGTGATCAGTACACTTGCAGAAATGACTAAAAGAGGAATGAATTGGTTAGGTGGTCATTTTGACTCGCTTATAGCGAGTGGGTCGATCCAGAGTTGTAATGTATCACTAACGGGTCTAACAAGAAAATAAAAGTTTGGCTTAAAAGTAACTGGTTGACTAAAGTGTATTTCAAATGCATAGAACTGCATAATGTAACTCAATCATCATATTTGACACACTTATGATTACTAAAAGTTTATCAATTTTTATATGGAAATAGTGTTTCAAGCCAAGCTGACCCGACTTGTTTTGGAATGTAGCAAATATTACCCTCTTTATTGTTACCCAACCTGTATGACCCGCTCATTTTACCACCTCTGACCGATAGAAAAGATAGATATTCATACTTGATTCGATGATCTTCAGCTCTCATGGTTCGTACCCCATCTCTTCCTTCAACTCGCAAACCATAGCGGACGATATTCTCAGGCACAAATACCTCACCCTAGAAATCAACAATCGAAAACATATAAATCAAATGCCACTGATTCTACATATATGGTAGGAGGTCTTGTTAGGAAATTTAACATATCATATGTTATAGAGTGGTTGCAAAACTTTTGGATTCTGACTTTGACTTTGACTTTCGGATGGTAAAACTGCTAAAAAACAGTACTTGCTATACATATACATTAGGGAAAATTGAATATTAGTAGTATATGTATCATACCTTTCCAACTTCACCAACAACAGAGATTTCTTGCTTGTTTTTACTTCCTTCAGCAAACATACAAAGATCAAGCATGCCTCTCGCCCCGTTTTCAAATTCAACGATAACATATGCATTATCGATAATATCAGGCACCTGAATGAAAGATACAATATATAGGTTCAATCACAAAAGAGCATATCATCCATTATACTTTGACTTTTAAGGTCAAACTTACCATTTCTTAAGTTCAATATCAACATGATTTTTAGCTAATAAGTAATACAACTAAAATTTTTCCCTTTGACTACTTATTAAAGGCTAAACGAACAAACTAAAGTGCTCCCTTATATTTACATACTCCAAATTAAATTGAAGTATTGATTTTAATGTTTTGACCATGGAAATCAAACTGTAATTAACAACACAAACAGAACACAAAAAGCACAATACCTTTCCATCATAGATTTCATCTTTGTGATTAATATCAATAGCTCCAGAGGCCATAACACGAACTGGATTTGAGCCCACGAAAAGCCTCATCAGATCGAAAAATGACAGAATTTTTCAACTAAAGTACCTCCACTGTTACAATTGAACCTGTTCCAATTGTCCACCTATAAAAGACATGAATGATCAATAACATTGATCCCTAAAAGAAAACTCATATTAAAAACACAGTTGGTCGGTACATAGCTGTACCATAATTTTCAAATCATAAATAATGAATGTACCAAAAATAGATTATAAAAATGTAAAAATAGAGCACAAACCAGAATCACACTTCAACAAAATTCATTGTAGCACCAACAGAACAAGCAGAAATTATAAATACATTCTCCATTTCCTAAATGTTCATAACATTCGCTTGTCCATAAAACTATGTGATTGCATATCTAATTATCTACTTAACAACGTTCACATGTCCACAATTCAAACAAACCAATAAATTTTGCCGATCATTGAGCTAGAATTCAGATGATTTCACAAATCAAACAACAAAGGGGAAGGTGAACATACTGCTAATTAAAACAGGAACAGATGCGACTCGAGCAATTGTTAAGATCGTAGGCAACGTTAGCAATGGCCATCCCTTCATCTATTTATAACTAAACCAATACCTGTAACATGAATCACCAACAAATGAGGACATTAAAAATATAGGAATAAGAATTCAAACAAAAAAATTCAGACCCATTACCCTTGATGTGAACTAACATGCTAAAACAAACAATATATTCCGAGATTTATAGTAGAAAATAATATTAATCTAAACATGATAATATATGATATTACATACCTTTAGGTGGTGGTGGTGGCGGAGGAACATAATATCCCACCGGAGGTTCACTTCGTTTTCGTTTCTTCGGAGAATCATTCGATGTCGCCGGAGAACAGGAGGAGACGCCCCTTGACGCCGGCGGAGACGGTGGAGAGTTTCTTGAAGTGGGAGACAGATCGAAGGTACCATAGATCCAAGGTACCATAGATCTACAAGCAATGATACCACCTGGTTTCTACATACAATATAAACATAATATCGTAGAATTAGATGGTTGAAATCAAGAATAAAACAATACTCAAAATCTGGCAAACACTGTATGAACTAAAGAACGAACAAAAACATAATCTGATCAGTTATAGCTATGAAGTGATTATTTATATAACTTTTCAATGAGATCTAAAACGTCTTGGTTATCAACAAACTCAATGTAACTCCAATTGATGACCTCTTTTTTATATTCTTCTTGCTCCACCTTAAAGACATGCTGAAATACAAACATCTCAGTTTTAATATTCAACTTTTAACAACACCTTATTCTAACAACAACTATAAAGATTCAACCTACCTGGTAAAAGTGTTGCTGCAGTTTCTCATTTGTGAAATTAATGCAAAATTGCTCAAAGCTGCATGTTATGATGACATTGTGATAAATTCAACTGTTAAAAGCAACTACTTTTCAGAAAGAAAAAAAAATTAACTGTCACCACCTGTTGTTCTTAAAGCTCTCAAAACCATAGATGTCAAGAAGACCAATCAGACATTTTGAATCAGCATCTTATCCAATTGATACATTTATTTTATCCACCAGCCTGAAGATAACAAAAAGAAAAAAAAAAGACAATAAGTTAAAAGATACCAGAAGTCCATTTAACAGGGTTTTCTCAATTTACTAAATTGTACCAATCAAATAATCTGGAATATATTGTTTTAGCCAAACCGTCCCTGCTAAATGCTGCACTGAGAGGATCAAGACTTCTCTTAATTACTTCTTCTGGAGTTACCATCACTCGTTTATATACCTTTTCATATGAAAAAATTAGGAGAATAGGAGCACTGGACTTATAAGGCCAAATGAGCAACTTGCATCCACAACATGATGCATCACAAAGATAGGTAATGTCATACATTCAGCATTAGGGTAAACCGATTTTGCAATTATGGAGTAAATATATCAAGAAAATCCAAACTTCAGTTGATTATGAGAACAAACAATTGAAGTAGACAAACTCCTATGTTAGCACTCTTAAAAAGCACCAAAGTAACTATGCTTACCAATATGGCGGACCAACCGCAAGTTCTTTACCGTTCCATATTTGCTCATAGCCTACAAAACAAAAAAACAGCAAACATTCAGTGCCACGTGACAAATTTCACACAAATAACAAAAAATGGAATGGAAGCTTGTAGATGAACTGATGAAGTTGCTAAAGAACTTGTAGTAACAACTAACAAAGCATCCACTGAATGTAGATCCTGATAAGGACAGTGAGAACAAACTTAAAATCAATTCGCTTATATCCTACTTGTTCTCAAGTCTTAACACTTAAAACTCAAGAGAGGTGAGTTAACTATATCACTGCATATGAATGAAGTTAAACACTTAAACCAAATAACCACACAAACACCCTCTATTCCTAACATTATGTTTGTTCTCTGATGAACTAGAGAAATATTTCCTTAACCTAAATACTAATCTTCTCATTATTATCACAAGTGGAAAATCATTAAAACAATCACATTTTATAATCTCAATAAATAAATAATAACAACATCCAACGGAATCGTAAGAATTAGGGCAAAATCCGACCTGACGAAGCGTATCTTCGGTGGTTAAATGAGAGAGACGGCCGACGAAGAGCGTGCAATACGGATCTTCTCCGATGACACTGGGATCGCCCAACGGATCATCTGCAACAAGTGAAGGAGTTGAGTGAAGAAACGGAGGATTAAATTTGAAGTGAAGAGAGGGAAAAACAACATACAGAGGCCGGCGGAAGAACATAAGAGGGCTCTGTAGACGGCGTTGTCGTGAGGAAGTACGTCGGTGCCGTCGATGCTACCGGCTTGAATAGGGTGATAAGTGTGTGCATAGAAGACGGAGTTGAGTTTGCTGCTATTGTCTTTGCTTCTGTTCATCGTCTTCGTTTTGATTTCAGTGTTGTTGTCGCCGTGGTGGTGGTGGTGGTGGCGGTAAGGCTACCGTCACTGTTTCTGCAACTCGCAGGGAGAAAATTTTTGAGATCTGGGGTTTTGAATTTTGAAAACCTTTGAGGGTTTTGAATTCTGCAACTCTGTAGATCTGGGGCTTCTCTTATGCAACTCTGATACCGCCGAAAGCAACTCTGATACTGCTTTAAGAGTTGATCCAGCTTGAATTGGGGGTTGACCCGTGAGAAAGACTCTTTTGCCCTCTTATGCTTTAAGAGTTGAATGGGCTTCTCTTATGCTTTAAGAGTTGTAACTTATGCTTTAAGAGATGTACATCTCTTAAAATTAAGAGATTTGGGTGAAAAGACTGTTTTGCCCTCCTCAAATGAATATATATATAGTATAGATGTATATATATATATATGCATGTATATATATATGTATATATGTATATATATGTATATATATATATATGTATATATATGTATATATATATGTATATATATGTGTATATATATATATGTATATATATATATATATATATATTGTAACATAGAATGGCATGAGTGTTTCCCCCAGATAGAATGGTAGAGGTGTGCAAAACGGGTTTTGAGCCATACTTTAAAACCAAGTACAACCTGGGTTGGGCCCGACCCGCGTTTTTTTGGTACCCGGTTTAGGTGAAATTGGGTACGAACTCGTGTTGGGTTCACCTTCTTGAATACCTTACCCAATATACCTGGTTAGTAAAGGTGGCAAAAAGAGGTCCAAACATATGATTTTGGGTTAAAATGGGTGTTATCAAACAAAGATGGGTCAGAATGGACCAAGTAAAAAATATAAGGGGTCAAGATGTGTGAATCCAAGGATCGCAATTCAGGAATTATCAGTATTAAAATAAATCAATTTAATGATCGCGGAATTATCACTAATTGACGTTTAATTGTTTGTAATGATCAATGATGAACACAACCACAGAAACACAATAAATACGAAATCTATAATAATTCAAATGTATTTCATTAACTATAATGTAATGATTACAAAAGAATAATGAATAATTATGAACAATCGAATTCTGTGAATCGAATGATGTTTGATGTTGATGTGACGGCAGCTAGGGTTGCACAATGAACTCTTGATCGCCATAATATTGATTGATTGTGTTCACCGAGATGTGAAACCTAGGACTCATATTTATAGATGATTTGAGTCGGTTAAGGAAACACCGGATCTCTCGGGATTTGTTATTGATCGTGTTGACTTGTTTGACTTCTTGGAGTTTGTAATTGCACAAGTATAATGTTCTTCCGCAGCATTCTTATCATCCGCAGAATATTTGTTCTTCCGTAGATGATTTAGTCTTCCGTAGCAAAGTTGTTCTTCCGTAGGAAATTCTTCTTCCGTAGGAGTCTTCACTTCATGGGACTTGATCATCCGCAGAAACTTACACTTTGTCATTTGGTCTTGTATGAAACATATCTACGGATTAACAAAATTGTTCATCCGTAGATGTTTCCTACACTTAGTCAATTCCATGAATCCATCCAAGTATATTGTTTTTCCCTGTCAAGTCACAAATCAACACACATATATATGGGGTTAACCTATAGATTCAAATCACATATATATATATTTGATTGTTACAAATATTAATTACAAGACTTGATTTTCAAGTACTAAGCCTATACAAAATTGATCTAGCCCTATACAATCTAGATCTAACAATACTCCCCTTAGGCTTAGCTCCTTGTAATCAGTCCTTCAAAACAGCAAGCTCCTTAACTCTTGCTATCATTTTATTGCAGAATAAGATACAGCAGTTTTCTGATCATCATATTTGTACTTTATCTGCATCCTGCTGATCTTCTTCAGTGTGTCATAACTGAGTCCCAAAACATCTTCTTCTGTAGTGAGTGTTTCCACTACATTATCATTATGCACTATTTCTAATTCATCTTCTTCAGATATTCTGAGCTCAGACACTTCAGCTATGATTGTTCCTTTTAGTAGCCCAGCCTCATGCTTCCTTCTCTTGTGTGCCTTTGCATGCAGTTTATCTATCACTTGAATCATATGCACATACAAGCAGAGATCATTCTGGGCTTTTTCATCTGTTAGCTTTGGGAAGAATTTATCATGAAGATATGAAGTGTAGCTGGGATGCAGCATCTTCAGCTCCATTGGATCAAAGATTGTTATTTTGTCTCCCTTCTTCCCATCAACATTTCTCAGCAACACCATCTCTTTATTCTTTTCAACGTATCCCCATTCTGAGATAGGACAAGTGAATTGATTTCCAGTGATGCATTTGATGGTGTGTGAGCTTCTGGTACATCCCACTCTTTTTAGCAGATCATCATCTACAAGGGATGAGACTTCAGATGTTTTTCTTTTCTGATTTTGTATCATTCTTTTATGCTCCTTATCATTTCTCTTTGCTTGCATGAGCACATCATCAGTAAAACTGGTCTTCATACCATTTACAGCTGCTGAGAAGTCTCTCCCCCTGAGATGGATTGGGTAGTTGAACATTGGGATGCTCTGTAGATCTCTGATATCTTGCTCCGGAAGGCTGAGCATGTTTTCCACATCATGGAAGTATTGAATCCTTCCAGATGTCCTCTTGATTATTGCACAATCCCAGTCTGGATCATATTTCCAGGCCATAATCCTGTTCTCTTCCACAGAACTGGGAGTTGTGATATGATCATACAGCTGTACGAGAGTTGATTTCTTCTCGGTAATCTCTCGAACAGTTGTTCCTAGAGGCCATACTTTTCCGGGGATTACAGCTCTTGGCTCTCTGATTAGTTTTTCTTTTTCCTTGTGCTGATCTTTTGATTCAACAGTTACTGGATCAGCAGCAAGTTTGCTTTGTTCTTTTGGATGTGGAGCAGTGGTTCTGAACTTAACTCCAGTTTCCAGTTCCACTTTCATCACATGCTCCATCATCCTCCGCAGTTCTCCAGTGGTTCTGCCTTTGATCTCATGCGGTTTGTAGTTGTACCCCTGTAACCAGCAAGTCATATTATACTTGGTGAGTTTGGCTGTGTCACAGTGGCCCAAATCCTTCTTTATCTTCTCCAATGATTGAAAAGTTGTAAAGGCTTCATAATCACAATTTGGGATTATGAACCTTGCAAATTCAAATTCTTTCAATGCATTGGTCATTTCTGATGTGTTCATCCTCTCAACCATGTCATACGGAAAACCATGGTTGATGAGGGTCATAAACATGCTGGAATCAGGCCTCTCTTCCATAATATCATCGGTTGTTAGAAGATCATCGGCCTTTCCACCCTTATCATCAGTGGGGGACTCCATTCTTGTTAGCTCCTCCCACTCTTTATCACTTTCTTCTTCTCCGGAGGATACCTTCACAGCAGACACTTCTACTGAAGGTGTAGGTGCAGGAGATGGAAGTTTTGGTTTCTTTGGAGAGCTTTCATCTTCTGGTTTCTTTTGAACAGCTCCAAAGTATTTTCTTTTTCGGGTGTATGAGATCAGTGGCTTAGTAGCACTACCCGACTGTTTTGCTGGCTCAGCTCTTGAATCCACTCTTGTTTTCAGATCAGAGAGTTTTCTTTTCAGGCTTTCTATCTCTAGATCCTTTTGTTTTATTTGCTCAGCCTTTTTATTTTGCTCAAGTTTTAAAGATGCCTCCAACTCCCGTTTTGTTTGAAACAATGCATCTATAATTTCGTTGTTGCATAGTGCATCTTCTCTGAGTCTTTTTAGACTGGCATCCTTCTTCATCAGTTCTTCATCCTTTTCTCGAATTACACCGTACAGCTCCAGAATTCTTTGTTTTCGCTTATTGGATTTAAGTACCAACTTGTTGTACTTAGCAACCAGAAAGCTTTTGCTCACAGGAATGTCACTGTCACTTAAGTCATCTTCATGGTATGCAGTGACATCCTGAGCAGATTCTTGAACTTCCCCATGTTCATCAGCAAGTTGTTCATCTTTCAATGAAGGTATTGGCTCGGTATGTGCTGATGAAGGTTGTTCTTCTGTGTGGGTTGGTGAGAAAGGAACAGTGCTGGCTTCAGATAATATTTCTGTGTCTCCTGAGTGTACGGAGTGTACAGACTCAGTTACCTCAAAAGGTTCAGTCCCAGCACTTTCCGGTGATTGATGTTTTGGAGATTCTGGTGGTGGTTGTATGGGGGATTGGATTTGTTGTGGAGAGAGTGGTTGAGTGTGATGAGATGAAGACTGAGAGGATGATGATGGTTGTTGTTGGATAGGAGAGACTGGCTGAGTATCTTTGGTGGACGATGATGATATTAGTACAGGTGATTGATGGTGGTGAATTGGAGAGATTGGTTGGGTGTTTAGGCTTGCTGGTGATTGTGGTTGTTGAGAGGGTGATTGGCTGGGTGATTGATGTTGTGGTGGTGGTGTTTGGAGTGGTGATTGTTGTTGGTGTTGTGGTGTTTGGTGTGGTGATTGTTGTTGGTGTTGTGGTGTTTGGTGTGGAGAGTGAGGAGATTGTGCAGAATCAGCAGATGATTCTGCTTCATCTGCCCATGCCAACTCTTGTGGCAGGTCTGCTTGAGGGTCTACAACATGTGCGAACATAGGCATATCCAGACCCTCATACTTCCCACTAAGTTTGTTCAACACTGATTTGCTCAGGTGTGCTTGAACAAACACATCGCCAACTCTGTTCAACCCTGGAAGTTCTGAGTTGATCATCAATTGTAGGAATCTTGGGAACATATACATCTTGTCATTCTTCTGCAATTTGACTTGTTCACTCATACAGTTGAAGATGTATTTGGCATAGTTATAAGTTCTCCCCTCGAATACCCCAATGATTCCGGAAGATATATGCCGAGAGAATCTGTCTAGCCCCGACTTCCTGTTCGACATGCATTTAGGTAGGTGTGACACAAGAATCTGTACGGTTTGCACAGCCTACCCTTCTTAATTTCCCCTTTCTCGTAATCACTATCGTACCCCATGAGGTTAAATACCTTTTCAATGTATTCATTCTCGAATACATCGGGGTGCCCTATTTCTCTATCTCCCAGTTCCAGACATCTTCGTATGGTGCTTTCAGTGATTCAAAGACGCTGGTTCAGAATCTCAGCCACTATCACCTCCTCATCATCTTGTTCTTCCACTCGTGCTGAGTTCCAGAATCCAATAATGTGCGCCTGATGGATCACAGGCTCAGCCGTCAAGGCGTAGAAGAGCCTGGATCGTCGGAGATATCTTATGATATCTCGACATCCTTCCGCTGCTGGATCATCAGCGTTCAAGAACGCGCACACATTGTGCTCTTTAGCAAATCTATTTGCCATCTGCAAAGAAAATCAAGTTAGAAACCATGCAGTTGAATCGTTTGAATGTCAATAATCGATGAACCAGTTCCGTATTGATGTTTAAGACATGATTTATCTTTGCAGTAACAGTAATCGGTTACTGGATAATGTTGATATTTTGAAATTTTGAAAAAGAGGGAAAATGGGCGATTTTCTAGGTTAATCTGAAAAAGTGCTCTGTAAAAGTGATAAATGAATTTCAAGAGTCAGAAACCTTATTTATAGTCGAACAAAATTAACTTCTTTTATTAATTATGTTGGGCTCACATTATGTTGGGCCCACTTCCATTTATTCCTAAGTTGGGCCCACTTCCATTTATTCCTTTCCGTATCCTAAGTGTTTAGAATGCATTATCTCTTCCGCAGAACATCTGCGGAACCTTGACATCTGCGGATGTCAACATCTGCGGAACCTTAACTTCTGCGGATGTCAACATCTGCGGAACCTTACATCGGATAAAGTTCAAATAATGCATTTGTTTTGTTTTGCTGCTGAATCAGAAATCACATAATACTTCTACGGATGAGAGGTATTACTGTGACTTCTGCTGATGCAGAAATTTCACTGTTACTTCTACAGATGAGAAATATTACTGAAACTTCTGCGGAACTTAAAGTTTGAAAACTTTAAATGTATGATATCTACAGAGTAGAATCAAATGTTGATGTTGGACATTGTTGACTTTATTTGCATGGCAATTAAGTACAGGGAGGCAAGTTTCCTGTATCCTGCATTCAAGTTAGTGCTCAAGTTCCAATTCCTTCAAAGTAATTTAAATCAATTATCAGCTTTGTATTGTTTTTCATGCATGAACTACTCCCCCTAAATTTGTGATTAATGTGAAACTGTTGCATTCATCATAAATTTAAGTTGTGAACAGGCATGACAGGCATATGACATTCTAAATGAGAGAAAGTCAGTTGAGATAACAATTAAACATCTGACAAACAGGTACATGCATGCATATATATATAGAGGGATCATACTATAAATTGGCTTCTGCTGATGTTGATTAGTTGATTCAACACATATCTGATTGCAAGTATATAGATCCACTTAAATTCAAACATGAGTGTTGTATCAACTAGGCATGCGATTTATCATGTTGTGAAGTTTGTTAATCAGTAGCAATCATGAGTCCCACATTCAATTATCATTAGAGTATGTCTTCCGTAGGTGAGGCAAATCACTACATTCCACACTTAATGACTATGTACATTAAGTTATAAGTTCTATCTTGAGACAAATTTCAGTCTCATGAATGCTTTGATGTTAAAGCTCTTTGACTTGATGTTCAATGGATCACAAGTGATTCCTTTTTAGAGCTGAAATATGATCTTCATAGTCACCAGGTCTGTACTTTCGTAAAACAGAGGTGAACTTTAACCCAGGTCTTTGTTTACACAAAACAGAGGGAGAATGAAGATCACACTTATTAATCACATACCCAGGTCTATGTTCACACAAAACAGAGGGAATATGACTTTGTAAAGATAGAATATTATAAAGTATTTTACATAGTGTGCTTGTGTAAGTGATTTGATCACATCAGGAGAGAACATACCTTCTTGATTCTCAAATGGAATCCTCACAGACAGTTACCTCATGCTTTTAGTTTGGCATGCTCTTAGCTTTGTTTCCACTCAAGTTGAACCTACTCACATATCAGTATGATATAAGTCAGATTGAGTTTTTGTTTAATAGCCAAGTATAGTCTACTATCATTTCCCATATATAATGCATGTATAGATGTTCTATCAGACACTTAAGTTATCCTTAACGATTACTCTGCACAAAGTCAATCATATGCTTTTGTTGATTTATTCTAAGTTAATCATTCCTAAAGATTCTATCAGAAAATTAAATCTAACAGAATCAAATGCTTTAGTGAACAAATCAGCAAGCTGATTTGTTGTATCTACTTTGACTAACTTAATTAGACCTTTTTCAGAACAATCTCTCAGAAAATGGTATCTAATTTCAATGTGTTTAGTTTTACTATGTTGAACTGGGTTAGCAGTTATAAACATAGCAGCTGAATTATCAATATGAATTGGTGTGTGAAGGAAATTGTAACCATAATCAAGTAATTGGTTTTGCAACCAAAGTACTTGAGAGCAACCTGCTGAAGCAGCTATGTACTCTGCTTCAGCTGTGGATACAGATACATTTGTTTGCTTCTTGCACTGCCATGAAACAAGTCTTGGTCCTAAAAATTGACATCCACCAGTTGTGGATTTTCTGTTGTTGTTGCACCCTCCATAGTCACTATCTGAGTAGGAGTAGAGGCTAAAGTCTCCATCTTTGGGATACCAAAGTCCCAATGCAGGTTCGCCTTTCAGATATCTGAAAATCCTCTTTACAGCATTCAGATGTGACTCCTTTGGGTCTGATTGATACCTGGCACAAACACAAACAGCAAACATGATGTCAGGTCTACTGGCAGTTAAGTACATTAATGAACCGATCATTGATCTATACAATCTTTGATCTACGGATTTGCCAGCAGGGTCAGGCACAACAGTAATTTACTTTTTCAAATGTTAAAACACCGTTAGTTACCATTCCCTCACCAACAATTTTACCTCCCTTCTTATCCCCACCAAATGCCACATAAGAGGCATGTTTATGTTTGAAGTCATGGAGAAGTGCACAGTTGCCTGTCATATGTCTGGAACAACCACTGTCAACATACCACTTGTTGTCAGCTCTCCATGATTGTTCCTGCACCAAAAAGAAATTAGTTAGTCTTGACAACCCAAGGCTTAATTGTCTTGGATTTGCCAGATGTGTCAACTATAGTTACTCCTTCATGAATTAATCTTGAAGTTTCATTATTAGTTGTTTCTTTTTGATGTGATGGTTGTGAGGATGATTCTGTTGAAGTTGAGTTAGGTTTCTGGATGCCTTCATGCTTCTCTGATTCTTTCTTCAAAGTGACTTGTTTTGGTTGGTATTTTAACTTTGGAGAGGATCCTGTAGTTTTGAAAGTTTCTTCAACTTTCAGCTTTGATTGAGACACAGGAGTTCCTTTAGCAAAGTTATCAAAGAAACCATCAGCTGCTTCACTTTGTTTATCTGTCAAATCCACCTTTTTGTGAGGTGTCTTAGACTGTATTGGTGCTTTCTTCTTCAAAGTCTTGTCCGCAGCAGAGGGTCTTTTCTTTGACTTTTGTTGTTCTTTCTGAATCTTTGTCTCTTTGTCACTTTCTGCTCTTTTTCTTGTTCTTCTTATTAAAATAACATTCCTGAGTGGAATGGTTATTTTTGTCACATATGGCACAGTGTTTGTTGAAGAAACAATCATCAGTCATGTGATTGTTCATATTGCAAATGGAACAATAGCTGCTGAAATAGCATGCATCAGTATTGTGATTCTTCATATCACACCATTTGCAATATTTTTCTGAATTTTCTTCAGATTCAGCCTTCTTTTTATTGTTCTTTTTCTCATTCGCTGAAGCTTCAGTTGATTTCTTCTTGTTTTTGTTTGGAGCATCATCAGCTGTTGCTTGTTTGCCTTTGGCTGCCATTTGTTGCTTCATATTTTCCCTTTTCTTTGCATGTGTGTGACGCTCTCTTTTTACCTCGTCCGCAGGATCAGCTTCTCTTTTCCTTTGCTTTTATGCGGATTCAGTGATTTTTGTCTTCCGCAGATGATCTACGGACTTGGCAGGTTTTGCTTTCCGCAGATGTTCTACGGATTCCTCATTCTTTTTCCGCAGGTGTTCTACGGATTCTTCAGTTGGTGCTTTCTGAGGATTCTTGTTTGATTGTTTCTTACCTTTATCAGAAGATGACAAAGGTGCTTTTGTACTTGATCCGCAGCTATCAATCTTGTGAAGATTCAGTTCTTGTAATCCTTCATTAAGTTCAGCAATCCTCTTGCAAATAGTCTTCAGCATGTTCCGTTGCTTTGGCGGATATTGCAGCTTTGATTCTTCAAGGACTCGCGGAAGACCAGTTTCAACTTGAACATTCTTACCAATGTTCAGTTGATCAGTATCATGTTCATCAGAATCATCCAGGTCATCATAGTTATCAAAATCTGATTCATTATGTTTAATTGATTCTGATTCAGTAGATTCAGTTTCACTTATCTCAGTTTTATTGTTGTTTATTTGACTATCTTTGATGTCAATTTTGGTGCTTTGCACAAAATGATTTGACAAATTGTTAGTCATTGTTTCAGATAAAGGTGTGTAGTTATCATTAATAGGTGGTGCAACAGCATTATAACCTAACCCGGACCTGTTCTTTGATTCAATATGAGAATTTAGCAACTTCTCATATTGCTGAGATGATAGTTGAAACTTCTGAAGTTTCACTTCAGTGGATGCATGATCAGCCATGGATTTTGTTAAGGAAGTGGTCAGATGCTCAACTTGGGCTTTTAGACTGTAGTTTTCAGAAACATATTTTTTCTAAATCTTTTTGTAAAGAGTTTATTTTGATTTGATATAGTTTTTGTTCTCTTAAGTGTGATTCATTTAAAACCATAGTTTCTTTTACTTTATCAGCCAATTGTTGAGCATGGACTCTATATCTCTCAACTTCCTCAACACATGTTGATGAACATAACCTGTCTTTTACCTCTCTGGCCATAGGAGGAACTTTGTTTTCCATATGTGCCATTAGTGCTTGATTCTCCTCTATCACTTCCTTCTCATACAGGCTCCAGTCACATGTTCCATCCTGAAGTATGATCAGCCCTGTCTCCTTAGAGTTGCTTGGTCCTGCTGATGTATTTGTGGCTGGTGGGGATGTGAGCTGAGGTTGTCTATGCAGAGATCTTTGAGAGGTCGGCTGCTGATTCTGATAGTGTTGTTGCTGCTGATTTTGTTGCTGCTGTTGCTGATACTGTGGAGTTGATTGTTGATTGCATTCTCTAGAAAAATGACCATAGAGATTGCACTTGTAACATCTGACTTTAGACTTATCAACTCCAATCTTCGATGTTTTGCTTGCTGCTGCGAGATTTTTATTTCTTCGAAGATATTGCTTGGCTCTGTAAGCAATCATCGCCATCTGCCATTGTAGATCCATCTCTTCTACTACATCAGGAGGGAGTTCCTCCAAGTCTTGCTGACAGATGTTAGCTGATGTAAGGGAACTTCCAAGATATGCTTGGAAGCTAGAACTAAAAGCTGCAAAGGCTGCTTTTTGTTCTTCAGAATCCAATATCACAGTTATTGGTTCTGAGTTTGCTGTTGCTGATGTCTCTCTTTTCTCTGTAGATTTAGCCTTTTCCTTTTGATGTTTACTTTGAGATGATTTCTTAGTGGGTTTGGACGCATAAAAGCTTACTTCCTCTCATCATCACTCAAAGCACAAGAGTTATCACCTTCATTATTAGAAATAAATGCACTTCCAGCATTCTTGGTTTCCTTGAAGTGATAAGGTGAGACATGAGTTCTCACACTCTTGTTTCTTGTTTGTTCATCCAGTTCAAGTGCTTCAACCTTGGCAACCAAAGTATCTAGACCAGTTGTCTTGAGATCTATGGTGTTCTTGAACATGGAGACAGTATGCTTCCAACTTTCAGGCAAAGTGTGGAGCATCTTCTTGTTCAGTTCCTCAGTAGTATATTTTAACTCCAAGATGTTCATCTCAGTAACAAGTTGCATAAATCTATGGAGTTGCTGAGGAATTGACTCACCCTCAATATGATGAAAAGTTTCATATTGTGATCTAAGGGTGTCTTTCCTTATGCTTCTGATCTCATCACTCCCTTCACAGAGAGTGTGAAGTATCTTCCACAGGGAATTAGCTGTTTTATAGTTCTCGCACCTGATCAAGATTTCTTCAGGCAAAGCCATACTAAGCAAGCTGTATGCTTTAATATCGACTTTGACCTTCTTGACATCATCAGGTGGCAAGTCCTTATTGCTGATTGGCTGATTTTTGTCATTATAATCCGGCCCAAGAGTGGGTGGAATATAAGGACCTTGTGTGATGGACTCCCACAAGTCAGAATCTGTGTAGTTCACATGATTCCTGAACTTGATCTTCCAGGATTTAAAATCAGCTTTTGTCTCCAACTTTGGTGGTTGATAAGATCCTCCTCCAAAAGTACTCATGTTTAAAGTAAACGAATGAATAAAAACTTAAAAACGAAAATTGACAGATCTATCAGAAACGCAAATCTAGTATTCAATTGATTTGAATATAGATCTAAATTAAACAAGCAATGAGAGAGTGCTTGCTGAAAAAAATCAGTCGTTGATTGAATTGTTCGAAAATCAATTAAACAATTTTAATACTGATAGATCAATTGATCTAAATCAATGAGCACCAATGCTCTGATACCACCTGTGAATCCAAGGATCGCAATTCAGAAATTATCAGTATTAAAATAAATCAATTTAATGATCGCGGAATTATCACTAATTGACGTTTAATTGTTTGTAATGATCAATGATGAACACAACCACAGAAACACAATAAATACGAAATCTATAATAATTCAAATGTATTTCATTAACTATAATGTAATGATTACAAAAGAATAATGAATAATTATGAACAATCGAATTCTGTGAATCGAATGATGTTTGATGTTGATGTGACGGCAGCTAGGGTTGCACAATGAACTCTTGATCGCCGTAATATTGATTGATTGTGTTCACCGAGATGTGAAACCTAGGACTCATATTTATAGATGATTTGAGTCGGTTAAGGAAACACCGGATCTCTCGGGATTTGTTATTGATCGTGTTGACTTGTTTGACTTCTTGGAGTTTGTAATTGCACAAGTATAATGTTCTTCCGCAGCATTCTTGTCGTCCGCAGAATATTTGTTCTTCCGTAGATGATTTAGTCTTCCGTAGCAAAGTTGTTCTTCCGTAGGAAATTCTTCTTCCGTAGGAGTCTTCACTTCATGGGACTTGATCATCCGCAGAAACTTACACTTTGTCATTTGGTCTTGTATGAAACATATCTACGGATTAACAAAATTGTTCATCCGTAGATGTTTCCTACACTTAGTCAATTCCATGAATCCATCCAAGTATATTGTTTTTCCCTGTCAAGTCACAAATCAACACACATATATATGGGGTTAACCTATAGATTCAAATCACATATATATATATTTTGACTGTTACAAATATTAATTACAAGACTTGATTTTCAAGTACTAAGCCTATACAAAATTGATCTAGCCCTATACAATCTAGACCTAACAAGATGGATTAAAGGATTTTTTTGAAAAAAGAAACACAGGTCAGAATGGGTCAATGGGTTATATTCATTCCTCACAATGCCGATCTTCATTCTCTAAAAATCAGTAAATCGCAAGCAACAAGTTCAGTCCAGCGAAGAAGAAGCTCTTATCGGTCGACTCCGACGAAGAGTCACCATTGCACCAGGCACCACCTACAACCACCGCATCATACGTTATGCCATATATCCTAAAACCTATGGCGCAACGGTGATGCAGGTAACACTTGTAATGTGGACTCTAAAAATGTAACGGTGATGCGGGAATCTATCTTGCATTTTGTGATGTATATCTTTTAATTATAGGAGCCATAAAAAATGTCGGGTAACACTTAGTTTGAGGATGGAGTTAGTTCATTTAATACAAGTAGAGACCATTCAATAGTGGAATTATTTTGATAAATTACCGGTTGGATAAGATGGGTTAAGAAAGTGAGTTGTACTGTTTCTGGAAAGGTGTATGATCCTAAAAGGGAACGTTTAACATGAAACCTCATATCCCTAAGTGTTTCTACCTTGATGAACCCGATCAACCAATAAAACACGTCCCTTTAGATCAAGCAATATATAGGAAAAAATTAGCATTATCTATCATTAAACACAACTATCCTTTTAGTTATGTTGAACATGAGGGTACAAGAGATTTGCATAAATTTTTACACTATGATATGAATACCATAACAAAAAACACCGCAAAGACTGATGTTCTAAAAACATATGATAGAGAGAAGACAATTAAAATAACTAGTAGAATATGTTTGACTGTAGATTTTATGGATTTCTATCATGACAGACAGATATATGACATTGACGGCTCACTATATTCATGAGAATTGGGTTCTAAGGAAAAACGTGCTAACTTTAAAGTTATACCACCTCCATATAGTGATAAACTTTTAGCAGAGTATTTAATTAATTTTTAAGTAGATCGCGGGATAGAGAAAAAGGTTTTTATGATCATAATAGACAATGCTAAATATAATGATGTTTTAGTAGATTGATTAAGTAGTCACTTGTGTTTAAACAATGCTTTAGTGTATGAGGAAGATTTTACTCATGTGTGTTGTTGTGCACATGTGTTAAATCTTATTGTTCAAGGGGGACTAAAGGTAATTGAAGGAGCCATTGAGAAGGTTCGAGAGTCGATGAAGTTTGTTAGAGGAACTGCTGCTAGAAAGTATAAGTTTTGCAGAATGTATACATTATCTTTCATTACAACGTGAGAAACATGTACGTCAAGATGTTGCAACTATATGGAATTTTACATATCTTATGATCGATAGTGCATTGGCCTATCGTAACGCTTATGCTCCATTAGCATTAGTTTATTCTAGTTATAAGACTTTTCCATCGAAAGAGGAATGGACTAGAGTGGAAATATCATAGAATTTTTGAAATCCTTTTATAATATCACAACTTTATTTTCTGGTAGCTCGTATCCTACATCAAATTTATTTTCTCATAATGATGGATAATCCAAAAGTGTATTGAAAATTAGATCAACAATGTTGATAATGTGATAAGCGGTATGGCAAAATAAATAAAAAATAGTTTGATAAATATTAGGAAAATTATAGCATGGTATTGTCTTTTACGGTTATTCTAGATCCACGATACAAGTTTAATTTTTGCTAAGTTTTGTTTTAAAACACTTAACATGACGAATGAACAATGTAAAAAGAAATTGGAGATTATTTTCAAAGGAATGCATAAGCTACATGCAGGTCGAGTTTAAATGTTTCACAACAGCTTCATAGTTGGAGATAACGCACTTACTAGATCAAGTAGGGGACCAAGCAAAGAAATAATAAACAAACAAGTAAGACACCCAAGAACACAAAGATTTGTTTTCAAGGATGGTGTATATTGCTCTTAGGTATTTTCACAAGTGTTTCAAAGCTTAGTCCTAAAGACTGGTACATGAGATACTTTATACTACATCGTACAGCCGGCCATACTTTAAAGAACAGTTGGACACTAATCTAGACAAAAAGATCAATGTAAAGTCAAAAGATAGATTGTCCTTGGATAAGTGACTATGACATGCCATACCTCGCATCCTATTGTATTACAATAAGGATAAAAGTACTAAAGTAGGTAATTACATATAAAAGACCGTATAGTACAGTTAACAAAAAGTAAAAAGATAATCAGCAACTTATATAAGTTGGTTAGTCTTCAGAACTGGCAAAGGAAAGGTCTTCTACGTTTGTCAAAAGTATGTCAGTAGACACATATCTTCTTAGTCTCCAGAAGAGTTTATTCTTTAAGCTTCGAAAGACTTTTTCTTCAAGTTTTGAAAGACTTCAACTTTGGTTTCAAAAGATTTCTGTCTTTGGATTTGAAAGATTAGACACTTAGTTATTTTCTTTGTTCATTGTCAAATCTTTTGAAGTATTTCCTTGTACTTCGATGCATGCTGAGAGATCTTTGATTAGCATCAGCCTCTAAAATAAACTCTTGATCTTACAAACTCCCCTAGGCTGATGCTACCAAAACATGAAGATTTTTATAAATGTTGATCTTCTAATTGTTTATAGCCATCATCAGAATCAGAGCCGTTCCTTTCTTTATTAGCTGGTATGGATTCTTCAAGCTTTCATAGTATCTTCTCATGTACAAGAGATCATGCTCAGGTAGGTCAAGTATCTTCTGACAGAAGAATACTTGTTGACCTTCTTGATCTCTTGTGACATACCATCTGTCTGGGTTTAGAGAGTACACCCAAGACATGATGGGTCTTTCAGTAGCAAGAGGCTCTATATGTAAGGGAGTTGGTTGAGAAGCCTTTTTTGGTTCACCCTCATGATTATCTAACTCATCCTGAGGTGTAGAGGTAGATGCGTTAGACTTCTTCTTCTTCTTTTACTTTAACTCTCTTCTAATGGCCATCCTTTTCCTCTTTCTTTACTTTAACTGATAAGGTTAGTATTAATCCCCTTGTCTTTCTTTTTTCTTCTTAGTTTGGTCCTTCCCCTTCACATGTTCAGAAGAAGTTTCTGGACCCTGTTATGGGTTAGAAGATGTAGCTGGCTGTTGATCAGTAGTAGGTCTTGGTTCTATTGTCTGATTGGGTTTAGCCTTGACCTTAGCTTTAGGTGTAGCTTGACTTGATGGAGAATACAAGTCTTGAAGCTCATCCCTCTTGATCTTCTACTTGATCACCCTGATATGTTCATCCATTATGGATAGAGACATGGGATCAAGTCTCCTTTCAAAGAACCCATACAACTTCAAGAAGCTCACCATCTTTAGTCTATCTTCAGACTTCTTCTTATTGGCTTTAATGATGGCCCTTGATTTTACAGCTTCCTCCCTTAGCTTTCACTTAGCATCTTTTCTTTCTTTAATGGTTTCTTGCTTCATCTTCTTAAGATACTCAAACTCTATATAATCATAAGATAGAGGGAGTAAAGCTTCTTCCTGGTAGAAATCTATGGCACTCAGGTAGTTGATCATATTCTGTCTATCCTTTTCCTTATCTACTTGAGCTTCTTCTTTTACATCCAAAGTTTCTACCTCAGGCATCTCTTGAATTGGGGAGATGATAGGAGCTAGACATAACTTTCTTTTCTTTCTTTGTTCTTTGATTTTGAGGAGCAAAGCAGCATCCTCAGCCTCCTTCCTCTCTCTAGACACCTCTGTGTCTGATGTCTAGGGGTTTTTCACTATATCAAAATGTTTAATTATATGTTTTTACGTATTTAATATTTGTGAAACTAAATTACTTTGAGAGGTAATTGATTTTCAAGCTCGCAGAGCTAAAACAAACATATTTAAGGTATTTTTAGGAGTTAGAATGGAAGCCGGAAGCTCATGAAGAAGGCAACATTTGAGAAATAGGAAAAATGAAGAAAAAGTGAGTGGGAAGTAAATTACGTCCCTAAGAACGTAAATCACATCCTATATGTGATCAGCCAAAATAAAGCACTCAAACTAGGACGTACAACGGGAGGAAAATATGCTGATTTGGGGGCCTATATGTCCCTAAGGACATAATCTACATCACTATAGATGTAAATTACGTCCCTAAGGACGTAAATTAAGTCCCTGGGATGACTGATACAAAAATTTAGGTTTTTGTGACCTAATTAAAAGTTAAAAAGGGGCTACGAATTAGAACTTCACCAAGTCATTTTGGCCATCTAAGGAGCTATTTTGAGAGCAAAGAAGACCTAGGGATCCATCTTTTTCAATTAACTCCTACTACAATTGATTTCGATCCCACGACAACCATTAGCGGCTAAATCACCCGTGATCTTGTCCAGGTATAAGGTTTGTGTTTATTACATTTGTTTAACCTTAATTGTTCTTAGATTAGATTGAAGTTTTGATTGGCATGTTAAGCTACATGGTTTCATTTATTGGTTGATTACTTTAAATGATTTTCTTTGCTTTGAATCTTAATCTAATGCTCATCAAGTTTTGGTTTCTTTACATCATGAGCATTGTGAGTCTTAGGTTTTCATTAGCAAATTGAAACTGGTAGTTTGTGAATATGTCCATTTACAACCCGTTCCATCTCTATCACTAAAATCAATCAAACCAATACAATTATATCTATGTGATTGTTTGCTAAGATAACTAGCTTACAGCTTTATTTACAAACCTGAAACCCGGAGTGTATCCTTTTCTTATTAATGTTTTCACAATCAATCAAGTTTATAAGTTTGCAATCTTGTTTCCTAAATCAATTATTAATTCAAAGTTTTTCCTTTATAAAGTTAAAATCATTGAAATAGAGTTACACTTTCCACATATTACTCATGGAGATGACCTTACTTACCTATACTAGTATAGGTGAGTTAAGTATTAAATTTAAATTGTTTTTGAGTAGATCACGACAATCTACATCAGTGTCTGCCAGTTTATTCAATTCCTCCAAGGGAAGAGAGATTAGATCAATATTATAATTCCTAGTTCCTAGGTAGTTAAATCTAGCTGCCCTTAACTCGTCTTCCTGAGTGTTTGGCCTTTAGACAACCTAACTGCAGCCTATATCAAGCTAGGAGTCTCTCTCTGTCTTTCTTCCCTTGCCTTCCTATTCTTCTTCCTTTCCATTTTCTCTTACTCAATATTTTTTGAAGTTAGAACTTTCTTTCCTTTGTCAATCACTTGCATGTGTGACTCAGGGAGGAAAAATCTTTGGCCTTCTTGAGCTTATTCTTTACTTGAGCTCTGGCTAGGGAGAGGATGTGAGACACCTTCACTAATTGGTGTCTTACTTAAAGGAGTTGGTACTGAAGAAGTGTAGTCTTAAGGTTCACAGGTTCCACAACCAGGCCTTCAACTGAGGTTTCCCGTTCGAAACTAATCTTAGGTTCCAACTTATTATCTAGTTAACAAACTATTTTTCCTACTAGCCTTTATCTATACAAGCTTGTTCTTATCTTAACTCCTCAGACACCCTCCTTTGAATCCTCCCTGCTAACCTATCAGCATGTCTATTTTGTTTTGGTTCGACAAATGGCCATATAAGCTTATATAGAATCCCAGGTTATAGATGTTAAAAACTTCTTGTTGACCCTGGAATCTAGAAAGTACCAAGGCCCTTCTATCACTGTCATTACCCTATCCTATGATTGGATTATTAGCAGGATTGGATGGAGGTGACATGGCCCTTGGTATAAAACTCTCCTCAACTATGCTTTGAATGATAGCATCTATATTGATGTGAGCTAGAGGAGGTTGTTGAGTCTGGACAATTGCAAGTGAGGGTGGTGAATCCTCAATATCCATACTCTAGGTAGTGCTCCTTGTTCTATGATTGCAGTGAGTTTCTTCCTCTTTTTAGTAGCATCACTTACTTTCACAAGTGAGCTAGAGGTTAGCTCCACCATATCCACAGGTTCCTGTGGCCATAGTTGAGCATGTCTGGCAGGCATCTTAGCTAGCTTACCCTTGAGCTCGAATGATCTTAAGTTGCTGATTAAGCACATGCCTTTGTAAGATAGCCTACTGACTAACCTTTGAAACAAGGTATGTGCAAGTATTCGTTAATTGTTGCACCTTTTGTTTCATGCTCGATTCATCTTCATCAGAAGAATCATCGGGGGATAAGAGTCTATAACCAAAGTCATCCCTTTCACCACCAAATATGTGTAATTGATCTCTGGATTTCCCTTGCTTTATGATAGCTTCATGGGAAGTGTCAAGAGGCTAGGTTGTCATGGTTAAGATCTAATGATGTAAGCACTTGCAAAAGTGAGAGCCTCTTTCATATGGACCTCTTGAACATGTTTAGATAGGTCCACCTCAGTAGTAGGTGGATGATGTGGTCTAGATATTGGAGTGTTAGGAGCACTCATATCATTGAGTAGGGGAGGTAGTAGAGAGAGTCATGGTACTCACTGAATCCCATGTCTTCATCATCATGAAGGTTTGGAATTGGTTGGTTTAGATCTAAAGGTTGTGGATGGTAACTTTCCACTGAAGATTGATCATCTGAGTGTTGAGACTCATGATGAAGGCTTAAGAATTGGGTTATGAGCTTATCATGCTGAGCATAAGGAACCTCAGCACTGATTCTAGAAGAAATAGGAGTGGCCTGCTCCTCAAGAGAAGTGGAAGCTCTTGATTTCACTTGCTCTTGTATGGGTGAGTATATGGCGCCTGCTCAATCTAAATAGACTAAGCAGGGGTTCGTCTGAAGTTTCTTGTGTAGGTGATGATTATTTGACGCTGTGTAGGTGGTGGTAAGGCAGGTGTGGGTTCAATATTGGCTAGGATTGCCAAGTCTTCATCTTGAGCAGGTTGCTCTAACATTTTTTGGACAAGGGATGTTTCTACCCCTGAAAAACTAATAGTGGTTTCCTCATTATTTTAAAGATGTTAGACTTCATCTATCCAGCTTTAAAACGTTACCTTTCCCCTCAATTATGAGTCTACTTTACAATTGAGAATGTGCTGGATATATCCAGGGAACATATAATATTCAAAGGAATCTAAGTTAGCAAGTAAATTTGTATATAAAATTTGAGAGTACCTGAACTTGATCCCCTGGACCATTCCATGGACTATGTAGGAAAGAGCTTCTGGAACTTGGTCCCATCGTCCATGCTTGTTGGATAATGAGTAAATGATCACATGGAGGTGGTATTTCCACTGTGAAGGACAGTTTACCATCTTCATCATCCAGCCACAGGTGTTACTTTGTGGTTGCCATAGTGATAAAAACTATCATCCCCTGTATCGAGGCAGATAGTGCCTTCTCTCCATCCATGTGGAGTGCTTGACAAGTCCTTCATAACTCTAAAAGTTGATCTTCATATAGAGGAGCATCGATAGTAAGGGTGGTGAGGTAAGAAGAGTGAGAAAGAAAGCAACAAATCTCTTAACAACCAAGGTCCTTTTCAGTAGATAACGGAGCAACTTGGTTGTGTTGCCCGTGAAGATGCATGACAAAAGCTTGGCTGGTTTTGGGATTTAGGGTTGGCCATTTATGAAGCTTTTTGGAAGAGAGGTTGGAAGAAAAATGAAGGTTTGAGATTCAATTTAGGGCTTGAAAGTTGTAGATGAAGAAGAAGAAGAAGAGAGAGGGAGAGCCTTTGGAAAGGCTATTTATATGCTTGGATTTGACATAAACTTATTGCAAAAAATAAACTTTGAAATCCGAATGTCGGTCCCACCTCTAAAAAGTGCCTAAAATGTTAGTTATCTTGGAAGTTTAAAATCGTTTGAAGGTAATTTGTGTTTGGAAGCCCAAAGAAAGCTTCTGAAAGTAATTTTACTTCGGAAGATATTCCTTAGTTTTAGAAGAAGTGTTTCAGAAGAAAATATACTTAGAGTAATTTTGCTTCCGAGAAAGATTTGGTTTCAAAAGATGTTAAGGTTCAGAAGTTGTTTTTAAGAATAAAAGAAAACTTCCGAGACTTAATTGCTTTCGGAAGAAAATTATCCTTCAATACATATAAGTACTTAGAAGCAAAATTAAGTTTTGAAAGATATTTAGAATGTCTTCTGAATTTGAATCCCTAAGTAAATAGTTATTATTTTTGAAGACATAATTTTCTTCGAAGTCAAATTAATTTCTTTCAAAAAAAATCTATCCATACTTGTTAAAATTCTAAAGAATATACACTTTGAAAAAATTTCTTTTGAGACAGATAAGGCTTATATGTGTGATAATATAGACAACTGTTAAGACATAGCTTTTAAAAACAATTTTGAAACTAACTTTAGAAAATATAGTCAAATTTAATCATTCCAATAGCTTATACAAGATATTTAAATCTCTGTTCATCAAATGCTTTCGTGAACAGATTAGCATATTGTTCATTTGTGTTAAATTTGACCAGTTTAATCAATCCTTTTTCAAAATTATCTCTAAACAAATGATACCTGATATTAATATGGTATATCTTTGAGTGCCGTACTGGATTCTTTGTGATTGAGATAACATTGTTGTTGTCTATGTGGATATAAGTATTCTTGAAGTTGAATCCATAATCTAGCATCTGATTCTGAATCCAAAGCATTAAGCATAACAACTTGTAGCAATAATGTATTCAGCTTTAGTAGTTGAGTAGATACACAAGATTGCTTCTTGCATTGCTATGAGACTATCATTCCACCAAGGAACTAACTTCCCTTAGATGTAGACTTGCCAGTCATGTTACAGCCACCATAGTCACCACCTGTATATGCATACAGATTGAAGTTAGAATTCTTTGGATACCAATGTCTCAGTTTGGGAGCTCCTTTAAGGTATCTTAGAATCCTCTTAACAACAACTAGATGTGAAATCTTAGGGGTGCAACCAAAACTCAATACTTAGCTTTATTTTGGTACATCTACAATGGACTTACGAAGACAATGCTACCCTTTCAAAGCCAAGTCAAAAGTCTTCCGAAGCCAAGCAAGAAGAACTTCCAAAGAGAGTTACTCTTCAGAAGTACCATGTTGGACAAAGATAGGAAGCTTGTTTGGTCTTTGCATTAGTATTTTTTGGATAATGTACGCTTTCCCCGCATCGGTTAGTCTTTGTTTTGTGAATGACTTAATGACTAAATGGGCAGCCCATTATTACGTATTCGATTTGGGTATGACCAATTACTCTTGTTAAGCTATTGTTTATCAGAAGACCATACAAATGTTAATTGCTTAGAAGAAGAACACGCTACATGTTTTAGCAACTATAGTAAAACAATACAAAGACTGTCAAGTAAGGTTAAAGTTGCGAGATTTGGTTACCAGTAGTACGAAAAGTTTCTAAAGTGATGTTGGCATCAAGGTAGTTAATAATAACATGGTAAAGCTAATTTTGCTCGTCTATGTTTGTAGGCTGATAATTAAGGTTGTACTTGATAAAGTTAATTGCTTTATGGGTGTTTATTGTGTTCTGAACATATTAGCATATATTTGAAGCTTGATTTCATAGAATATGCTTATACTTAATACTACTTCAGTTTGTTAACACATCGTATAACAATTAAAACATCAATCCACAATTACCAATAACAAAATCAATACTAACTCAAGAACTAACAATCAAGAAATAAGTTAACAAGTTCAGTTATTAACATACCATGAAATTAAAACAATTAGAACATAAGAACAATTAACACAAATTAACATAAAGCAATCAAGAATGTATGGTGGAAGAACAAACCTAAATCAAATATTGACCATAAAGAAATCGAACAAGAAGAAGAAGCACATTGATTAAAGATCAGAATGACCGCCGCAAACCACAATCACAGGAATTGCCAAACGACAATCACATACATGATGTGAAGAAAAGTAAGCACATCGTAGCTGATGAAGCCGACCGGTTGGTTGAACCCTGAGGAGATTTGAGTCCTTTGCAAGCTTATGATTATGTTGCTTCATTGATTGGCTATGGGTGATTCACTTCTACTTCTACACATATAAATAACCGAGTGTTTAATGAATTTTACAAGAGGTAAAATCCTATGTATAAAAGAAAATTAATGAACATGTTACATTATAAGTGGTTATTGTAAAAATCAAAAACAAATGCTTGACTCATAATATGACACCCCGTTCTCACATAACTTATCTACTAGTTAAATTAAACTAATTAAAACTAGTTAAACTAATTAAACATATGACCCTAAGTCCCTAAATCTCCACTATATGCTACCTCTCAACCCACCCATATGTCCGACCCCCTTCCCCTTAGATTACTCACAGCTGAGTTGGCTTGATATCTTGCACATATGCATATAAAAAACATGATATCAGGCTTGCTGGCTATTAGGTACATACGAAACCCAATCATAGCCCTATAATCAGTCAGATAAAATTTGGTTAGTATGTCTTGCACATACTTTGACTAGTTTATGAAGATGCCCTTGTCGTCTTGCTTCACTTGAATTCCTAGGAAGAAATGGAGTTCCCCTATTGCATTCATTTCAAACCTATTCTTCATCAATTTCTCAAACTCTTTATAGAAATAATGTCATCAATATAAACTTGAACCATCATCAAGTCATTCTCTGTTCTTTTGATGAAGAGTGTGTTATCAATAGTCCCTCTTTTATGACCATGTTAAAATAGGTACTGTGACAATGTCTCATACCACTTCCTTGGTGCTTGACAACCCATAGAGAGCTTTATCAAGCTTGCAGACATAATCAGGATGATCTAGATCTGCAAAGCTAGGTGGTTGATAGATATACACTTCTTCATCTATCACCTCATATAAAACTGCACACTTGATATCAAGTTGGTAGACCTTGAACTCCTTTGATGCAGCAAAAGCAAGGAATATTCTTACTTTAAGTCTTTCTACAGGAACAAAAATATTTGTGTAGTCAACCCCTTCCTTTTTAGTATACCCTTGTACGACCAGTCTTGCCTTGTTCTTGATGATATATCCTCTATCATCTTTCTTATTCTTAGCTTAGGAATCGCAACAAGTTGATTGATAGATCCAAATTTGAGAAATTCAGATCTAGTGATTGAGTATCACCTACCATATCAGCATATCGATTAAGTGTGACTTGATCCAGAGAGTGTGTAACATCATTGATGTTATATTCAGTGGAGTGGTTGTCAGCATCAAGATATTCTTGACCACTTCACTATCTCTATCTTCTATTCTATTGGAGATCCCTTCATTTGAATTTTATGGCTTATTGCTGGAATTCATTGGCACCTCAGATGTATCAGCTGAATAATTTGTTGTCATATTTATGCTGAAAGGATTTCCACTTGCAGTGCTTGTTACCACTAGTGCTGAAGGGATTCTATCATTTGGTCTTCTCAGCTCAAATCTTGGATTAGGATCTTCTGCAGATATATTACCTGTTGTTCCTTAAACATATTCATAGGATTTTTTAAAATAGTTGGTAACTGAATCAAGATCAAATAGCCAATCAGGACTAGAACCTTTCACACTTGTAGTGTGTTCATTAAAGGTCACATTGACTGACTCCTCAACTACTCCAGTTCTAAGATTGTATACTCTATAAACCTTAGCTTGAAAGGAGTATCCAATAAAATTTCCATCATCTGCGTTCTCAGTAAACTTGTCTATGTGATCTTTGGCATTCAAGATGGTGCATGGACATCCAAATGACGCGAGGAAACCAATGAAAGGTCTCCTTTTATGCTACAATTAATAAGTAGTCTTACTATGAGTTTTGACTACTAAACTTTGTTCTGCATATAACAAGCAGTGTTAACTGCCTCTGCCCAGAAGGTGATGGATAGTTTAGAGTTAGAGAGCATGGCTCTTACGGACTCAATAAGTGTCCTATTTCTTATTTTAGCAACACCATTTTGTTGAGGAGTTCTAGAAGCACTATATTGTCTTGAAATAATCTTTTCATCATAAAATGAATGAATCAAGAATTTGGTTCTTGAATTTAGTTCCTTGTCCATATCTTATGATTTTAACCTTGTGATCACATTGATTCTTAATTTTCAAAATGAAGGATTTCAAGATTTCAAGGGTCTGATCCTTACTTGTAAGAAAGAAGAACAAGTATATCTTGTAAAATCATCTGTGATCATAAGAAAGTATGAAGTTCTTCTTAAACTCAGTACACTTATGGGGCTAAAGAGATCCATACGTAATAAGTATAGGGGAGTAGTGATGGAGTTCAATTCCTTGGTAGGTGTGATACTTTATGTTTCATTCCTTTCAGACATGCAACATAATGATCATCAATTGTAAACTCTTTTTTTTGAAATTCTAGTCACCAAATCATTATTAGTTAGTTTATTCATGTTCTTAAAATTTACATGGCATATTCTTTTATGCCAAAGAAAAGACTCATAACTGTTTGCTTTAAATAGAAAGCAAGAAACTTCTCTAGAAGGGGAGGTTTCTTGCAAATTCATCTTGTATATGTCCCCTTTTTGGGGGCTCTGAGCAAAATATGCTATTGAGGAATGATCACCCCAGGCTTGAGAACAATGCACTCGTGCTTAGTAAAGAGCATGTTATGTCTCTGGTCATAAAATTAAGATGCACTTAAAAGATTTTTCTCAAGCTCCTTAACAAAGTTTACCTTCTCAATGCTAAGATTACCATTTTTGACCATGCCCCTTATAGTAATGTAACCTCCTGATTCACCTCCAAAACAACTGGCCATCCATCTATTTTCTCAAAGTTTTGAAGCAAAGATCTATTGGCAGTCATATTCCTGGAACAACCACTATCAATGATCCATACACTTCTTTTGGTCTTCAGCTATTCCTTCATTTTTATGGCCTTCAGTTTTGAAGCAAAGATCCATTGCCAGTCATATGCCCCTTCTAGTAATGTAACCTTCATTTTTTGATGCAAAGATCCATTGCAAGTCATATGGCCTTCCTTCATTTTCCACACCGTATTTGGAAGTTTAGACTTGGCTTTCAAAACTTTGTAAGTTTTTATGACTTCAGATGGAGACTAAATCTTCGAAAGCTTTTGTATCCACTGCAGAAGACTTTAATGCTTCAAAAGAATTCCTTTCTTCCAAGACCAAGTTTTCTTTTAAAAATAGTTTTCCATCTATCTTCTTCTGGGTCACCTTGATACATCTAAAAGAAAATGATTTTCCTTTCGAATCTATTTTCTTCTTCTTTTTCTTAGAAGTCATCTACTTGTTCATGTGGATGGTAATCTTACGATTGTAAATGCAATCTTTAGCATAATTAGTTCTACCACCACACATGATGCATTCCATAGCCTTTCTTATGAGTTTCTTATCCTGAGGAGAAGGTTGTTTTGATCCTCTTCCAACTCCATCTTTATCTTCTTCGATTATGCAGCATGCTTTTGAGGGTGAAGCTTGCCTTTGGATTTGGATGGTCTAGCCTATGCAGTAGTGGTGCATAATGGTTTAACCTTCTTCTCTTTACCCAGATGGCTTGGACTTGAACTAGGACTCCTGGTATTAGATTACTTTGTTAAGTATTCATTCTTTCTCACCTTAAACCCATCTGAGATGAAAACTTGTTTTTGCTTGGGGTTGAAGGTGGGCTTGATCTACTGTACTTTCTTGGATCTTCTTTTTGCAGACATGGTCAAGTTCTTTATTATTGACATAGCCATCCCTGGTTCTTCTTCTCTCCAGGGATATAGTGACCCTTCTTAGGACTAACCTCTTCACTTACTTCTGGTTCATCCTTTATTATATCCTCTTCATCTTTATCTTTATCTTCCTCTTGGATAAGATCAATAGGAGGTAGCTCATCTTTACAAGTTCCACACCTTGGTTTTCTAACTGATAGTAATGTGTGTAGAGGAGCTATCTCATTTGATCCATGTCCCTGCATGTTCTGATAATAAACTTTACATGCAAGGATGAAGATATAATGTTTTAAAGGTTTCCTCTTCAAGAGTACATTTTTCTATCTTGGCTTTGCTGATCACAAGCTTAGCCTCGCATTCAGTTAACTTGATAACAAGATCGTTAATCTGAGTCCTGTAGTTTGTACACTTAGGTTTTAGAGTAGAAATTGTTTTTCTTTAAGTCTTATATTTTAACCTTATAATCATTTTCTCCTCTTTTAAAATCAATCAGAGTATCTATAATCTCAACATACATGAAGTATTTTTGAGTCATAGTTTTACCTGTCTTGAAGGTGAAGTTTACAAACTGCTGCTTTATTATGTCTTTCTTGTTCTCCTTAGCTTCCGTAGATCCTTCATACATCAGCTTCAGTGCATCCTATAGTTCTTTTGTAGTCTTGCATTTCTTGAAGCCTTTATAAATGGAGTTGGGAAGAGTAGTTTGAAGAGCGGTCATGGCTTTCTGATCAATATGTATTTTTTACATTCTTCTTTAGAATAATCAGTCACTTCCTTGGGTATCATCCCACCTCCAGCAGTTGCTGAAGTAGTTTTTAGAATGTGAGGTCCAGAGACTACAGATCTCTACATCCTGCTATCTTGAGACTTGATGAAGCCTTCCATTCTCATGCACCAAGTGTCAAAGTCATCAGGAGTGATCAATGGAGACTTAGTCATTGTGCTGGTTTCCATATTAGCTTTAGTATGAGCTACCATAGGAGCAAATAAGTGTATGTGAAATTGAAGAGTGATTCAAGATGGTGAGATCTTGCAATCAAGAGCCTGAGAAGCTCTAATACCAATTGCAAGACCATTTTAAATGCTTCATAATAGTTTCACAGTTGGAGATAACACACTTACTAGATAAAATAGGGAACAAGGCAAAACAATGAACAAAAAGTAAGAACACAAAGAATGGTTTTCAATAATGATGTATATTGCTCTCAAGTATTTTTAGAAATGTTTTAAAGCTTAGTCCTAAAGACTGGTACATGAGATACTTTATACTACGTCCTACACTCGGTCATACTTTGAAGGTCAGCTAGACACTAATCTAGACAACAAGATCAATGTAAAGTCAAAAGGCAGATTGCCTTTCGACAAGTGACTATGACATGTCATAGCTCATATCCTATTGTATTACAATAATGATAAAAATAATAAAGTAGGAAGTTATAGATAAAAGACCATATGGTAGAGTTGACAAAAGCAAAAAGGTAATCACCAACTTATATAAGTTGGTGAGTCTTTAGATCTGGCAGCAGAAAGGTCTTCAGCTTTTTATTAAAAGTGTGTCAGTAGACACATGTCTTCTTAGTCTTTGGAAGAGTTCATTTTTTAAGCTTCGGAAGACTTTGTCTTTAAGATTCGAAAGACTTCACTTATGGCTTCGAAAGATATCTCTTTGGCTTTGGAAGATTTGACACTTAGTTATTTTCTTTGTTCATTGTCAAATCTGATGGGTTTGTTAGAACACTAAATCAAAGTTTAACCCATTAAACTTTCTAAAAACGCATCGGAATAACAACTTTATAAACTTGTTTATAAGCTGAAAAACATGTTCTTTAAGTGACCATATAAATGTATAAAACAAACCCATATAACAAAGGATCATTTATATGAATATGCAAGCTATGAACACATGTAAATGTACATAAAATCACAGCTACATTGAGCTATGATTTCTACCTTTTAGCAACAGCAAAAGTCGACAGAAAGGTGGAAATGATGTCCAAAATCGGCCAAGACTTCAAGGATAGAAGTCCTCAAGCTTGTATACCCCAAGCCTCCTTGCAAACCCTTCTTGTTAGGAAGATTTAACACCAAGAACAACTCAAAACTACTTCTTTTCTGCTGCTCAAACCGTAAGTCTTAGAGAGAAAGAGAGAGTCTTTTGAAAAATAATGTTGCATGTATTATATAGATCCTTTTGGTAGTGGGTTGAACTAGTCAATGTTGGAGAATCATTGGTAGTGTGTTCCACTAGTGAATATTGGAGCACTAGTGAATGTTGGAGAATCTCTAGTACACAAAAGACCAATGGTATTTTATAGGGGTGGCCGAAATTTCTAGTTAGGTGAGTTTCCCCTTAAAATTTTATACTACTCCAACATTAGACTATTCATTTAAATAAGTTGTACAATTAACACTTAATTGTATAACTCATACACCCATATTATTATTTGATGTCATCTAATTAAATTAAATAGCATTTCAAATAATAATACTTGAACAAAGTATCTTCATAAGTTGTTCTATCTCATATGCAACTTATTTAGAAAACCATTTTCTAAATTGGTGTTTATATTTGATTGCATGATCATATCATCAATCAAATATTAATTGGTGTTTGCTAAGCTTGTTATTGGGTATAACCCGACTTGGATCATAACGTACTAACCGCATCAATATTCTACGTGTCTTGGGCATATAGAATCCTACAAAATCTTCCTAAGTACTTCCTTGTACTCCAGTGCATGTTGAGAGACATTTGGTTAGCATCAGCCTCTAAGATAAACTTTTCATCTTACACTATATGATAAGGAGTATGGTATTTTTTCAACAAAAAGTTCTTCAATGGCCGGGAGTTCAAATATTGGTGTTGACACATTAGATGATTTGGATGGATTTGAGTCCTTTGAAAGCAAATTGAGAAATGTTGATAGATAAAAATCATAATTAGACATGTATTTGGATGAGCCTCTACATAGTAGAAAAAGAAAATTGACGTGTTGCAATATTGGAAGGAAAATCAAGGGAGATGTCCTCAATTGTCTCTCATGGCATGTGACATATTAAGCACCCCAATCACCATATTTGCGTCAGAATCATCATTTAACATTAGAGGTAATGTTCTAACTAAGTATCGAACATCACTACTATCATCAAATGTAGAGGCATTGTTGTGCACACATGATTGGTTGTTGATTTAGAAGGTAATAAGTTTTTTAAATCTTTTCCACTTAGTTTTATGTTTAACTTTTTATTCAACTTTTAATTTTTTTTTCACATTGATATGAAAATGAGAATGAGATAGAGGAAGAACTTGTAGAAGATATTGAAGCATTGTTCTGACATATGATAGAAGTCGTGTTTAGGTAATATTAGCGTTCTTATTATTAGAGGCAGTTGCATTTTATCTTTTGATTTAATTTTGAGTTTTTAAGATTTACACTTATAAAACAATATCTTATAATAGTTGGCAATATTAATGTCATTTACATATACTGTTTCTACCTTTTTGTTATAACCTTGTAGTTATGATGAACCTGTGATGATAATTTTGATGGACGTACTAGTGCAAGATCTAAGTATGTAGCATACTTGTCTTTTGGTAGGAAACAAGATGTTAAAAACAATGTGTTTGAAGACAATTTTCGTTTTTAATTGGTATTGTAGTTGACTATTTGGACTTTTAGCCATTAAACATTTGTAATTTCCTACTTAATTTACTTGTATTATTTTTTTTAAATTGACCCATTCTGACCCGGATCCATCCTGGCTCTTTTTTTAAAATGACATATTGTTAGCCAAACATATTATAACCCAAACCTATCCTGACCTAACAACCAACTCAGTCCAACCCACCATTGGCACCTAAACCCGTTAGGGTAGGGTCGAGTCCAAAACCAGTTCCAATACCGGGTTTTTATGTTGTTTTTTTTCATTTCTTGTGTGTGTATTATTATTATCATTATTACTGCCATTATTATTATTAATAATATTATAATTAGAACTAATATTATTATTATTACTATTACTATTATTATTATTATTATTTATTATATATGAATAAACTTAAAATTCATCATCATTTATTCCTTTTGTGCATATTATATGTATTTATATAACAATACTAAAGAAACATAAAATTCATCATTTATTTATTAGAAAAACTTTAAAATAAATTAATCAATAATAAAAAACATACAACTTTATTTAAGTTATCGTCTAATGTTTATGTTCTATGACAGGCTTCATCAAATGTAAGTTCTTCGTCGGATATTCAAGAAGATACTTCTTCTTGCACCTCTTTACCGTGTACTTTTGCTTTGAGTGCAATTTCGTCTTTGAAACTTGTTGGTCACGTATACGATCTATCACGTTTAAGTGATCCTTTAGACAAATGCACATCTCTACTGCTTCCGTAATGAGTCTTGTTCTCCATAATGATATTACCCTTTCATTAAGAGAAAAAACAAATTTTGAAGCTACCATATAAGCTTAGACGGTTAGTGAATCACGGGCCATAGCGAAAAGAATTGGAAATTGGGATTCATTTTCTTTTTGCCAATCCAAAATATCAAATGCATGATAATCTTTGGTAATTATGGTGAAAATAAAATCTGTTCCACTATACCTACCGAGCATGCTTGTTGGGGTGTTACCCTTTGTCATTTAGCCGTCACATCCTGAACAATATTCAACATAGTCAAAACCGGGTCTTTAACAGAGGTACTACCACTTCAGGTTGATACGCTTGTCGTGGTTATGTTTACGTTAGGCCCTATTTATTTAAATAAAAAATATAAATTGTTTTCAAACCTTCATTAAAATTTTCTTATGCTTCGGTTGAAAATTTGGGGTTTTCATCATGCATATCAAAATTGTCATTTATCTCGTCTATCAAACATTCAACCATCGCAACATTTAAAAACGGATTTAAAGCAGCGTGCAAGGTTTACACTTAAAAGGCCGATGCAACCAAAGAGCTTTCAGCATGCACAGATGAAGTGTAGAGTAAAGTTACTTTGGAAGTTTTACACAACTCAAAGAAAATATACCAAGTGTAAAATCTTCTAAGGACCAAAACTTCTTAAGCCAAAGGACAAATCTTTCGATGCCAAAGATGAAGTCTTTTGAAGATTCAGAGACAAGGTCTTATGAAGCCAAAGACTGATTTCTTCCAAAGACAGAGAAGACATGCTTTTTCTGATCACTTTTTGACAAAAAGCTTAACAATTTTCCGTTGCCACCGAAGACTCACCAACTTAGATAAGTTGGAGAAAAGGTCCATGATTTTATCAACTGTAGATTATGTTCATTGGTTTGTAACTTTCTACTTTGTACCTTTTATCCTTTTTGTAATATATTAGGATGTGAGCTGTAGCACTCAAGGACAAAAACACCAATATTAGTATCATTTAACTAGAGTTAATTTTGAAAAGGGATTGATAAAACTAGTCATTGTTAACACAAATGAACATTATCCTGATCTGTTCACGATAGCTTTTGATGAATAGAGATTTAAATATCTTGTATCAGCTATTGGGATGATTAACTTTGAGTAGATTTACTTAAACTTAACTCAAGACTATTTCCAAAATATGTGTATCCTAAGTTGTCTAAACTATCACCTACATAAGCCCAGATTACTTTGAAAGACACTTTTTTAAATGATACTACATAGAATTCTGGAAATTTTAAGCATATTTTCTTTCGGAAGACATTAATATTGTATTCGAAAGAATATTAAGTCTTCAAAACAGATAACTACTTATAAGAAATTTACCTTTGGAAGAAATTTTGATATATCATCCGAAGCAAAAATATTCTTTTAAGTACTTATATGTGTTGAATGACAATTTTCTTCTGAAAGCAATTAACTCTCGGAAGATTTATTCCCTTAAGAATAAAAGATCCGAGTTTTAATCTCTTTTGAAACCAAATATGTCTTAGAAGAGAAATACCCTAAGTATTTTTCTTCCGAAAAAAAATTTCCATAGAGCTCCCCGATATCTTCCGAAGTCAAATTGGCTTTGGAAGTAGACAAATTACCTTCGAAAGATTTTTGACTTCCAAGAAAACTATCTTTTTGGGCACTTTTTCAGAGGTGGGACCGACATTCGGATTTCAAAGTTTATCTTTATGCATTAATTTGTCTCAAATCCATTATATATATACACACACACACACACACACATCGGTTCTCCCTCTTTCACTTTCCTTTCATCTGCAAAATTCGCTAACCTAAATTCACCCATAAACTACCTTTGTTCATACCTTTCTTCACCATGAAGTTATTCATAAATGGCCATCCTGATACTACAAACCAACTAGAAATTACATGCATGTACACAGGTAACACAATCAGGTTGCTCTGTTAAACTCTAAGAAAAATCCTGCTTTCTCAGAGATTTGCTAATTCTTGACTCTATCCAACTACTTCACCTCCCTCACCATAGATCCTCCACTATATAAAGATCAACTGTAGGAGTTTTGAAGGACCTGCAAAGAAGTCACTATGAATAGGGAGAAGGAACTGTTTGCCACAGTGTAAGGGAGGACAACTTTCATCACTCCATCCTCCATTAACACTCAACTAATGTTGGATGATGTAGAAGGTGATTTGTCCTTCACAAAGTCTGTTGTCAACCAGTCCTTCAGACAGATAGGATATGAAGGTGATTACTCCGTAAGAACCTTCAGAAAAGGAAAGATCTCCTCCCAGTGAATGTACCTCCGTCTGTAGTCATCCATTGTTTATCTTACAAGCATGGAGGATGGGACCAAATTTTAGAGGACCTTTCCTACATAGTCCATGGGATGGTTTAGGTGGTCAAGTTCAGGTACTCTTAGTTTATATATACAAATCTACTTGCTAACTTTGACTCCTTAGAATATTATATGTTCCCCAGATATGTCCAACACATTCTTAACTGTGAACTAGGCTCACAGTTAAGGGGAACAAGTAATATTCTTAAAATAAGGCAGATGAAGCCCGGCATCTTCAAGGCAATGAGAAAGTCAGGCTTCTTAAATGACTCTTGTCCCAAAAATGTTAGAGCTCATTGCTTAAGGTGACAACCTAGCAGCACCAGCTAGTGTTGAACCCACACCTTCTACTTCTCAACCACCCAAACAGCCTCAAATAACCATCACCTATACCAAAAAATCCAAACGGACCCCTACACAAGCTACTTAGCTTATGCAGGCCCTTATATCCTCACCCATGAAAGAGGAAGTGGACACTGGATCTCCCACTTCCCCTGAGGAGCAAACCACTCCCATCTCTTCAAGGATCAACACTGAGGTTCCTCATGCTCAGCCTAATGAGCTCATAACCCCAACAGCCTTAAGCCTTCACTCAGAGTCTCAAAACTCTAGTAAACAACATTCAGGGGATAGCTATCATCCCCAGCTTCTAGACCTCAACCAACTCATACCCAACCTATAATTCTATGATGATCAAGATATGGGATTTAATGAGTATCATTAGTCTCTCTTCTCCACCCCTGCTTAAGGAGATATGAATGCTCCTGAATCACCTATGTCTAGCCTACATCTTCCACTTACTACTGAGGTGGATATCCTGAAAAAATTCAGGAGGTCCATATGGAAGAGGCTCTCACTTCAACAAGTGATTACATTATTAAGACCTCAACCATAGCAACCCATCCCGTTGACATTTCAACTGAAGTTGTCATCATGCAGGGGAAATCCAATAGCCAAGAACATAGTGTTGGTTATAAGGAATCTCAGCTCACTACCTTACAAAATAGGGTCAATCACTAGCAACTTGAGATCATTGATCTCAAGGGAAAGTTAGCTTAGAGACCACTTAGAAGGACTCAACTAGGTCCACAAGAACCTCTGGATATGGTGGACCTAACCTCCAGCTCACCTATGCAAGAGGGTGATGTTACCAAAAAAGGGGAGAAAGTCCTAGCAATCACAGATTCAGGGAGCTCGTCTCAGAGTATGGACATTAAGGACTCACCAACCTCACTTGCAATTATCCAGACTCAGTAACCTCCTCAAGTTCACATTGATGTGGATTTTCTCATACAAAGTTTGTTTGAGGATGGTATACCAAGGGCTATGCCTACCCTATCTCATCACACTGAAAATCCAATTTTGGGATGGAGGTATGACATGGATAGAAAAGCCCTAGTAATCTCTAGATCTCAGGGGAAACAGAAAATCTTCAACTTCTCCAACCTGAGATTCTATGAGAGCACCTATCTGATTGATCTTCCACTTGCCAATCCAAGTCAGAACAAGCAAGCTGCAAAGTCAGCAAATAGGATTTAAGATAGGGTGCTAGAAGCGTTAAAGTTGAGATCCAGATTATATAGGCAGAGGCTAGCAGGCAAGACTATTGGTCAACTGGATATTGAGGTGGACCCCAAGATTAGCTTCGAAGGGGAAACCTTGACTGAAGGCCCAGTAGTTTAGCCTGTGAACCTTGAGACAGGAACCTCTTCAGCACCAGCTACCCTTGGTGAGGCACCAGCTGGTGAAGGTGCTTCACAACCTCTCTCTAGACAGAGCTTAAGAGCTGAACCAAGTAATAAAGGCTAAGCTCTCTCAACCCAGAGTCACCAAGGGAAACGATATCACACCCCCACTTGTAGTGGAAACACGAGGATGCGATGGACGGGATCGTCATAACATATTAGGGCCTAAGAGAATTTCTAAAGGAATTATCCTTTAATGGATCATCACCTTGCCTAACACAGAGTACAAGTGTCAAGAACAATCAATGACATAACATTATTCCATATATTCACAAACATTCCAAAAACCACAACAACCAGTACTAGATCAATCAAATTAAAGTACAAATACAACAATAACATAATGTCCAAACTAATGTGCCAATGTCTAATGCTCTTGCAGGAGCGGTCTCGTCTAAAGTCTACTGTCCAAGTACCTAAGCACCATTACCTAAAAACACATGTTCTTAAAAGTCAACATACATTGGTGAGTTCACAGGTTTAAAAGTACAAACAGTTTGCCGTGTATAACATGTACACAAGTTGCATGTGGATAAGAGTACATAGAAGTCATAGATATTAACACAAGTTTAAAGTCAGTCTAAGTCCAATTACCTGGATTATATTCACCCAAGGGCACACCCAAGCCAAGTCAGTCTCGACTAGTATACTGACGACAGGGGTGGGAGTGTCAACTCGTTAGTACTAAAAATACCTCTCCATGACGTCCAAGTCATAAGAACAAGCACAAGTCCAAGTACACACTCATGAATAAACATCTAGACTCAACCCATGACCTAACCCACATATATTGTTCCAAAATAGTCTTTAAGACACGACATAGTCCAAAACAGTGAGCAAGCTTTTTCCCCAAGTAAAATACGTTAAAAAGGGGCTGTGAAACTCACCTCGAAATAGTATAGTCAAATTCCACAATGTGCAAAGCGAGCACTAAAAGTACAAATCACAAAAAGATTACTAAAGAACAAAATGATCAATATGGGTGTAATCCTTGTAGCCCAGTTCTTAATGTCCATCACGGTTCTTATTTTATAAAAACATGGTTTACAAGAAGTACAAGTCCAAAATCAGATTTAAACTTTAAATTTTTTCACGTTTAGGGTTTTAGTTGTCGCTTAATATCACTTTATTAATGTCCTGTGGTGCACATCTATTCGTCCATATCTAATGAATTAAAGATATTATTAGCTTATCTTTTTAAAATTCATTTACTCACTTTTAAGCATAAAACTTCTCTTTGATTGGTAATTTAGTTTCAAATCTCATTTTTAAGTTTATCAAAATATTTCAGCACGTATATCTGATTGTGCACCAGTTTTGCATAAGCTATTTGGAAGTTGAAAGGGTAATGAAACATTGGTAATAGTCATCATTTGAAAGATAAGAATTTAAATTAAACAACAGCAAAAGAATCATATCAATTGGAAAAAATATGAGAAAGATATGACTCGGTGAACACAGACCAACCTGCTTTCCAGGTTCCTCAATTTTGACCTTCAGTTTTCTGTGTCCCGTTTGGAAGACCAAACTATGTCGAAAGGACATGAGACCAATTAGGTTTGTTAGAGGACTCATTGAACTATTTTATATTAAAAATTCGACCCATTTAGACTTATTATGACCAAGTTATGACCTGAACAAAATGTCCTATTTTTCTGATAGTAAATTGTTCAGTTTATTAGTCTTGTTCCTTTGCATCCCAAACCTCCATATTTGGTCATTATTGACCCGAGTACTTAAAGAAAGTTTATTCCATGTGCCAATTGATCAAAACCTTAATTAAACACTATAATCATTCTAATTTTCCGTCCTAAACAATTAATTGGATTTTAGTTTTCTGGTTCACAACATTACTTAATCGTTATAGAGTTCTGATTGTTCAATTCGTCCATTCGTTCAGGAAACAAAGTAAAGATTTTAAAAATGATTTAGAGAGACCAAAATGTCTATTTAGATCAGGTCACACAATATTACAACCCAATTTTAAATAGATCCAAGAATATTCAAAGACCAAGGATTAGGGTTTTACCGGGTAGAGAGTCCACACCTGTAACACCTAGATCTTCACGATCCAACGTTCAAAACAAAGAATAGGAGAATTTTAGATGATGATTTTGTGTTTAGATGATAAATATCATCGATATGAAGATAGAACAAAGAATAAAATCACCAAGAAACGATTTTTTCTTAATGGAAAACAAGGAGATGAACAAGGCTTGCTTAGAACATGATCTTAAATGTCTTGTTTGTTTCAAATTTCAATATAATGATGTAATGATGTTGATTTTTGATGAAGATGATGAAGAACAAGAAGAAATTAAGAGTGGTGCCTAAGGTTTCACTTTGAGAGAGACTTGGAGAAAATTTTTTGCAACAAATGAAAGGAAGAAAAGGGGAAACCCCCCTTTTTAGATGGATTCGGCCAAGGGGGCCTTAGATGGGCCTCCCAGGCCCTTGCCCATTTCGTCCAATTTCGTCTCGTCCCAATACGCGTGTCGTTCAATTTTTGAGTTTTTAAATTCTCATTGTTAATATGATTCCAATGGACTTTATTATATGCTATATAAATTATTTAATTTATATCTTTGAATTAAATTAAGTCTATTTAGTAGACTTTAGGCAAAGCCCACTGATGTTTGATTTTTATTTGGTTCTTAACGTAAGATGTATATTTTTACCTTTTTAAGTCTTTACACCAATTTTAAGCACACAACCATCGTGCTAAGTCCAAATCGGTGAACGTCCACTGTCACCATGTTCAAGACCTCCTAGAACATATTAAGTACATAATACATAGTTCTAGAATTTAACGTGTCTACAAGCGTCTAATGTACTAATCTTAGATCATGTCATCATTAGATCAACTATCAAGTCAAAACTCATATTTAGACCAAGTCAAAGTCAAAGAATCAAAGTCAAAAAAGTCAAAGTCAAAGTCAACAGTCAAAGTCAATGGTCAATGCACCTATTTTGGGGACGGATGTCACAGTATCCCCCCATTAAAAGAACTTCGTCCCGAAATTCAGTCAAAGTTATCAATTGCAACAACTTATGTAAATAGGTGAAGGTACTTAGTACACAATTGATCTTCTCACGCATAGATAAAATTTAGATCCTCGCGTTGAGTTCCATTAACCTTTATGATCAAGGTTTTAATACTCTTAAAAGTTCATTTTTTCCTAGTCATGATCTCAGCCAGTTCTTCGACGAATCAAAGTTTACCATCTACTCAAATTTCTTCGATCGACATATATAAGGTCTCATCCCAGCAAGACACCACTTGAGTTTTGATGCATGGAGGTATCATGCACCCCTCTCTTTTCTTGCTATAACTCAAACCGATAATCCACTGACCATATCTGTTTGGAAGTCTTAATTGCATTTACCAATATAGGTGCTAATTTCTTATTTTGCCAAAGCACACAATGTAGTCTAAGGCAACAGCTCGCATCCAACCCATAAACTAAGGTCTCTAGACATATTGTTTATGTCTACAACCTATTTCTTGATATCTCTTGTGTATGGCTATTGTCCATAACCTAAAGTTAGTTCCCGGTCTGGTTCTAATTACACATTCAAAGTATCAGTAGTGTTTATATATAGGGCGTACCGCAGCTGACCCACCATACTGCTAAAACCTTAATAGTGTATCATTCACCATCCATAACTAATTTCCAATTTCCTAATGTCTGAGAGCATGTGCCTAAAGTAAGGCTTCCTTTGATTGTCAGTGTAAATTTTCAATGATCTTGTGGTGCTTTTAGTCTGTCCTACGTCTAAAGTCCTAATCATTCGTCTCTTGAATGATTAATAGTCAAGTCATCTAACTTTACCTAATTTCTGCCTATTGTATATGTGACCAACACTAACATTTGTAAAATGCCTTGAATGGTGCTAATGTAATTATGGTGCTTATATAATGCTCCAATGGTAACTATTGTTATAAGGGAACTTAACCAATAGTAGGTGAATGTCCTAACTACCTCCAAAGTCGATAATACAAGACCTTACATATATTGGGATGTCTTAGTGGTTCACTGACTTAGACCATTTTGAGTAATAAGTTGTATTCATGTCCTGACGCATTCCTAGCACCTTTTATAAGCTCTGCTAGAATCGTGGAACGAAGCGACTATCACGATCGAAGACAATCGATAAAGGTGCTCCATTTCTATCCACAATTTCATTAACATAAATCATTGCCAATATTTCCATCTTGTACTCCTCATGAATAGTTAGGAAATAGCCAGATTTTGTCATTCTATCCATAATGACCCAAATCAAATCGTGCCCATTACTAATTTTTATTAGTATTGTCATAAAGTCCATAATAATATTTTTCCACATCCATTCTAGAATCTTAGGCTATTGTAACTGGCCAGGTTGTCTTTGATGCCCGCTTTATCCTTTGAACAAGTCAACACGTGCACACGTAGTCTGCTATGTCCTTTTTTTTCAGAACACCAATATAAGTCGTTACGATCATGGTACCTATTGTTAGTGAAAGGATGAATAGTATACTTAAACTTATGTGCTTCATCTAACACCAATGTCTACATATTCCTCATAATTGAAACCAAAATCCGCTTAATAAAGTATAATCCTCCATAGTCCTTTTGTATAAACGGTTTGTCCAGGCCTCTTAAAGACTCATCCTACACATTCGGTCTCCTTATTGACTCAACTTGAGTAACATCGATATGGTATTTGATACCTAAATGAACCTTCATTCATAATGCCATGTCGCACATGGGTTTGACTCTTCTCTTACGGCACAACATGTAGGAACCCATATTTTCCTTTCTCGGGTGACATCAGATTTCACAATCATAGTCACTGAACAACCTAATTCAACGTCTCTCTCTCTCTCTCATGTTTAGTTTTTTTTGATGAAAAATATGTTGAAAACTTTTATGGTCAGCAATATGACACACTTGGAGCACTAGCATATAGTTTCTTATTTTCCAATAATTTTAGGACTATCCTACATGTTTCTCATGATCCTCCCTATCCTCAAATAAATCAGAATATCCTCAATGAACACTATGACAAAATCATTCAGACATGACTAACACATCTGATTCATTAGGTCTGTGAACACTGTAGGTGCCTTTCTTAGCTCAAAATGCAAAACTATGAACAGGTAATCTCTGTAACGAGTTCTAAAAGCTTTCTTCAGTATGTCATGCTTATGTACTCTAAGGTGATGATTTCCAAACTAAGATCAATATTCTCAAAGCTACGTTGACACTTGAAGCTGATCAAAAAAGTAATTTATCCTCAGTAAAAGATAATGGTTCTTGACTGCTAGCTTATTCAGCTTTTGATCGTCCATGCATGTCAAAGGATCTCATCCTTCTTCTTGACACAAAGCACTAGTGTACCCTGATGAGTGACTGGGTCATATAAACCTCATATCTGATATCCTAAAGTTGATTAGATAGATCTTGTATCTCTAAAACTGCTAAATGATGACAAGCTCTAGCAACATACATCGCGTTAGGTACTATGTCAATCTGAAAGTCCAACTTTTTTAAGGAGGCAATCATGCCAAATCCTCTGGGGATACTTCCTGAACTTCTTGCATAACGAGTATGTGCAGGATCGATATTGTTCTCTTAACACTTAGTGTTTCTTACAAACTGTTAAATATCACTCGTTGATGAATGCAGAATCAAGAACTCAGTTGATAATAATATAATAAGTAAAGAACACAAGAAATGGTTTTCAAGATACTTGTATATATTATCTCTCAACTAAGTTAAAAGACTCATGCAGAAGCATGGATACTAAGTTACAATGAGCGACTATATATACTACTATCTACAGCTTGTTATACGTAGATAACATGCTGGGACTTACTTCTAAACAAATACATTGCTAGAGGTAGGGTATCTTAGATAAAGTATTATCTAAGATAAGGTAGTCATGACAGGTCCATGACTTACCTTTTGGTCACCAACTAAAGGTGGCAGCTGTACTAGCTAAGGAATGGTAAACAGTAGACAAAAGTAAGGTCAACCACATGAACATGGAAGGCATCTTGTAGAGAATCAGAGTAGGCAGCAAGTGTCAGTCAGACCATGCTTTGTCCACTGGTTCATACTGTGATTCTTTCGAAGGTAAAAATGGCTTCAGAAGAATAAGTTCTTCCGAATCATTTTATACTTCAGATGACACATCTTCTTTCGAGGCTTTGTCTTCGGAAGACTTTGTCTTCATTCTTCTAAGTGTCTACTTCAGAAGGAGATCTTTTAAGTTTCGGAAGACTGAGTTTATCCTTCGGAAGCTCTTCGGAAGATCACCATAAAAGCATTGGAAGTTGCAGCATTGCCTTCAGAAGACTTCTCTTAATTATACAGATTTCTTCTAAGTGTTGTTTTGATTGCATCAGCCTCAATAGATCCAACAAACTCCCCCTAAGTTGATGCTACCAAAACTACACTTCCTTCTTCAACTTTTAAATCCTCTTCAGTTCTTGCCTTTTGTTTAATTCGGCAAGATGAAGGCTGTCGATAAATCTTCTGATGTGAGCAGCTATCATGGAGTTAGAGGAATTGGTGAATGGTCTCTCTGCTAGCTCAGCAATATCAAATCTGCTTAAGTGTAGCAGAGATGATGCATTGAACTGTTGGATCCTGTATGCCCAAGACACATAGAACATTGATGTGGTTAGTACGTCATAATCCAAGTCAGGTCATACCCAATAACAAGCTTAGCAAACACCAATAAATATTTGATTGATGATATGATCATGTAATTAAATATAAGCAGCTAATTAGAAAATAGGTTTTCAAATTTAAAGAAATGAGAGATAGAACAAATTATATGGATAATTTGTTCATGAATTATTATTATTATATTGTTATTTAAATGGTTAAATAACAGCAAATAATATGTGTACTTATGTTATATAATCAAAAGGGTTTAGTTATATAACATGTTAACATCTTAATGTATTAGTTGTTTTAATTATTTTAGATTGTATGAGTTATATAATTAAAAGGTTAATTATATATCTTATCAATTAACTAATCACATTATACCATATACTTATGTTATTTAACTAAAAGGCTTAGTTATATAACTTGTACACACCTTTTAAATATGTAACATGACCTCACCACTTCTAATGTGTTACAAAGTAATTCAAATGGGAGGGAATATGGTTTAAATCCAGATTTTTGGCCTTCCCCATTTGTCTTGAAAAGAACACTCATTATGATAGTGGTTGAGTGCAAGTCTCAACATCCAATCTCTCTCTCATTTTTTGCAAGAGAAAACTCCATATGCTCTCTTTTTTACAGCTGGAGAAGGAGTTTTAGAACTCCTTTTGGTCGTTTCTTGGGTCCTCTCATGACTCAAGTTATGCTCCTTCATTTGTGCAAGAAAGGAAAAAGGATTTCTTTTCTTCACCCAAAGTTCTCACGGCTAAAAATGGTTTTTCAGCATCCCTTTGGGCGTTTTGGTGCTTCAAATCCTAGCAACCATGATGTTTGCTTAGAGGCTTGTGGGTATGGACACTTGAGGACTTCTACCCTTGAAGTCTTGGCCATTTTTCAGCCTCAGTTCTGCTTTCTTTTTGGTCGTTTTTGACAGCATCCAGAAAGGTAGTATTCTGGTATGATTATGTCACGTTTTGGGTTTTCTTGTTCATATTGTATGCTAGCTTTTCACATAATAAAGATCCTTTTATCTATGGGTTTGTTGTTTTACACATTATAAAGGTAACTTTCAGAAACTTTAACATGTTTAAAGTAGTATATTCCGCTGCGTTTCATATGTTTAAATGGTTAAACAAGTTGTAAATGGTATAACAAACCCCTATCAATGGTATCAGAGCAGGTTATGTGGAAACTAGCATCATTATCCTTGTAAAATCGGTTTTAAAGGATGTTTATCAACTCATTAGAGGCTGATTTTGGTTGATTCAATAAACCACATGTCTTTCAAAGTTATATCTTCATGCTTATGATTAAACTTTGAAAGATAGGAATGTCAATTGGTTGATATGTTTGGTTGTTGTTTGTTTGGACAAACAAACCCTAATTTTCAGTTTATGTTGGCTGAAAATTTGGGGTTTGATGTAGTTTATTTTGTTTATTGAATGATGTTTGTGATTGTTCATTTGATAGTGCATGACCTAGCTTAGACCTTGTGTTGTTTGGTTTGGAAAGAATGTATTTATTTGATTATATTCATTCAACTGGGTTGTAAAGTTTTGTGCTTTAATTTATCTATTTATTCATTGGAATGTAATAATAGATTAGGAGTATTTTTCTTTTACTAGAAAATATGTATTAGGATATATATTTTGTAAAAGAAGATGCTCGGGAAGGAAGCACAAAAGGTAGACACAAAGTGGACTTGAAGCATACGGATGTGACATCAAGTGGGAGATCCATTGTAATCTCAATTTTGTTTTTTTTGGTAACCCTTAGGAAAGACCAAATGACCACACTTGTGACGGCAAACAAGTGTGGTCACAATAGTAGCTATGGTTATGCACATGTGGTTATTTATATTATGCTTGTTTGATTGTGATTTTGTGAATGATTGTGTGATATTTGGATATGATAAACAATCTTAATAAAAATGATCTTAACAAGCTAATATAAAAATGGTTCTTAATCATTAAGTTCTAATAAATGGTTTTTAAAAGGATTAATGATTTCATAATAAAATGGGTTTTATTAAAAGAACCATAGAGTACCAAGTATTTGTAAGCATGCAATTACAAGGTACATAGTGTTTTTAAGTCTAGAATTAATGGAAACTTAAATCCCTTTGGTAATAAGTCTAACACCATCCTTTTACACGACACTCTAATCACTTGGGAACTATTTGTGGGATAAAGGTCACCTAACCACTTGTAGGGAACTTGTGCGTTTGAGGTGAGTCTAACGTACTTGTGGGATAAAGGTCACCTAACCGCTTGTATGTGAAAACTCACACGTGGTGTGTAAGTAGGACGACTTGAATTGGAAACCATGTGCTTAGGGTCACCGAAGCATGGCGTACAATGATGTTGATGGGATTAAACATGCCGACTAAACATATGATGTTTAACCGATCCCATAAGACTAGAAGTTGCAATAGGTTGCGATTATCAACTGTTGACTACCTTGTTAATTTAAATAATGGGATAAAGGTCACCTAACCATCATTTAAATATAACGTTGGATTCTAGATTTTAATTTTTAATTGTCTATGAGACATTTAAGGGTATTTACGATTAAAATAAATTTATCAGAAATACTAAAATGAATTTTGTCAACTATTGTAGTGATGACCGCAAACTATAACGCTACCACCCCGATTGTCCCTTCCCTATCACTGAGATCTATTCTCGAGAGGGATCGTCTTAACCATAATTACCTTATGGACTCTATTTCAAAACTTGAGAATCGTTCTCAAGCATGAGTAAAGGCCTATGTCCTTGACGATCCCATACCTGACCAACCAACACTGTTGATGTTAAGGGGGTTTTTTTGACGATTGGATTAGGCACACTAAGGATTCTGTGCAAGTATCCTACCTCATGTTGGGAATATGATTCCCAAACTCCAAATGGGTTTGGAGTATCATGGGGTATATGATATGATTACCTAGTTGAAGGAAATGTTCCATCAACAAGCTTTCGTAGAGCGCTTCATACGGTTCGAGCACTTTATATATGTCACTTGGAAGAAACCCAATCAGTATTAATATATATATTCTTAAGATGGAAAGACACATTGATAGCCTCAAGAGTTTTTTTTCCCATCTCAAAGTAATTCATCAAGGATTTGATCCTTGATTGCTTAACTAAAGGTTTGAGACGTTCATAATGAATTGTAATATGAACGGTTAGGATAAGAGCATCAGTGAACTTCATGCAATGCTCAAAGCAACCGAGGCAGGGATGGGTAGAGAGGTTCTACCTATTCTCTCGATCAATGAGGGAGGCTATAAGAAAGGGCCAATCCTGATCCCAAGGAAAATGTTGCTAAAGGAAAGGAATACATCAAAGTAAAGGTTAAAGTGAAACCTCAAAAAACCTAAGCTTATGAAGCCTAAGGTAATGGAGAACGATCCATACTTTGAGTATGGAGAGATAGGACAATGAAAGGGAATTGTCCCTCCTATCTCAAGGAGTTTAAAGACAAGAGGGATGTTGGGCAAACCTCAAATACAATTTTCATGATTCACATTGTATTAAATGTCATTTCTTCAAACACATGGGTATTGGATACCGATGTGAGACTCATACTTGCAATTGTTGCAAAGGGGTTCAAAAGAAATGTGCGCTTCAAGGAGGGAAACTCTATTTTGAGACTTTCAAATGGTTTGGAAGTTGTTCTCAAAAATTTTGTATGCACCTAGTTTGACTAGGAACATAATTAATGTTTCTTATTAAAACAATATGGTCATGATTTAAAGTTTGTAAATAATGGTATTAAGTTTTATGGATGATGTATTTCATTTTAAGGATATGCCTTTTAATGATATTCATGAATTAGTTCATGATAATTCGTCCTATAATAACTCATTATACACATTAAGCACCAAGAAACTTAAAATGGGTTTAAGTTATTATTATCTTTGACATTGTCATCTTGGTCACATAAACAAGAAATGGATTCAAATACTTCAAAAGAATGGTCTTTTGGAAGCAAATGAAAATGTTTCATTTGATAAGTGTGAACCAAAAGATTTATTAGGTTTCATACATTTGGATGTATGTGGTCCTTTTAAAACAATGACAAAGGTTGGTGAAAGATACTTCATTACTTTTACCGACGATTACAGTCGCTATTATTGTGTGCACTTGATGACACATAAGTATGAAGCTTTTGAAATGTTCAAAATCTTCAATAATGAAGTTGAAAATCAACTTTACGTAACTATCTAAGTTCATCATTCTGATAAAGGAGAAACTGAACCCTATTTGGATATGGTTCAATTTATGATGGCTATGACCTTACCACCTTTATCATTTTGGGGCTTTCGCATTGCTCTTTAAGGCTCATATTATGAATATGACCCGGACCAAGAAAGTGTATATTAGTTGAATATCCTAGAGAATGTATAGGATACTGTTTCTTCGACTCAATAGAGCAAAAGTACTTATTGCTCGAAAGGCTAAGTTCTTGGAAACCGGGTTCCTTATCGAAGGAATGATATATAGAACTGTGGAACTTGATAAGGATCAAGATCCACAAGCTGATACATTTATGGTTGACACTAGCTATCAACAAGAGGTTGTTGATGATGATCAAGAGGTTGATCAATACACACAAAACGTTTGCAAATCTGGTAGAGTTAGTATTCCATCTGAAAGATATGGATCTTCCATGAATTGATGCTAGATGGTTGACCCCAGTGGGCCAACCATATACCAAGATGCTGTGACCAATTTGGATTGTGACAAATTGCTGGAAGCCATGAACATAAGGATGCAATCCATGTATAACAACCAAGTTTGGAATTGGTTGACCTTCCATTTAACACCAAACCGGTTGGATGCAAGTGGGTTTTCAAGATGAAAACAGATATACATGGAGACTTGAATACTTATAAGGCAAGACTTGTAGCATAAGGTTTCATTCAAACTCAATTGGTTGATTATGATGAAATTCTTACGCCTTTGGCAATGCTAAAGTCGATTAGGATATCATTTGCCATAACCGCATATTATGAATATGAGATTTGGCAAATGGATGTCAAAACCGCCTTTCTTAATGGACATCTAGAAGAGACTGTCCATATAGTTCTGCATGATGGTTTTGTCGATCGGCGACATCCTAATAAAGTATACAAGTTAAAGTGATAAATCAATGGATTAAAACAAGCATCGAGAAGGTTGTGTATATATGAAAGCTAGTAGGAGCATAATTGTATTCTTAGTGTTGTATGTTGATGACACACTACTATTTAGAAATGATATTCCAACCTTGGAAGGTGTTAAAACCTACCTTGGAATATGTTTTTCCATATAAGATCTCGTTTAAGCCGCCCATATTTTGGAATAAGGATCTATAAGGATAGATCGAGGTGGTTGATAGATTTAAACCAAATTGCATATATTGATAAAATCTTGAAAAGGTTCAAGATGAAAAACTCTTAGAAAGGTATGGTACCTATTCAAAGATGGACAATGTTGACTACGTCTCAATGTCCAAGCTCATAGGATGAGCAAGACCGAATGAAGGATATCCCATACGCATTTGCTATAGGATCCATCATTTGTGTGATGATATGCACTAGACCGGACGAGTCATGCTTATTAAGTATGACAAAGTAGATACCAATAGAAATAACCATTGGATGGCTGTTAAAAGTATATTGAAATACCTTAGTAGGACTAAGGATATGTTTCTAATATACGGATCTATTGAAGAGGAAGTCGTTGTAAAGGGTTACACGGATACGGGCTTCCAAAACTGATCGAGATGATTCTCGATCACAATCGGGTATACTTCCATTATGAATGGAGGAGAAGTATCCTTGAAATGTTCAAAGCAGGACACGGTAGCATTGCTCACTATAAAATCCGAATACATAGCCACTTCATTGGCAGCTTGGGAAGCTGCATGGATAAGTTTGTCCATTGCTTATCTAAGGGTGGTCTCTACCATTCAAGACCCCCTAGAAATCTTTTGTAATAACGTGGGTGCGATTGCTCAAATCAAGGAACCCCGTACTCATCAAAAGACTAAGCACCTTGAGCGGAGATTCAACATCATAAGGGATGGAGTTGGAAAAGGGTAAGGATATGTATTCGTAAAGTTCATAAAGATCAAAACATTGCGGATCCAATCACGACGCTCCTTATGAGGGCAAAGTATGAGGGTCATACTTGTGCCTTAGGACTTCGATATTCTAGTGATTGGAATTGATCTGTTTAGTATTTAAACTATGGAACAATTGTAATATTTAACTCTTTTATATATGAGTTATGTTCCCTTTTAGCATGTTTATATCCATGAATATATTTATTATTCTAAATGTCCATAGTTGGTCATATTTGTGGGAACAAATATGAATGTAAGACTATTATGAACATGGATTGGTAGATATTCATAAGGTATGAACATAGAGCAATTGGTTGCTACCAAGGTTCATAAATATTTGTGGGATGCAAATATTGGACTGACCCGCGTCTCAAATTTTACTACATGGAATCACTTTGATTGATCATAAGTAAATTTGAGTAAAGACGAATATCATTTGGTATCCTCAGACCTGAGATGCATATTGTTTTTTTTGATATTCACCAAATGTTATACTTTGAGCTAGTTCTTCACTTTTCTGAAATAATGGACAGTACATAAGGCTATGTTTAGGTGTGACACAAGGTGATTGTGAGAAATGTATGCAGTCAAGATGGGATTTGTTCCTTTTATTCGTTGAGAGCAAGATGTCTAAGGCCTAATTAAGCTAAATCAACAAGGAATGATTATTCTGTGTCTTTGGATTTAACAGGACATCTGTAACAAAAGGATAGATGATCGATTCACCTAAATCATTTCAAGTTTGGAACTTGAAGGGGATGATGTTATTGAATGGCTTTAAAGTCATGCGTATTAAGGGTAATAAACCGTTGTTAGGAGGTATTTACTGCTTGCATCAATCGCCTATGAATCTTGTGCAAGTGGGAGATTGTTGGATCCTGTATGCCCAAGACACATGGAACATTGATGTGGTTAGTACGTCATGATCCAAGTCGGGTCATACCCAATCACAAGCTTAGCAAACACCAATAAATATTTGATTGATGATATGATCATGCAATTAAATATAAGCACCTAATTAGAAAATGGGTTTTCAAATTTAAAGAAATGAGAGATAGAACAAATTATATGGATAATTTGTTCATGAATTATTATTATTTACATTGTTATTTAAATGGTTTTATAACAACAAATAATATGTGTACTTATGTTATATAATCAAAAGGGTTTAATTATATAACATGTTAACATCTTAATGTATTATTTGTTTTAATTATTTTATTGTATGAGTTATATAATTAAAAGGTTAATTATATATCTTATCAATTAACTAATCACATTATAATGTATACTTATGTTATTTAACTAAAAGGCTTAGTTATGTAACTTGTACACACCTTTTAAATATGTAACATGACCTCACCACTTCTAATGTGTTACAAAGTAATTCAAATGGGAGGGAATATGGTTTGAATCCAGATTTTTGGCCTTCCCCATTTGTCTTGAAAAGAACACTCATTATGATAGTGGTTGAGTGCAAGTCTCAACATCCAATCTCTCTCTCATTTTTTGCAAGAGAAAACTCCATATGCTCTCTTTTTTTACGGCTGGAGAAGGAGTTTTAGAACTCCTTTTAGTCGTTTCTTGGGTCCTCTCATGACTCAAGTTATGCTCCTTCATTTGTGCAAGAAAGGAAAAAGGATTTCTTTTCTTCTCCCAAAGTTCTCACGCTGAAAACGGTTTTCAGCAGCCCTTTGGGCATTTTGGTGCTTCAAATCCTAGCAACCATGATGTTTGCTTAGAGGCTTGTGGGTATGGACACTTAAGGACTTCTACCCTTGAAGTCTTGGCCATTTTTCAGCCTCATTTCTGCCTTCTTTTTGGTCATTTTTGACAGCATCCAGAAAGGTAGTATTGTGGTATGATTATGTCATGTTTTGGGTGTTCTTGTTCATATTTTATGCTAGCTTTTCACATAATAAAGATCCTTTTGTCTATGGGTTTGTTGTTTTACACATGATAAAGGTAATTTTTAGAAACTTTAACATGTTCAAAGTAGTATATTCCGCTCCGTTTCATATGTTTAAATGGTTAAACAAGTTGGAAATGGTATAACAAACCCCTATCATGAACTTGTTTACCTCTCCATTCCCCCTCTCCACAATGAAGTTGTGAGAAGGTTCATCAAACCTCCACTGGATTATTTTCTTCCTAGGAATGAGGGGCAAGTTTGGCAATCTATCCCCATTCCTAGTGTCCAGCAGGCTTACCAATTTTCTTCTTTGCTTTTTCTCTTCTTCATTTAATGAATCAGAGCTTAAGGCTAGAAGATTAAGTGATTAGTGTAGAGTCTCTCGGGGTAGATCTAGGAAGGCATTTCTTATGAGAGAGCTTGAGGATCCATCAATGTATTGTAATATGATGGACCCTTCATCATAAGAGATGCTACTCACTTTTGAGCAGTTGTTGAGTCTCCTTTTGATCTCCCCAGTCTCTTCTAAGGTTGGAGTTTTGGATGGTCCAGAGGATGGTTTGTGTATTGATTGGGTTTTAGGTTGTGGTTTTGGTTGTAGAATATGTAGTGGTGGTGGTTGTTGAGAGTTAAAGGAAGATGGTAGTGGTAATGTGGATGATGTGGGTTTAGGGGTGTATGGTTCAATGATGGGTTCGGTTTGATAGGGAAAGAGAAGGGTATAGGTTCAGTGATGATTTCAGTTGTTGTGGGTTGTGGTTTGCGTGCTGGTTTGGGTTTCATCCTTTGTATCTCCTGAGATACCTCCTTCCTTCTTCCTAAGCGAATGTAAGCTTTGATATCACTGACATGTCGCTGTAGGGTCTTCTCTGACATTGGCCCAACTTGCCTACCAGTGAAGCCATGTGCCCTGAGATAAGCCTTCATCCAGCTTTATCTCCCACTTTCTTGGTAGCTGCAAGCTTGGCCTCTTCTTCCTTTTTCTTTCTCTCCCTTGTTTTCTCCCTGGCAGCTTTCTTTCTTTCCTTACTGATTTGATCCTGTTCTCTGTTGACAAGAAGCAGAATCATCTCATTCTCATAAGGACTCAGTTCCTCCTGAGAATAACCTTTTGAGCACAGGAAGACTGTCCCCTCCTTCCTTTTCTTCAACTCAGCTTCTTCTTTCATCTTCCTTGCCTTCTCCTCTTTAGCCATCCTTGCTGCATTCTCCTTTTCTTTTTGCAGCAAGGTTGTCGCTTCCAATTTGACAAGCTCATCAAGTGGGAGTAGTAGCATTTCTTCATTTGCTACTCCTAGGCTGATAAGACTGTCAATTACCTCCAAACTTTTCTTTTCATTGATAGACTCCTGAGATGTTGTTGTTGCTTTGCTGCTTGAAGCCAACAATTTTTCTGTAGGGAGTCTACCCTTTCTTCTCAATTTGTTTAACCTCTCATCCTCAAGAAGTTCCTCATCAGTCATCTTCCTCTTACCTTTGTAATCATGAGGAGATACTTCCCTTGTAGATTCTGGTTTTGAGGGTTGAGGTTGAGAGGACTAAGGATGAGGTTGAGAAGTTTGTGGTTGATATTGTGATATTTGTGGAAGGATAGGAGTTATAAGGAAGTCCTCACTGTTCACCTCAGAGGCTAGATCAAGGATGGCCCCTATGTGAATCAGTTCATTAGACAGAGATGATAATCCAACAATCACTTCCGCAGCTGAAATTTCTGCTTCGGAAGAGATTGATATTGCACCATCTGTCCCAACTAAGGCAGTTGCTGGGCCATTAGTCCCTATTTCCCCTTTGAAGTAAATCTCAGTTCCATAGTGACCTTAGGTTGACCAACTTCCACCTGAGTGGTAGGTGGTGCACTGACCCTTTGAAACTCTTCTGCTCCAAAGTAGGTTATGGAAACATCAGGGGATGGTTGTTTAAGTGAGGAGCTTATCAGAAACTATGTGAAAAATTTGTGAAGGTTGATAAGCAGCCTTGGATCCACTTGAAAACTCAAAGGAGGTAGTTGTCGAAAAACAGTAGATGATTGCTTTTGTGTAGAGTAAAGAGAGGATAATGTTGTAAGAGTCAAAGTTGAGATTCTGTAAGGATTCCTAGAAGTCTGATGCAGCCAAAACACTCTTGTAACTATCTACTGATCATAACAACTGATGAAGATAACAGCTGAAGGTAACAACTGAAGTCAACAGTTGAATACATCAGCTGAAGATATCAGCTGAAGACAACAGCTAAAGACATTAGCTGAAGACAACAGCTGAAGACATCAGCTGAAGATAACAGCTGAAGGTAACAACTGAAGTCAACAGCTGAAGACATCAGCTGAAGACAACAGCTAAGGACATCAGCTGAAGAAAACAGCTGAAGACATCAGCTGAAGATAACAGCTGAAGGTAACAACTGAAGTCAACAGCTGAAGACATCAGCTGAAGACAACAGCTGAAGACATCAGCTGAAGACAATAGCTGAAGGCATCAGCTAAAGATATCGTCTGAAGACAAAGTCTGAAGATAGTTTTCAGTAGTTGTCATAACAACCGAAGAAGTACTCTTCAGTAGTTGTGATGATTCTTTTTCAGTAGTTATCACAACAGCTGAAGAAGTATTCTTCAGTAGTTGTGACAGTCTTCTTTCTGTAGTTCTATGAAATGATCGTCTTCCTGTATGCTGCACAGAACATGAGGTAGTATTGCTAAGGAAGTTTTACACACCACTTCAGAAACATTCCAAGTGTAAAATCTTCCATAGCCAAGACCAATATTTCTGAAGCCAGAAATGAAGTCTTTCTTAGCTTCAAGACAAAGTCCTCCGAAGCCAAGAAACCAAGACAGATTCTTCTGAAGACTTTTATCATACATGCTTTTATCTGATGTACTTTTTCTGAAAAGCTGAACCACTTTGCCGCTGCCCACTCTGGTTGGTCACCAACTTATATGAGTTGGTGAAAAGGTCCATGCTTTAGGAAAACTATACATTGAGGTCTTGGGTCAAACCTTTCTACTTTATGTACTTTTATCCTTTTTGTAATACATTAGGATGTGAGCTATGGCATGTCATAGTCACTAGCCAAAAGGCAATCTTGCCTTTTGACTCTACATGGATTGTGTTGTCTAATCTATGTATCCAGCTGGCCTTCAAAGTATGGCCGTCTGTAGGTTGTAGTATATAGTATCTCAAAGTCTTGTAATGTATGCATGCTGAATACTTGTAACTTTGAATTTAAGAAGCAATATACAACATCCTTGAAAACCAACCACTTGTGTTGTTATCTTGTTCTTTCTTTCTGAGTTTACTTTTGTGTTCTTAGCATCATCATAACCGGTTCCCCATTTGACCTGTTAAGTACACTCTCCTCATTGTGTTGTTGTGTTGTAAGTGCTAACCCCTTCACCCGGTCCTGTATTTGGTATCAGAGCATCCAGGCTCTTGATATAAGATCTCACCATCTTAAGATCCCTCACACACACAAAATACTTAACAACTCAAATGGCAGCTCTTTCTAAAGCTGATATGGAAACTGGTACAGTGACCAAGTCCCCACTGATCACTCCTGAAGATTTTGACACATGGTGCACAAGAATGGAAGGCTTCATCAAGTGTCAAGATTCAAGGATGTGGGACTCAGTTATCAACGGTCCCTTCATACCAAGCACTACTTCTGCTACTGGTAATCGTATCATCCCTAAAGATGTAGATGATTACTCAGAAGAAGACAGAAGAGAATAGAGCTTTATCAAAGGGCCATCACTGTCTTCAAACTGCTCTTCCAAACTCTATCTACAGAGGCTTCAAGAAGTGCAAGACATCTAAAGACCTATGGGAAGCACTGAAGCTCATGTATGAAGGATCCAAAGAAACTAAAGAAAACAAGAAGGATCTCTTGAATCAGCAGTTTGAAAACTTCACCTTCAAGGCTGGTGAGACACTAACTCAACAATACTTCAGGTATGTTGAGATAGTGGACGACACTCTAGTGGATATTGGAGTAACTCTTGAGAACAGGGACATAGTAAGGAAGTTCATTTCTTCTCTTCCTAAACTATGGACACATTATTGTGTTGTGATCAAGAGAACTTCATCTTAAAACTCTTACTCTTACAGAGTTATATGGTATCCTGAGTGCATTCCAGATGGAGATGAACATGCCAAATTCCTCTGGTAACTCCAATAACCAACTGAGTTCAGCCCTTCATGTGAATGAAAGGGAATGCATTAAACCACAACATCAGTTGTTATGCTACCCTGACAACTCATAAAAGGGGCCTTTCATCACTCTTCCAGAGACACCAAGAGAAAGCTACACTCAAGGAAGTGCCTTCCAAGAGACAAGTTCTTCTCATGCCTTTGTCTCAGCTGATGAAACCTCTGGCAACCTTCTCTTCACTCTTGAAGACTTGGACTGTATCCATCCAGATGATCTGGAGTATATGGAGATAGTTCAGCAAATGGCTCTTCTCACTCACAGGGCCAAGAAGTTCTACAAGAGGACTGGGAGAAGATTTCCAAGCAATACATCCAGTGGAAAGTTTGGGCTGGACAAAAGCAAGGTAAAGTGCTACAACTGTAACCAGATGGGACACTTTGCAAGAGAGTGTAAGGCACCAAGAACAAATGGTGGCCAGACACAAACCAGACCAAACTACACTGAGAAAGTTCACCAGAATGTGAACCCAAAGCAACAGGCTGCAGTTGCTGTTGAAGAGGGAGGCTTTGACTGGAGCTTTTAGATAGAAGATGCATCTCCAAACCAAGTTCTCATGGCAGATCATGATGAAACCAAGGTATTGGAAAATCTTTGCTCTTCTGAATGTATTACTAAAGTTAATAGATACAGGTCATATAACTTAGAGCTGAGATCTGACCTTAAGTCCTTAAACATCTTGAAGGCTGATTTTAAAAGAGCTGAAAATGACTATAAACTTAAAATAGAAGATTTAGAGAAAACCATTTCAACTCTTAAACATGAGCTAACAAATTACAGGACTCAGATCAAAGATCTCATAGCTAAGTTAACTGAATGCCAAGCTGAGCTTGTGATCAGCAAAGCTAAGGCAGAAAATTGTGTTCTTGAAGAAGATACCTTCAAGAACATAATATCCTCATCCTTGCATGCAAAAGTGTGTTATCAGAATAAGCAGGGACTGGGATCTAGTGAGATAGCTCCTTCACACACCATCTTGTATGTAAGATCTCCCAGGTGTGGAACTTGTGAAGATGAGCTTCCCCTCATAAATCCTTTGACTGAAGAGGATGAAGAGGAGATGGTGAAGAATGACTTTGGTTTGAGTGAAGAAAAGCATTCTGAGAAGGGTCGCCATTCCTTTGAGGAGAGTAAAACTATTGGGATGACCAAGTCAAGAAGAAAGAACTTGATCAGGAAAGCCAAAAGAAAATCAAGGAAGGCTCAAGAGATCAAGGCTACTTTTGACTCTAAGCAGAAACATGTTTTTATCTCTGCGGGGTTTGAAGTAGTTTAGACTGATGACATGAATTCTGGTTTATGTGCAACTCATCTCAGCAACAAGAAGAAGACTGATCTGTTGTGTGTTACTGCTACACAACCTGGACCATCCAACTCCAAGAACAGTTCTCAACCCAAAAGAACTGTCTCAGCTCCTGCAGAGGTGAAGAAGGAGATGGGATATGACCAAAGTCAGTGCTCTTCCATGAAGAAGACTCTTGGAAAGAAGAATCTGAAGTGTGTCATGTGTGAGAGTACTTCTCATTTGGCTAAGGATTGTCCATACAATCCTAAGGGTACTATTCACATGATAAACAAAGAGACTTCCAAGAATTCCAAGATGAAGAAGAAGGCAAGTGGAAAACTACCTTCGGAAGAAGATTTGGTCTCGGAAGAAAGGAATGCTTCCAAAGTACTGAAGCTTGCTGCAGTAAAGGCAAGATCTTCCGAAGGACCAGTCATCAAAACTTCTAAAGTCCCAAAAGCTTCTGAAGTATTGAAGGTCAAGTCTAAACTTCCAAAGGTGGTGTGGAAGTCAAAGAAGGACCAAAAGACTGAAGGTTCTTCATCAACAACAGCTCAAGATCCTCAAAGCACAACCATAGGATCTATTACTATTGCATTGTCTTCAACTGATTTAAATGAGCCCAAGACTAATGAGGCTTGGGTTTCCAAATGTAACTAGCTATCTCTTTCTGCAGGAACAGCTACAGACAAATAAAAATATATGGATCATTGACAGTGGTTGTTCCAGGCACATGACAGGCAATAGGTCACTACTCTAGAAATTTGAAAGAATTGATGGAGGACCAGTTGCTTTTGGAGGAGATGCAGGTGGTTACATTACTGGAAGGGGCAAGGTCACAAATGGTAAGCTCAGCATTGACAAGGTAAACTTTGTCAAGGAACTTGGATACAATCTTTTGAGTGTATCTCAATTTTGTGATCAGAGTCATAACATGTTGTTTACTGAGCATGAGTGCATTGTTCTCAAGCCCGGGGTGATCATTCCTCATGAGCACATCCTACTCAGAGCCCCCAGGAAAGGGAACATGTACAAGATGGATTTGCAAGAAACATCTCCATCAGGAGAAGTTTCATGCTTTCTATCTAAAGCAAATAGTGATGAATCTTTCCTTTGGCATAAAAGAATATGCCATGTAAACTTTAAGAACATGAATAAATTGATTAAGAATGATTTTGGTAACTGGAATACCAAAAAGAGAGTTTACAATTGATGATCATTGTGTTGCATGCCTGAAAGGGAAGCAACACAAGGTATCTCACAAGCCTAAGGAAAGAAATTCCATCACTACACCCCTACACTTATTACATATGGATCTCTTTGGCCCCACCAATGTAATGAGTCTAGGAAGGACCTCTTACTGTTTGGTGATCACAGATGACTTTACAAGATTCACATGGGTATTCTTTCTTAGAACTAAGGATGAGACCCCTGAGATTCTGAAGAATTTCATCTTAAAGATTGAGAATCAATGTGATCACAAGGTCAAAACCATAAGATGTGATCAAGGAACTGAGTTAAAAATCAAACACTTGATACATTTTGTGATGAAAAGGGTATTACAAGATAATATAGTGCTCCCAGGACCCCTCAGCAAAATGGAGTTGCTAAGAGGAGAAACAGGACACTAATTGAAGCTGCAAGAACTATGTTGTCTGACTCTAAACTGCCCATCACCTTCTGGGCAGAGGCAATCAACACTGCTGCTATGTGCAAAACAGAGTTTTAGTAGTTAAGACACATGGTAAGACTCCTTATGAAATTTGGCACAAGAGGAAACCTTTCATTGGTTTTCTCAGGTCTTTTGGATGTTCTTGCACCATCTTGAATACCAAAGATCGTATAGCCAAGTTTGCTGAGAAATCAGATGATGGAAACTTCATTGGATACTCTTCTCAAGCTAAAGCTTATAGAGTATACAATCTCAAAACTAGAGTAGTTGAAGAGTCAGCCAATGTGACTTTCAATGAACACACTCCCACTGTGAAAGGTTCTGGTTCGGATTGGTTGTTTGATCTTGATTTAGTTACCAACTGTTTTAACAAATCTTGTGAGCATGTTTCAGGAACCACAGATATATTGCCTACAGGTGATCCTGATCCAAGAATTGAGCTGAGAAGATCTTCAAGCAACATATCTCCAGCTCCAGTGGTAACTAATCCTACAAATGAAGCTTCTACCAGCACATCAATGACAAATCCTGCTGATACATCTGAGTTGCCTTCATCTTCCAACTTTGAGGCACAAAACTCAAATGTAGGAACTTCAAATGTTGGAGAACATGGTGGTGGTGACAGTGATCAGGAATTTCTTGATGCTGAGAACCATCACATTGAAGAAAATCTCAATGATGTCACACACTCATTGGATCAAGTTAATCTTGATAAGTGTGCTGTTGTAGAGGGTGAATCCTCCTTGCCAGATCAGAATTTCTCCAATTTGAATCTGTCTAAACAACTTGTTGTGATCCCTCAACTAAGGATCCATAAGTCTCACCCCTCTACAAACATCATTGGAGATGTTGGTACTGGTGTAAGAACAAGAGGACAGTCTCATAATGCAAATATATGTCTTCACTCTTGTTTCTTATCCCAAATAGAGCCAAAGAAGATTGATGAGGCTCTAAAGGATGGAAGTTGGGTTGAAGCTATGCAAGAGAAGTTGCTTCAATTCAAGAGGCAAAAGGTTTGGAACCTATGTCCTCTTCCTCATGGGAAGACTACCATAGGTACAAAATGGGTTTTTAGGAATAAGAAGGATGATAGAGGACTTGTCATCAAGAACAAGGCTAGACTAGTTGTTCAAGGGTATACTCAAGAAGAAGGGATTGACTACACTGATGTCTTTGCTCCTGTAGCAAGACTTGAAGCTGTTAGGATATTCCTAGCTTTTGCTGCATCCAAGAACTTCAAGGTCTATCAACTTGATGTCAAGTATGCTTTTCTTTATGGAGTGATTGATGAAGAGGTGTATGTCAAACAACCACCTGGCTTTGCAGATCCTGATCATCCTGATTATGTCTGCAAACTTGACAAAGCTCTCTATGGGCTACATCAGGCACCCAGAAAGTGGTATGAGACTCTATCTCAGTATCTTTGTCAGCATGGGTACAAAAGGGGTACCATTGATGGAACTCTCTTCATCAAAGAACAAGAGATGACATAATGCTAGTTCAGGTATATGTAGATGATATCATCTTTGGGTCAACTAATCCAAAGCTCTGCAAAGACTTTAAGAAGCTGATGAAGGATAGATTTGAAATGAGTGCCATGGGGGAACTCAATTTCTTTCTAGGGATTCAAGTGAAGCAAGTTGACAATGGTATCTTCATAAATCAGTCAAAGTATGTGCAAGACATACTTAAAAGGTTCAACATGACTGAATGTAAGGTTGCTAAGACACCCATAGCTAGAAACCACTCCCTTGGACCTGATCTTGAGGGGGAGTGTGTTGATGAACATCTCTACAGGGCTATGATTGGGTCTCTTATGTATCTTACAGCTAGCAGGCCAGATATTATGTTTGCCACTTGCATCTGTGCAAGATATCAGGCCAACCCCAAGATGTCACACCTAATCTCTGTCAAAAGGATTTTAAGATATCTTAAAGGAGCCCCATCTCTTGGCGTTTGGTATCCTAAAAATTCTGACCTCAATCTGTATGCATATACAGATAGTAATTATGGTGGATGCAATATGACTGCAAAGTCTACATCAGGGGGATGTCAATTTCTTGGTGGAAGGATAGTCTCTTGGCAATGCAAGAAACAATCCTGTGTATCTGCATCAACTGCTGAGGCTGAATACATTGCTGCTGCAAGCTGCTGTGCTCAAGTGCTTTGGATTCAAAATCAGATGCTAGACTATGGATTCAACTTCAAAGAGACTCCCATTCACATAGACAACAACAGTGCTATCTCAATCACAGAAAATCCAGTGCAGCACTCAAGAACTAAGCACATCAACATCAGGTATCATCTGATTAGAGATAATTTTGAAAAGAGATTAATCAAACTAATCAAAGTTCATATAGATGAACAATATGCTGATTTGTTCACAAAAGCTTTTGATGAACAGAGATTTAAATATCTTATATCAGCTATTGGGATGATCAACTTTGAGTAGCTTTTATTAAAAAACTTAATCATATTATTTCTAAAACTATGTGTGTTCTATGTTGTCTATTCTATCACTTTAATAAGCCCCAGTTTCTCTTTGGAAGAAAATTCTTTTAGGATATTCTTTAGATTTTTTAGAATTTTACACTTTTTATCCTTTGGAAGATGTCTTATCCTTCAGAAGATTTAAAGCAAAATTCTTCAAAATCTTTGAAATATTTTTGAGGCAAAATTTGCCTTCGGAAGCTTTCTAGTCCAAACTTCCAAAGCAAAATAACCTTCGGAAAATTTTTAAATTCCAAGAAAACTACTTTTTGGACAAAAGCAAACTACTTTTCAGAGGTGGGACCAACACAATGGATTTTAAAGTTTATCCTTTTTCATTAACTTTGTCTCAAATCCAAATTCATACAAATATCCAACGGTTACACCTCTTTCCTCTACCTGCTCCAAAATTCACCCATACCTCAAACCTAATCTCTGTGAAACCACTTGTGCTCTTCACCTTTCTTCATCTTTAAGCTTTTCAAAATGGCCAACATTCCAAACAGAAACAACCCAAATTTTTCCATGCAACTCCATAGGCAGCACAATCAAGTTGCCTTGTTGCACTCTGAGAAAGCTGATAGTTTCTCAGAGGTTTGCCGTTTTCTTGCTCTATCCAACTACTACACCTCACTCACCATTGATCCTATTCTTTATGCGGATCACCTGCTTGACTTTTGGAGGACATGTCAAGAGGTTATCATGGATGGGGAGAAGGCACTATCTGCCACAGTGCAGGGGAGGACAGTCTTTATCACTCCAGCCATCATCAACACCCATCTTTAGCTGGATGATGAAGAAGTGAACTATCTTTCCAAAGGAAGCTGTCAACTATTCCTTTGAGCAGATGGGATATGAGGGAGATTTCTCTGTAAAGACCTTCAGAAAAGGGAAGGTCTCATTCCAGTGGAAATACCTACTTCATGTAGTGATTCACAGCTTGTCCAAAAGCATGGTGGGTGGGACCAGATTCCTGAAGATCTCTCCTTTATAGTCCATGGAATGGTACAAGGGGTCAAGTTCAGGTACTCACAATTTGTTTACACAAACTTGCTTGCTAACTTGGACTCCTTAAAATACTATATGTTTCCTAGATATGTTCAACATATTCTTAACTGTGAACTTGGATCGCAGTTGAGGGAAACAAATAATATTCTTAAATTGGGACAGATGAAGCCAGGCATCTTTAAGATTATGAAGAAGCCAACTGTAGGCTTCTCAGGGGTAGAAACAGCCCTGGTCCCCAAAATGTTAGAGCTTATTGCTCAAGGTGACAACCTAGCAACACCAGCTAGTGTTGAACCCACACCTTCTACATCTCAACCACCAAAACATCCTCAAATCATCCTCACCTACCAAAGAAAATCCAAACGAACCCCTGCTCAAGCTATTGAGTCTGTGCAGGTCCCCATATACTCACCCATACAGGAAAAAGTGGATACTAGAGCTCCCACTTCTCCTAAGCAGCAAACCACTCCCATCTCTTCAAGAATCAGTGTTGATGTTCCTCATGATCAGCCTGATGAGCTCATAAGCCCAAATGCCTTAAGCCTTCACTCTGAGTCTTAACACTCAAGTGAAAAACCTTTAGGGGATAGTTACCATCCCCAGCCTTTGGACTTAAATACCCGAATTCCCAACCTTGAATTCTATACTGATGAGGACTTAGGCTTCAGTGAGCACCATGAATCTCTCTTCCCTTCACCAACTCATAGAGAGAAGAGTGTCTCTGAATTTCTTATGTCTACCCCACATCAGTCACCCATTACTGAGGTGGGTCCATCTGAACTTGTTCAGGGGATCCATATGGAAGAGGCTCTCACTTTTGAAAGTGATTACATCATTAAGACCTCAACCATGGCAGCTCAGCCCATTGACACTTCATCTGAGGCTGTCAATGAGCAAAGGAAATCCAGTAGCCAAGAACCTCATGCTGGTGATGAGAGTGAGGACTTAGGTCCAATTCTCTCAAACCCCCATGATTCTTCTGATGAAGAAGAGGGGAATCTGAGACTAAAGGTGCAACAACTGTCAAAAACATGCACTTACTTAGTCTCTAAGGTTACTCATCTTGAATTTCAAGTGACTACCTTAAACAATAGGGTCAATGATCAGCAACTTGAATATCTTATCTTAAGGAACAACTAGCTGGGAGACCATTAAGAAGAGCTCAACCAGGAATACAAGAACCTGAGGATGTGGTTGACCTAACTCCTAGCTCACCTATACAAGAGGGTGATGCTACCAAAAAGGGGGAGAAAGTCACTACAATCACAGAACCTGGGAGTTCTTCAAGGAGTATGGACATTGAGGACTCACCATCCTCTCTTGTAACTGTACCTACTCAGCAACCTCCTCAAGTTCACATTGATGTGAACATCCTAGACTGCTTGTTTCAAAGTCTCTTTGGGGAGGGTGTATCAAGGCAAGAAGCTGAAGAAGATAGACCAAGGCAATCAGGTAATGTCATTGGTCAACTGGATGTTGAGGCAGACCCTGAGATTAGCTTCAAAGGGAAAACCTTGACTGAACGCCCAGTGATAGAGCCTGAAAGTCCTGTCTTACAATCAACTGATGAAGTGACAGAAATTGAAACACCTGTCACCACAACAACTACTTCAGTAACACAACCCCTCAGTGAAACATCTGCTGGTGAAGGTGTATCACAGTCTCTCTCTGGTCAGAGTTTGGATGCTACACCAAGCAATGAAGGCCAAAGCTCTCTCCACCCTGTGTCACAAAGCTCTGTGGGTGACAAAGGGAAAAGGGTTCTAACCCCTGAGGAGATTGAGGAGGAGGAAAGAGAGAGAAAGAGGAAGCTAAAGGGAGTAAGTTCCACTGGGTCTTTAAGCTTCATGCAAGCTGCAATCAGGGCTGCTCACAGACCAAACACTCAAAATGATGAGTTGAGGGCAGTCAGGATTACTTACTTACAAACCAGGAACTATGACATAGATGATATTATATATCTCCCCTTAGAGGAATTAAATGATCTGGCTGACATGGAAATGTCAAGAGAAAGGAAGGAAGCTGAAGATGCAAGAATTCTTCTTGAGATCAAAGAGAAGAAAAGACAACAAAAATTATACAAGCATATTCCTACTCTCTCGCCAGTTCAAGAAAGTCCTGTGCAAGAGGTTGTGGCTGCTACACAAGAACCTCAGGTAGATAAAGAAACAGATAAACAAAGAATGATAGACTACCTGAGTGCCACAGGCTTCTACCAGGTAGAAGCACTTCTTCCTTTGTCCTTTGAGTATATTGAGTTTGAGTATCTCAAACAACTTGAACTTAAAGTACTCAAAGAGCAGAAGTTAACAAAGAAGAAAATAAGGGAAGAAGCTGCAAAGTCAAGAGCTCTCATTCAGAAGAACTTAAAAAAATCTGATGATAGACAAAGAATGATGAGCTTCTTGAAGCTTTATGGATTCTCTGGAAGGAGACTTGACCCTATGTCTCTATCTACTTTGGATGAGCATATCAGGGTGACCAAGCAGAAGATCAAGAGTGGAGAGCTTGCTGACTTGCACACTCCTCCAAGTCAAGCTCTACCTCAAGTAGAGGTTAAGTTTGAACAACAAGAGACAACTCAAACTGAACCTCCAGCTTCATCTTCTGATCCACAGCAGGGTCAAAGGCCAGCCTCTTCAACTATTGACCAACAGTAAGGTCAAAGGCCAGCCTCAACATCTGACCCACAACAGGGTCAAACTCCCTCTCCTTCTGAACCTGTGAGGGTGGAACACCCAACTGAGGAAGACACAACTAATCTACAAGGTGCTGCAGGCCAGTCTTCTCATTTAAAGACTGCAAAGAGGAAGAAGATGATGGCTTCTAAATCTGATGCAAAGAAGAAAAAGAAGTCAAAATCAACCTCCTCTGATCCTCAGGATGAATCAGAACATCCTAAGGAAGTGCAAAAAGAGAAAGCCCAATCATCTCCAATTCAAATGGCTCCTCTTGCATCAGGAAGACTCATCTTATCCTGGACTTACTCAACTAATCCAGAGAGATGGCATGTAGTCAGAGATCAAGGTGAAGTAAATGTCTACTCTTGGGAAGACCTCTTTAATTTACCTCTGCATGATCTTTTTAACATGAGAAGATACTTTACAAGTCTGAGTGATCCTGACCCTCTAATGAAGAAAGGAATGGTCATGATCATGTTAAGGACTGTGAACTGCTGAATATCTTCAAGTGTTTTGATAGCATCAGCCTAGGGGGAGTTTGTAAGGATTCCTAGAAGTCTGATGCAGCCAAAACACTCTTGTAACTATCTACTGATCATAACAACTGATGAAGATAACAGCTGAAGGTAACAACTGAAGTCAACAGCTAATACATCAGCTGAAGATATCAGCTGAAGACAACAGCTAAAGACATCAGCTGAAGACAACAGCGGAAGACATCAGCTGAAGATAACAGCTGAAGGTAACAACTGAAGTCAACAGCTGAAGACATCAGCTGAAGACAACAGCTAAAGACATCAGCTGAAGACAACAGCTGAAGACATCAGCTGAAGATAACAGCTGAAGGTAACAACTGAAGTCAACAGCTGAAGACATCAGCTGAAGACAACAGCTGAAGACATCAGCTGAAGACAACAGCTGAAGGCATCAGCTAAAGATATCGTCTGAAGACAGTTTTTAGTAGTTGTCATAACAACTGAAGAAGTACTCTTCAGTAGTTGTGATGATTCTTTTTCAGTAGTTATCACAACAGCTGAAGAAGTATTCTTCAGTAGTTGTGACAGTCTTCTTTTAGTAGTTCTATGAAATGATCGTCTTCCTGTATGCTGCACAGAACATGAAGTAGTATTGCTAAGGAAGTTTTACACACCACTTCAGAAACATTCCAAGTGTAAAATCTTCCATAGCCAAGACCAATATCTTCTGAAGCCAGAAATGAAGTCTTTCTTAGCTTGAAGACAAAGTCCTCCGAAGCCAAGAAACAAGACAGATTCTTCCAAAGACTTTTATCTTACATGCTTTTATCTGATGCACTTTTTCTGAAAAGCTGAACCACTTTGCCGCTGCCCACTCTGGTTGGTCACCAACTTATATGAGTTGGTGAAAAGGTCCATGCTTTAGGAAAACTATACATTGAGGTCTTGGGTCAAACCTTTCTACTTTATGTACTTTTATCCTTTTTGTAATACATTAGGATGTGAGCTATGGCATGTCATAGTCACTAGCCAAAAGGCAATCTTGCCTTTTGACTCTACATGGATTGTGTTGTCTAATCTATGTATCCAGCTGGCCTTCAAAGTATGGCCGTCTGTAGGGTAGTATATAGTATCTCAAAGTCTTGTAATGTATGCATGCTGAATACTTGTAACTTTGAATTGAGAAGCAATATACAACATCCTTGAAAACCAACCACTTGTGTTGTTATCTTGTTCTTTCTTTCTGAGTTTACTTTTGTTCTTAGCATCATCATAACCGGTTCCCCATTTGATCTGTTAAGTACACTCTCCTTATTGTGTTGTTGTGTTGTAAGTGCTAACCCCTTCACCCGGTCCTGCAGGTTCCTTAGAAATTTGAGGTTCCTTATGAGCTTGTTTCTGTATATTCTCCCCCTTTTTGGTAGCATCATCTTAAGAAGTAGATGTGCTAGAGGAAGAACTTAAAGAAACCTGAGTTAGTACATGCCTGACAGACTTCTCAATCTGTGTCTCGGCTAGTTTTGCCTTGAGATCTTCAATCTCAAGCTGAGTGGCAGCCCTGGTTTCTAAGATCCTAACCTTGAATTCAAGGTCTGAGACCTTAGAGAACAGGTACTCAACGGTAAGTTTCAGTCTTCCCTCATCTTCATGTGAAGAATCACGGGGAGATGAGACAACATACCTAGTATGTACATCCTCATCACCAGTAGTGGTTGCTTGGCACCCTGGATTTCTTTGCTCAATGATATCTCTTTCAGAGATGTCAATGGGCAGAGTTTCTGCAGACTCAGTCTCATTGATGTTACCACTGTCCTGAGAGTTCAATGAAAGACTCTTAGTAGTGGCAGCAGAGCCTACATGAGTCCCCTGCACACCGGTGGGACTCACCTCAGTTATTGGTTGTTGATGTGGGTCAGAGATCAGAGGTTTCCTTTGGCTCTATTGATCTAAAGAGAGGTGTGATAGATCAACTTCATAGCTTTAAGGAAACATGAAATCCTTATCAGTTTGGGTTAAAAGGTAATGAAGGATATGGTAAGTATTCCTAATGACCCAGGACCTTGGTTAACATCTAATGACTCAGAGCCAGTGATGTAGCTGTCCCTTTTGGTTACTCAGGAGAGTATTGTGACTCATCCTGAGGGCTTGATGTTTGGGTGATGGGCTTATCAGGTTGAGACTGAGGAGACTCAACACTGATATTGAGGTCAACTGGAGGGGAAAGTTAGACCTCAAGCTGAGTGGGAGCCCGGTGTTCCACTCTAGCCTTTTTGGGCTAATAGAGGGGGCCTGGTCAATCAGAGTAGATTGAACAAGGGTTCGCTTAGGACGTCTTTGAAGTGGAGTGGTGATTGCTGGTGTGGGTTCATCACCTGTTGGTTTAACAGGGATGTCACCAGGAGCCATAGGCTCAAGCATACCTTGAAGCAGAGGAGTGAGCCATCCAGTGAAATTGGTGGATATCTTCTTTAGCATTCGGAAGATACCCGGCTGTGTTTGAGGAACTACTAGAATATCTTTATATTCTAGTTTATCCAAGTCTAGTTCACAGTTGCTAAAGTGCTGAATAAATCGAGGATACATATAGAATGTATTCTTGATGAGATTTCCCCTTAAGTTATTCTGAACAAACCTGGAATAGTTGAACCTCGGGCCTTTGACAACCCATGAACTAAACAGCCTAGTTCATAAGGGATTTGATCCCAACCGCCTGATTTTTTAGACAAACTATGAAGGATAATGTGTAGTACGTACTTCCAGGTATAGGAGAACTAAATAGGCTAGGGTTTTGACAGTGGTAAAGAATGTATAAAAGAGAGTTGGAATCCTTTAAATATGGAGTAAAAGATCAAACCGATAAGGTGAAATGACACTATGCGGCTTGATTTGATAGAGGCGGTAAGGATGTTTTATTCAAAATACTCCAACAATCTTCCAGAAAATCTTACTTTTTGCAGAGTGGGACCCAAATGTTTCCGTTACAGTTTTAAAGTATTCTTCTGACAATACCTGCATCCGAGAGAACTTTAAGGTTTCTCTCTCCTGACTATCTTCCGAAGCCAAATTTGCTTCCGAAGCAAAATCTGTCATAAAGACTATTTTGCTTCCGAAGGGAAAATGTGGTTTCATAGAAGTAGAAAGTTTCCTTCGGAAGAAGGTTGATCTATGATCAAATTGTCTTCTGAAGCATAATTCTATTAGGAAGATGTGTCTGGATTAGAGGAATTCTCCTTCGGAAGAAGATTAAGACTATCTTCCGAGGGTATATTTCTCTTCGGAAGAGTTATATTTCAAAAATTTTAAAGAAATACCTTTTGTAACAAGGCTTATGTTGTAAATAGACACATTTGACTTAACATTTTGTACGAAATAATTAGTCAAGATTTATCTTTCCAATAGCTGTACTTAAATACTTAAATCTTTGTTCATCAAAAGCTTTGATGAACAAATTAGCATATTGTTCATTGAGTGAACTTTGACTAATTTGATCAGATTTTTCTCATTAATATCTCTAATGAAATGATACCTGATATCGATATGTTTTGTCTTAGAGTGCTTGACCGGATTTTCAGTGATTGAGATGGCATTCTTGTTGTCTATGTGATGGGAGTCTCCATGAAGTTGAAGCCATAGTCTAACATCTGATTTTGAATCCATAGTAGTTGAGTATAGCAACTAGCTGCAGAAATGTATTCAGCCTCAGCAGTTGATGTAGAGACACATGATTGCTTCTTACATTACCAGGAGATGATCCTTCCACCAAGAAATTGACATCCTCCTGATGTGGATTTCCTGTTGATGCTACAACCACCATAATCACGATCAGTATAACCATAAAGGTTGAATTCTTTGTTCTTAGGATACCAAAGGCCTAGTTTGGAAGCTCCTTTGAGGTATCTAAGTATCCTCTTGGCAGCGATGGGGTGAGACACCTTAGGAGCAGCTTGATATCTTGCACATATGCATGTAGCAAACATGATATCAGGTCTGCTTGTAGTGAGATACATTAGAGATCCAATAATTACCCTGTACTGATGCTGATCAGTATCCTCCCCCTCAGAGTTAGGACAAAGATTGTGATTTCTTTGTATAGGTGTCTTAGCCAGTTTACAATCCTTCATCTCAAATCTTTCTAAGATGTCCTTGACATATTTAGATTGATTTATGAAGAAGCCATCTTCCATTTGCTTCACTTGAATTCCCAGGAAGAAATCCATCTTTCCCAGGAAGAAATCCATCTTTCCCATGGAACTCATATCAAACTTCTTTCTCATGATGCTTTCAAAGTCTTTACATATTTGGTCATTTGAGGAACCAAATAAGATGTCATCAACATAGACTTGAACAAGCAACATGTCCTTCCCTGATCTTCTTATGAATAATGTCTTGTCTATGGTGCCTCTGGGTGTAGCCGTCCTTGAGAAGAAATTGAGACAACGTCTCATACCACAGCCTTGGTGCCTGATGCAGCCCATAGAGAGCTTTATCTAATTTGCACACATAGTGGGGGTGTTGTGGTCTTCAAAACCAGGTGGTTTACACACATAGACTTCTCTGTCGATGTCCCCATACAAAAATGCACATCTGACATCTAGTTGATACACTGTGAAGTTCTTAGATGCAGCAAAGCAAGAAAGATTCTTACAGCCTCAAGTCTTGCAACAGGTGCAAATACCTCAGTATAATCTATTCCTTCCTCTTGCATGTATCCTTGAACTACAAGTCTAGCTTTGTTCTTGATAATCAAATCTCTATCATCTCTTTTGTTCCTGGACACCCACTTTGTACCAGGGGAAGTTGACCAGGTGGTTGTGGACATAGATTCCACACCTTTTGCCTTTTGAATTGAAGCAATTCCTCTTGCATTGATTCAACCAATTGTTATCCTTAAGAGCCTCTTCTACCTTTTTAGTTCCATTTGAGAGAGAAAGCATGAGTACAAGCAGACATTCTTATTGTGAGTTTGTCTCCTGGTTCTCACACCTTCTGAGACGTCCCCAATGATGTTTTCAGCTAGATGAGTGTTATGAATCTGATTCTAGGAATAACATCTAGTTGCATAGATAGATCCAGATTTGAATGATTCATATCAGGATTGTTAGCATTGGTTCCAGCTGATATTTCTCTTTCGTTCAATGAAGATTGATTGAATGAATAAGTAACATCTTCAAAAATGTTTTGTTGTAAGATAGTATCATCAGTTGCCTGTTCCTTCAGATAGTTATCTTTATCAGCTTGGTGTTGAGAAATGCAGTTGTCATCTGAAGTGACTTGATGCTCATTCAGCTGGCAACCGGTTGAAGCTCTATTGTTTCCTAAGAGATTCAGACTTTCAATGCTTGCAGTGGTAGGAGCTTGTTCTTCATTCCTTCTTGGAGAATTTGGAATGGGTCTGGGCAACTCAAATATTTGATCATCATCTGAGTCACTTTGAGTTCCTATTCCAGCTGAAACATTCTCACAAGATGTTTAGAATAGTTGGGGAAACAATTCTAAGTTAAAAATATGGTCAGGATCATTTCTCTTAACACAAGGAGTGTGCTCATTTACAACTATATTGGATGACTCCTCAAATTGTTGATTCTTAATGTTTAATACTCTATAAACTTTGGAGCTTGAAGAGTATCCAACAAAGATAGCACCACCTGACTTTTCAGCAAATTTTGCCAAATTGTCCTTTGTGTTAAGTACGGTGCATCTGCTACCAAAGGACCTTAGAAAGCCAATGAAAAGTGGCCTCTTGTTCCATAACTTATAAGGGGTCTTTCCATGGGGCTTTACAATGAGAACCCTGTTCTGCACATAGCATGAGTGTTGACTGCCTCTGCCCAGAAAGTTAGAGGCAGCTTTGAGTCAGCCAACATGGTTCTTGCAGCCTCAATAAGTGTCCTGTTCCTCCTCTTAGCAACACCATTCTTTGAGGAGTTCTAGGAGCACTATATTGTCTGGTAATCCCTTTTGAGTTACAAAATAAGTCAAGAACTTAATTCTTAAACTCTGTCCCTTGGTTACTTCTGATTATCTTTACGTTGTGATCAATTTGATTTCTATCTTAAGAATAAAAGATTTTAAGGTTTTAGCAATTTCATCCTTAGTTCTTAAGAAGAATACCCATGTGAATCTAGTAATCATCAACTATCACAAGGCAATATGTTTTCCTTCTAATGCTCATTATACTTGTAGGACCAAATAGATCCATGTGCATAAGTGTAATAGGGTAGTGATAGAGTTAACTTCTTTGGATTTATGGGATGCCCTGTGTTGCTTCCTTTTCAGACAAGCAACACAGTTGTCTTTACAGAAAAACTACTTTTTAGGCATACCATGTACCAAGTTATTCTTAGCCAATTTATTCATTATTTTACAATCAACATGACACATTCTTTTGTGCCAAAGAGTTGACTCATCACTATTTGCTTTGGAAAGAAAGCATGATACTTCACCTAGTGGGGAAGCATTGTTCATATCCATCTTGTACATATCCCCTTTCCTGGTAGATCTAAGAAGCACCAATTCCTTAGGAATTGTCATCCCGGGTTTGAGGATAATGAACTCATGTTCTATGAAAAGCATTTGATGCTTTTGATCATAGAATTGAGAAACAGTTAAGAGATTGTGTTTAAGCTGTTTGAAAACTGTCTTTGTCAACTGTTAACTTACCATTGGACACATTACCTCTACCAGAGATGTATCCTCCGGCTTCACCTCCAACTGAACAGGACCTCCATCAAATTGTGAAATTGTTGAAGAAGAGATATGTTCCCTGTCGTGTGCCTGGAGCATCCACTATCCACAATCCAAATGTTTCCATTTTTATCATATGGATGTCCCTGCACAAAGGTGAAATAGTTAGTTTTTATTAGAAACCCAAGCCTTATTGGTCTTAGGTTCTTGCAATGATGATAACATAATGAGCCATAGTGTAAGCATTCAATAGTGGTTTGGGAAGAGGAGGTTTGGGCTACGACATCTTCTTTGATCTTCCACTCCATCCTTTGGTTGATCATAGAAGATGAGCTTGATGAAGCTTGGGGCAGCAGAGCATTCTTCCGAAGCTTCTTTCTCCTTAGAAGAAGCTTTCGCAACATTTTCTTCCGAAGCAGTCTTCTTTTCAGAAGGTTGAGAGATGCTTTCTTGTTCTCGGAATCCGTTTTGTTTGTCTTCCGAAGCTACTTTCTTTTGGAAGAAGATGTTTCTTCCAAAAGCAACTTGGCTTTGGCAACTTGCTTTCCTCTCTTCAACATTTGGACCTTGTTATGTGGTCCAAATATGAGACCTCCTTGGCTGCTCCTTCTTACCTGTTTGCATAATGTGTGCTTGCAGGATTATAAAAACAATCTTTGGCCATATGGTTGTGCAGACCACACATTATGCATCAGTGTTTGCTTTGGTGGGACATGTAGGTTGTGCTTCTTGGTCTTGTCCTCTTCCACATCTTTCCCTTTTGCGCAGCGCATTCAGTTGGATAGGAGCACTGGTATATAAAATCTGTCCTGAATTTGAGCTTCCAACCATTGGAATCAGCTGAGATGAAAACACCATTTTACTTGGGTCAATTTCGTTTGGACTCAGCACTTCTTAGCAGTTCTTTTGGCTGCTTGAACATTGTTCTTTCTTTGTTTGGTGGTAAGAGATTTGTTCTTAGCTAAGGGGATGAGGTTTTTACCTTGTCTTCTTTGTGGTGGTGATGGTGACCATTTTTGCATTACTCATCCTCTTAAGAGATGGTGGTTCAATAGTTAGAACCTCTTGCTCATCAGTATGACATTTGGCTGTCTAATAGACAATAGGAATGTGGTGGAGCAGTTAGTTTTATTGGTTCCCAATCCACTCTTGTTTGAACATTCCTTTGAGTGAGAAGTTGATGCAAGAATGTTGTTGAAGTTATGCTAGGATAGCATATTCTTTGCTTAGCCTCAGCTATTACTAGGGCTTGAGCCTCAGTCAACTTTGAAACTAAGTCCTTTATTTAAGCCCTGTAGTTTGAGTGTGATGTTTTAAAGTAGATGCAGTGTTTTCTAACTCTTAATCTTGAGTTTATAGTCAGATTTTGCTTTAAAATCAGCTTTTAGTATATTCAAAGACTCAATATCATATTTTAGTTCAAGTGTAAAACTGGTACAACTTAAACTAGCTACACATTCAGGAGTACAGAGATGTTTATATACCTTGGTATCATCTGTGTCGGCCATGAGAGCTTGAGCAGGAGTGATATTTGCACCCTAAAGCTCCAATCAACTTCTTGAGCAACGGCTGTAGTTGCTATTGTTGGCTTGGTTGCAGCTTGTGTGGTGCATGATGTTCAGAAGCTGTGGGATGCTCCAGGATAGATTTTGGAGCCTTGCATTCCCTTGCAAAATGACCAAGTTGATATAGTTGTAACACTTAGCCTTTGACTTGTCAAACCCGAATTTGCTACTTAGCCTTTGACTTGTCAAACTGAATTTAGACTTGCCGGGTTCTGAGGGATTGCCTTCCAGTTTATTGTAGAACTTCTTTGCTTTGTAGGTAAGGAGAGCCATTTGTTGAACAAGTCCTGTATTCAACATCAACTGGGCTGAAACACTCCAGATCATCAAAACCGAACTGGAGATCACTAGAGGTTCCTTTCCCGAGAAAAAAGCACAATTTCCTGTAAAGGGACCTTATTGGCTTATGGCACTTGGGTGTCTCAGTAAAAGTGATGTATGCCCAGATGAACATGATGGTTGTTGGTTGTAAGTCAGGCACATCTGGGATGGGGAGTTCTTGCACCTTCATCAACATGTAGAGCATGCTAACAGGGGTGGTTGAGTGCCATTCATCTGCCGCTTATTCAGATTTTCCATCTCTATACGGTATCCCCTAGGACTCCAGATAGTTAGTCATAGTGAGTGTTCCAAGATTTTCAGATCTGATAGAAACACAATAGAAAGTCATTCACGAGGAAGAGCACTCATGAACTTCCTTATATGTCTCTCTTTTCAAGGGTACACCCATGGACTACAGAGATGCTATCAGATCATGTATCTGAAGTTTTATTGGCTTAAGTTTCACCATCAATGTAGGTGAAATTCTCAAACTGTTTTCAGACCATCTTCTTGGATCTTTGGATTTAAGGAAACGGAGTACATTAATTCAAAGCAAAAAGAATTCTTTGGTTGTAGTGCAATGCTCAAAACCTGCCATGATCGAGTTTCGTATGGCAGTGAGCAAGACAGTCATAGCTTTGCTATCAATGTCCATCTCTTGTAGTCTTCATCAGAGTAATCTTCGACATCCTTTTCAATCATGGCACCCATCTCCAGTTGATGAGGCCACTTTAGGTATGTATGGTCCATGAGTGACGGACTTCAACATACGGGAGTCTTGATACTTGATGAATCCTTTAATGCGTTGACACTAGCGCCTGAAGTTATCAGGGGTGATAATGGGAGCTTTGGTCATGGTTCCCATTCTGGTTCAACAGATTCTGGTTAAGGGCCATTTGGTTGAGTGAGTAAGTTTTAAGAAAACAAGGGTGATTTGGGATGGTTAGATCTCACAATCAAGAGCCTGGATGCTCTAATACCAATTGCAGGATCGATATTGTTTCTCAACACTTAGTGTTTTACAAACTGTTAAATATCATTCGTTGATGAATGCAGAATCAAGAACTCAATTGATAATAATATAATAAATAAAGAACACAAGAAATGGTTTCAAGATACTTGTATATATTATCACTCAACTAAGTATACAAGACTCATGCAGAAGCATGGATACTAAGTTACATAAGCGAAATATACTACTATTTGCAGCTTGTTATAGTACATAACTGCTGGGACTTACTTCTAAACAAATATACATACTATAGGTAGGTTATCTTAGATAAAGTATTATCTAAGATAAGATAGTCATGATAGGTCCATGACTTACTTTTAGTCACCAACTAAAGGTGGCAACTGTACTAGCTAAGGAATGGTGAACATTAGACAAAAGTAAGGTCAAACCACATGAACATGGAAGGCATCTTGCAAAGAATCAGAGTAGGCAGCAAGTGTCTGTGGACCATGCTTTGTCCACTGGTTCATACTATGATTCTTCCAAAGGTAAATGGCTCGGAAGAATAAGTTCTTCCGAATCATTTTATACTTCGGAAGACACAGCTTCTTCCGAGCTTTGTTTTCGGAGACTTTGTCTTCATTCTTCTAAGTGTCTACTTAGGAAGGAGATCTTCTAAGTTCGGAAGAGAGTTCATCCTTCGGAAGCTCTTCGGAAGATCACTATAAAAGCTTTGGAAGTTGCAGCATTGCCTTCGGAAGACTTCCTTAGTTACAGATTACTTCTAAGTGTTGTTTTGGTTGCATCAGCCTCATAGAATCCAACAGTATGTCATCTAACCATTATTCCTCCATTTCATGCTCATGATTTACTCTTGTCCTATTTTGATCTCTTTCCATGTACGTCAAGGGTCACCATTCTACAAAGCATGAGAGTAGTGCTCGAAGAATATAATCTCGACCTATTCCTGATAACCAGTTTATTCCGCAACCATGTTGAAACTTCAAGTCCAAATCATATAAGATCTATTAAAGGTATGATCCTCTACTAGCACAACATAGTCCTAAATTATCTCCTAGTAGTTAAAGAATACGTTAGCCAAATTCATAACACTTACCCTCATAATTGGGGTCAAGTCCAACTTGTTATAAATGTCAAAATCATTAAATCTAGGTCCGTCAACATATTGACACCAATCCCAAATGCATTTCTATTAAAAGGGTTGCCCTGTTACCTTGTACTGGGTTAGCATGCAGGCCAAATTTTAAATTGTTCCTTTGTTTTGATCAACCATTGAACTTGATCCCATTTAACCTCGTATATGCATTCGATGATGCTCATGGCTTCCACACTCATGAGTCCATGTCGAACTCTTGCCAATTTGACCGCATATAATCAGCATAATGGGTTCACCCAGCACCTTAAAACCCTTGCCTAAGCGCTCCAATTGCTTGAAATTAAAATACACCTGACGTGGCATCATAGTCGGTGGGTAGATTGCGCTTAGTACACTAAAGCCCTTCGTTGCCAGTATGGAAACTACCAATCCTTCACGACCTTGTCTTCTGTCCACTTTAACATCCATACATTATCCGATTCCCTAACATCCTTCTACGTCTCACTAGCTTTCTTGAGGCTTTAATACGAACCATCTCGTCGGCAAAGTACCTATCTTCAATATTACACTCTAAATGGTTGTGGATGTAGCGTCGACCACCATTCACGAACCATGGAAACAGCCTCTAGATGTGCTCTCAATTCTATTTCATTTATGTGTCATGACTGTGGCATCAGCTCTACCAGATTATGGAACTGATAGGTATGGGCAACATGACCAAAACCTACTGTTGCATGAGTCCAAGACACACGATCTAACTTTGCATCTAGTCCACAAGGCAGAGTACTCAGTTACCAATACTTTAAGCTCATCCAAGTCATGGCCATACAAACCTCCCGACCTCAATCTAGTGTTTGGGCATTCTATTACGTTAGTGTTTTGCCTACTAATGAACAGACAACAAAGTTTACCTTTTGATTCTCATCACAGATCTCGATGTCCATATTCATTCCCATTTCTCAATGCAATGCAACGGGTCAGGGCTGCTGCTCTAACTTTCCCATCATACTCCTTTGGCTTGCTTATCATGAACTCCATGTACGTACGACCAATCTTGCCTCCAGTACCATTTCCTTCTACATTATCAGTCCCACCATGTCCCACTACAACTGCTAGGATTATCACATAGCCCAGTTCAAGCACACCCTAAGTATACCGAAGATGTTTATATATAGGGTTCCCCGCAGCATTCCCACTACAATAACAATATACCAAGAATGACGCTTAAACCGATTACATGACATCCACTTATTCCATCAAGTGTAATGCTAGAATGGTCTTAAGATCAGTCTGAATAAAACAACATAGGTACATGGAGGCTCACCTCTGTACTTTAACTCTTCAAATATCAAGTACATTATGAACAGTAGTTGATTTCCACGATCATAGAAACAAAAGCGGAGTAACCTCTCATAGATACTGAGCTAAAATGTCAAGTATGATTCTCATGAAGGCTCCAGATCAATCTGTACTTATGCAAGGATAAAGGAGATAGGTGTTTCCACACTATTGATTATAATAAGAACAGGAACTCCAATGTCCCATGTATAGAATGGAGATTCATACTAACTATGATGTTATCTCATGAAAGGGCTAGCTACATTTCGCATGCACTGCAAATAGCTATTACGTGTGCACCCGTAATGGTAATTTGCTTTGCATGGTCACCCCTAGCTCCTTCTTTCGGAATCAACCTATCTTGTCAAGTACAGAGTGTTATCCATGATTGGAGAATCAAGGATATGGTCACTAACCAAAGGTTAAGTAGGCAAAGTTGTATAGGGGAATCGATTACGAAAGCATTCACTAGGGTTAGGAACAGTCAAAGGAATCCATTTAGTATAGTCTAAAATCCAATAAAGCAGTCATCTGACCTGAGTACGCCATGGCTCTTGTCTATTGGTGTCATGTCATCTAGCGTGTTCATCTCCCAATAGTTAACTCATAACATAGGTATCACCAACAGACGCACATAATAAGGTTGCCTTATCAACCAAGTCCTTTAAAAGAATTCTTGTAGCCACACTAATCAATCCAAGCCAAATAAAAATAAAGCGCATAATAAGAGGACGTTCTTACCTAATACTTTCTCAAGGTACATACAGATGATACAACGACCAAAATTTTTCCAAATACATAAAACACAAAATAACACGTAAGGCAGGCTACATAACATAACAGATAATGCATAGAGAACATTCACATTTATAATAGTACACATAATCCTAGGATGCATACTACATGTGGGTACTTAGGTTATAGTCTAGGTCGAATAAATATCTAATTCTCTATAACCAATGGCACTGATACAAATCTGTCACACCCCCGCTAGTCCCGGAACACAAGGATGCGACAGACGGGATCGTCATAACACATTGGGGCATAAGAGAATTTCTAAAGCAATTCTCCATCAATGGATCATGACGTCGCCCGACACAAGGTACAAGTGTCAAGAACAATCAATACCATACCGTTATTCCATATATGCACAAACATCCAAAAGTTCCAAACCACAACACCGGTACTAGATCAATCAAATTCAAGTACAAAATACAACAATAACGTAATGTCCAAACTAATGTCCCAATGTCTAATGCTCTTAAAAGAGCGGTCTTGTCTAAAGTCCACTGTCCAAGTAACTAAGCACCGTTACCTGAAAAGATATGCTCTAAAAAGTCAACATACGTTGGTGAGTTCACAAGTTTAAAAGTACAAACAGTTTGCCGTGTATACATGTACACAAGTAGCATGTGGATAAGAGTACATAGTAGTCTTAGATATTAACACAAGTTTAAAGTCAGTCTAAGTCCAATTACCCGGATTATATTCACCAAAGGGCACGCCCAGGCCAAGTCAGTCTCGACTAGTATACTGATGACAGGGGTGGGAGTGTCAACCCGTTAGTACTAAAAATACCTATCCATGACATCCAAGTCACAAGAACAAGCACAAGTCCAAGTACACACTCATGAATAAACGTTTAGACTCAACCCATGCCCCAAATTACATACATTGTTCTAAAATAATCTTTAAGGCACGACATAGTCAAAACATGAGCAAGCTTTTCCCCCAAGTAAAATACATTAAAAAGGGTCCGTGAAACTCACCTCGAAATAGTACAGTCCAAATTCCACAATGTGCAAAGAAGCACTAAAAGTACAAATCACAAAAGGATTACTAAAGAACAAAATGACTAATATGAGTGTAATCCTTGTAGCCCGATCCTTAATGTCCATCGAAAACATGGTTTACTAAAGTACAAGTCCAAAGTCATACTCGAATTTTAAATTTTCTCACATTTAGGGTTTTAGTTGTTGCTTAATATCACTTTATTAATGTCCTTTGGTGCACATCTATTCATCCATATCCAATGAATTAAATATTATTAGCTTATCTTTTTAAAAGTCATTTAATCATCACTTAAACATAAAACTTCTCTTTGATGATTAGTTACTTTCAAATCTTATTCTTAAGTTTATCAAAATATTTCAGCACGTATATCTGATTGCACACCATTTGCATAAGTTGTTTGGAGGTTGAAACGGTAATGAAACGTTTCATAATACGGATCATTTGAAAGATAAGAATTTAACTTAAAATCCAGAAATAGTCATCTTAATTGTGCAGGATCGTTTGTTGGTCACTCAATAGATGGTTTTTCTCTCAAACTCACCTTGAACAACACTCGGCAAGAGTCAATGAAGAGTTTATCACAATATAACAAGTAACAAGCAGTAAATGAACACAGAAGTAAATTTTCAAGGTACTTTTATATATTGCTTTCTCCTCAAACTCACCTTTGTTTGGCCCCTCTGAAAAGAGGTAGTTGATGGGAACTATAGTCATATTCCCTCTAACTATGGTTCCAATTCTGGACCCTCCACCATCTGTAGAAAGGCTACGCCCTTGTGAGTGTAGGTCTTTCCTTGTCTTCCTGTCTTCTCAACTTCAACTTCTTCTTCGATATTGGCCTTTGCAGTTAGCTCGGCTAGATGAAGACTGCTGAGATAGTTTTTCTGATGATAGCAGCAGTCCAGAGTTGGAGGGGTTGGAGAATGGCTTCTCTGCAAGCTCAGCAATGTCAAATCTGCTGAGATGCAGTAGAGAAGTGGCATTAAGCCTGTTAGTTTCACCCCTTCTCCCTTTCCACAACAAAGTTGTGAGAAGGTTCATCGAACCTCCACTGGATTATAACTTTCTATCCAGGAGACTGACTAGGAATCCTGTCCTCCTTCCTTGTATCCAGTAGAGTCACCAGTTTCCTTCTTAGTCTCTTCTCTTCAGCATTAAGAGTATCAGAGTTGAGACCGAGAAGTCTTGCAGCCTGGCCCAAAGTACTTCTAGGCAACTCAAGAAATTGATCTAGAGTGAGGAGCTTGAAGAGTTATCAACATAGGTGATGTTGATAAGGTCTCCCTTATAGGGATGCTGCTCATAGTAGTGCAGTTGATGAGCCTTGTCTTGAGCTCCTTTATTTCCTCAAGAGAGAGATGTTTAGAAGGCTGAGAGGATGATCTTGGTTTCTGTTAGGTGTTTGGTTTAGTGGTTCTAGGTTGTGTTTTGGGTTTAAGGATATGATGTTTAGGTGGTTGAGGTGATAAGGTAGGTTTGGGTAGAGTTGTAGGTTCAGGGGTTTAGGTTTCATCTGAGGTTCGGTTTTGATAGGAAATGGAATTGGTTCTTCTGGTGTGGGTTGTGGTTGAGTGGTTGGCTGTGGTTGAGTGGCTGGGGTGAAGACCATTCCCTGTACCCTCCTATACATATCCTTCTTTTTTCCCATATGGATGTCAGCTTTTATTTCACTGACAATCCGTTGAGTGTCCTTTCGGACATAGTCCCACCTGCCTACCAGAGAAGCCATGAGCCCGGAGATAGTCTTTCATCCAGGCTTTGTCATTGGACTTCTTGGTGGCAGTGACCCCCTTTTCTTCCTCCCTCCGCTTCCTCTCCTTCAACTTCTCCCTGGCAGCTTGCTTCCTTTCCTTCTCCATTTGATCCTGCTCTTTGTTGTGGATAGCAGGATCATGTCATTATCGTGTGGAGATAGTTCAGGAAGACTAAAGCCTCTTGAGAGTAGGAATTTGATCCTAGCCTCTCTCAGCTGCAGGGGCTGCTTCCTTTGTTCATCTTTTTCCCTCTCCAAGGCCAACCTGGCTTCTTCTTCTAGCCTTAGCCTGGTTGTCCTCTCCAAAGTCACAACTCCTCTAGTGGTAATAGGAGTACTTTCTCATTGGCAGCTCCTAAGTTGATGAGCTGGTCAATGAGTGTTGTCCTTCTCTTAGTGTTGATTTCCTCCTGATTAGCTGCAGCTGCCTTAGAACTAGCAGCTAGCAGCTTCTCAGTGGGAAACCTACCTTTCTTCTTGAGCTTCTCAATCCTTTCCTCTTCCTGAAGCTCTTCCTCGGTCAACTTCCTTTTGCCTTTGTCTTTGGCAGAGCTTGACTGTGGTGGTTCTTGGATAGAGGGTTCAGATTGAGAGAGAGGTTCAGCTGGTGTTTGGGATGGAGGTATATCAGAAATGTCCTCCCTGCTCACCTCAGATGCTATTTCAGCAATAACATCTGTGATGGTCAGTTCCTCGTACATTTGGAACAAACCTTCCGCAGCTTCCATCTCAGCTTCGGAAGACTTGTCTTGTTCTTCCGAGGCTTCAATGTCAGCTTCGGAAGTTTCAACCTGAGCTTCGGAAGAAGAGGCTGCTGCAAGTTCTGTCCCATCTGTTTTAGTTGCTGGGGCCATCAGTCCTCATTTCCCCTTCGAAGTTAATCTTAGGTTCCATGTGGACCTTAGGTTGACCAACTTCATCCACAGTGGTAGAAGGTGCAGTCAGTCTTTGAAGCTCCTCAGCCCCAAAATATATGAGTGTGGTGTCAGGGCTGGGCTGTTCTAAGGAGGATCTCAATACAAACTTTGTGAAAAGTCTGTAGAGATCATGAAGCATCTGTGAGTCAATCTTCAAAGTTGATTGAGATGACTCAGTAGTGTGATGAGTTGGGAAGTAAAGACTGGGTCTGTGGTTCCTCAGATGTTTGTCTCTTAACTTTGTCCCCCTTTTTGGTAGCATCATCTTGAGAGCTAGACGAGATAGAGGAAGAAGTCAATGAGACTTGAATAGGTACATGCCTAACAGACCTCTCCGTCTGTTTCTCAGCTAGTTTAGCCTTGAGATTATCAATCTCAAGTTGCTGAGTGGCTGTCTTTGTCTCTAAGATCCTCATCTAAGATTCCAGGTTTGATACCTTAGAGAGCAAGTACTGAAGTGTGAGTTGCATACTTCCCTTATCTTCATGTGAAGAATCACGGGGAGATGAGATAACATACCTAGTATGTTCAGTCTCACCACCAGATGTGGCTTCTTGGCACCCTGGATACCTTTGCTCAAAGTAATCTCTTCAGAGATGTCAATGGGCAAAGTTGCCGTAGACTCAGTCCTAATGATGTTACCACTGTCCTGAGAGCTCAAGAGACTCTAAGTTGTGGCAGCTGAGCCTACATGAGTCCCCTCCACATCAATGGGACTCACCTCAGTAGCTGGCTGCTGATGGGGGCTAGAGATAAGGGATCTCTCTTGGCTCTGTTGATCTTGAGAGGGTGTTGTAGATCAACTTCATGGCCATGTAGAGATGTTATCTCTTCTCAGTACGGAGTAAAAGGTAGTGAAAGATAAGGAGGTTAAACCTACTGACCCGGGACCTAGCTCAATGTCTACAGGCATTGAGCCTATGGTGGGGCTGTCCCTTAAAGGCTGCACAGGGGAGTGTAGAGACTCACCCTGTGGGCTAAATGCTTGAGGTTCGGGCTCTTGGGTTTGAGACTGAGGAGGCTCAAAACCCACATTGAGGTCAAATGTGAAGGATGGTGTGACCTCGGACTGAGTGGGAGCCCATGGTTCCACTCTAGCCCTTTGGTTTGAACTGGAGAGCTTGTTCAATCAGAGTAGATTGAACAAGGTTCGTTTGGGGCGTCTCTGGTAAGTGATTTTGATAGGTAGAGAAGGTGTGGGGACATTTGTGGTAGAGGTTGCTGGTGTGGGTTCATCACCTGTGGGGATAACAGGGATGTCAGGAGCTATGCGCTCAATCATCTCTCGAGGTAATGGAGTGTACCGTCCAGTAAAGTTGGTGGACACCTTCTTTAATGTCTGAAGATGGTAGGCCGCACTTGGGGAACAGTAAGAGCAGCTGCACAGACAAGCTTGCTCGGTTCCAGCTCACAGTTGATTATGTGTTGAATGTATCTGGGATACATGAAGAATGTATCCCTTCTCAGGTTTCCAATCAAGTGGTCAACACAAATCTTGAGTAGTTGAAGCGCAGGCCTCTCACCACCCATGAACTAGGCATCCTAGTTCATATGGGATTTGATCCTCCCCCTGACTTGTTGGATAAGCAGTGCAGAACAATGTGTAGCAGGAACTTCCAATGGTATGAGAAGTTGAACTTGTAGACGGTTGACCTGCTCACATCTCCACCATATCCCATTAGGATGTAGGTGCCATCCAAGTCTTCTTTGGGGAACTCAGTAGGAGCCCCATCATCATGAAGCTCGAGATGCTCCCTGATGAGTTGTTCAGCGATGATCAACTCCTGTCCACAAATGCGGGTTCTCAGGACGCGAACCCCATTGAGGACATCAGCTTGACCGTTACTCCAGAATTCAGTCATATGGTTGGAGTACACGTGGGGTTGACAGTAAGCGCCGTGAGTAGGGGGGATTCAGTAAGAAAGGTGATGATTGGGTGAAGTCGGCTCTCTTGATGAATCAAGTAATGCGACTTGTTATGTTGAGGGTTTAGCGCCATTTCAGAGAAAAGTAAGCTTGAATTTGGGTGAAATTTTAGGTTTGACAGTGAAGGAACAGTTAGGGCAGTAAATTGGTAAAAGAAGATGAAATTGATCAGTCAAGATTATTTAAAGGGGTGAATTGTGGTAGTGGCAGTAATAGGGTAACTGTTTGAGGTTTACTATGGGTGGTATGGTGGTTTTCGGCTGAGAAACCACAGTGGCGGAAAGGGATAATTTTAAATAATCTGACCATCATGAGCAAAATCTTTACCTTTTACAGAGTGGGCCCAAAAGATATCCGTTACATAGTAAAACCTTTACTTCCGAATGTAAACATTTCCGAAGGTAAAACATTTCCGAAGGTAATTGTCTTCCGAAGGCAATTTCTCTTCCGAAGCAAGGCATTGCTTCCGAAGGTAAATTATCTTTCCGAATGGAGAGTTATATAAGCTTTGGAAGTAGATCTGATGTAAAATCAATCGCTTCTTCCGAGACCAAAAACTCTTCCGAGAAGAAAATTTCCATTGAGAATTTGGCTTTGGAAATATTCAAGAATATCTTCCGAGAGTTAATTCCTCTTCGGAAGGAATTTACACTTGGAATAATTTAAAGGTCTTTTGTAAAAGGGCTTAAATTGTATTGACACAAGACATTACACATTTAAAAAGCTTTTCAAAAGAGGTAGTTAATCATGTTTATCATCCCAATAGCTTATATGAGATATTTAAATCTTTGTTCATCAAATGCCTTTGTGAACAAATCAGCATATTGTTCATTTGAGTCAACTTTGATTAACTTTATCAGATGTTTTCTCATGATATTCTCTGATGAAATGATACCTGATATCAATGTGCTTTGTCTTGGAGTGCTTCACCGGATTCTCAGTAATGGAGAGCACTATTGTTGTCAATATGGATAGGAGTAGTCATGAAGTTGAATCCATAGTCTACCATCTGATTTTGAATTCATAGCAGTTGAGGCACAGCACCTAGCAGCAGCAATGTATTCAGATTCAGCAGTTGATGTAGAGACACAGGATGTTTCTTGTATTGCCATGAGATAATCCTTCCACCAAGAAATTGACATCCTCCTGATGTTGATTTCTTGTCAATGTTGCAGCCACCATAGTCACTGTCAGAGTATCCATAGAGATTGAAATCACTATTTCTTGCATACCAGAGACCTAGTTTAGGTGCTCCTTTGAGGTATCTGAGGATTCTCTTAACAGCAGACAGGTGAGACACCTTGGGAGTAGCCGATATCTTGCACAAATGCATATGGCAAACATGATATCTGGTCTACTAGCAGTGAGATACATCAGAGAACCAATAATCTCTATACTGATGTTGATCAGTATCCTCCCCCTCAAGGTCAGGGCAAAGATTATGGTTTCTGGGTATGGGTGTCTTGGCTGGTTTACAGTCCTTCATTTCAAATCTGTCTAAGATGTCTGAGACATACTTAGATTGACTTATGAAGAACCCTTCCTTCATCTGTTTCACCTGAATTCCAAGGAAAAAGTCCATTTTTTCCATGGAACTCATCTCAAATTTCTGCTCATAATGTTCTCAAAGTCCTTGCACATTTGTCATTTGAAGAACCAAATATGATGTCATCAACATAGACTTGAACGAGCATATGTCTTTTCCACTCTTTCTGATGAAAAGAGTCTTGTCAATGGTACCTCTGGTGTAGCCATTCTTTAGGAGAAACTGAGACAAGGTCTCATACACAGCCTAGGTGCTTGGTGCAGCCCATATAGAGCTTTATCCAGTTTGCACACATAGTTGGGGTGCTGTGGGTCTTCAAATCCTGGAGGTTGACATACATAGATTTCCCTATCTATATCCCCATATAGAAATGCACCTTGACATAAAGTTGGTAGACTGTGAAGTTCTTGGATGCAGCATAAGCAAGGAAGATCCTAACTGCCTCAAGTCTTGCAACAGGTGCAAGACATCAGTATAATCGATTCCTTCCTCATGGGTATACCCTTGAACTACTAATCTTACCTTGTTCTTGATAATCAAGCCTCTATCATCTTTCTTGTTTCTGAACACCCTTTAGTGCCTATGGGTACTTGACCAGACGGTAGTGGGCATAGATTCCAGACCTTTTGTCTTGTGAATTGAAGCAGCTCCTCCGCATCGATTTAAACCCAACTACTATCCTTTAAGGCATCTTCCACCTTCTTGGGTTCCATCTGAGACAAGAATCATGAGTACAAGCAGACATTCCCATGATGAGTTTGCCCTCTTGTTCTCACACCCTCAGAGACATTCCCTATGATGTTCTCAGTTGGATGAATGTTGTGAATCTAAGGCGAGGAATCACTTCCATCATTCAATGAGGACTGATTGAATGATTGAGAACATCATCAATGGTTGGTTGTGATGTAGTATTAACAGTTGCCTGTACCTTCAGAATACTACTTCCCTCAACCTGGTGTTGTATGGATCACCTGAAGAGCTTTAGGGTTCATCAGGTGATTCACTTGTTGAAGCTTCACTATTCCTGGAGATAGTTACACTATCAGATCTGTGAATGGTTGAAGCTGTTGCCTTTCAGCTCTTGGAGAATTTGGAAGAGGTCTGGGAAGCTCAAATAGTTGATCTGCATCAGCATCAGCATCACCTTGAGCACTTGTTCCAGCTGAAACATTCTCACAAGATTGTTTAGAATAGTTTGAAAACAATTCAAAATCAAAGATATAATCAGGTCCATTCCCCTTAACACAAGGAGTGTGCTCATTTACAATTATATTGGATGACTCCTCAAATTGTTGATTCTTGATATTGTATACTCTATAAGCTTTAGAGCTAGAAGAGTATCCAATAAGATAGCATCATCCGACTTCTCAGCAAACTTTGCCAAGTTGTCCTTTGTGTTAAGTATGGTACACCTGCAGCCAAAGGACCTTAGAAAGCCAATGAACGGTGGCCTCTTGTTACATAACATAAGGGGTTTTTCCATGGGGCTTTACTACAAGAACCCTGTTCTGCACATAGCATGCAGTGCTGACTGCCTCTGCCCAGGATGTTAGAGGCAGCTTTGAATCAGCTACATGGTCCGAGCAGCCTCAATAAGTGTCCTATTCCTCCTCTCAGCAACACCGTTTTGTTGTGAGGAGTTCTGGAGCACTATATTGTCTGGCAATCCCTTTGAGTTACAGAATGGGTCAAGAACAGAGTTCTTAAACTCAGTCCCTGATCACTTCTAATGATCTTAACCTTGTGATCAATTTGATTTTCTATTTTAAGAATAGAAGATTTAAAGTTTCATCCGTTTCATCTTTACTTCTTAAAAAGAATACCCATGTAAATCTTGTAAAATCATCAACAATCACAAGGCAGTATGATTTCCTTCCAATGCTCATTATACTTATGGGACCAAAGAGATCCATGTGCAATAAGTAATAGAGTATGATGGAGTAACACATTTGGATTTATGAGATGACCTATGTTGTTTTTCCCTTTCAGACATGCAACACAGTTATCTTTGCAGAAAAATTCCTTTTTAGGCAAACCATGTACCAATTTGTTTTTAGCCAATTTATTCATTGTTTTAAATTCCAAACACATGCGTTTATGCCATAGTGTTGACTCATCACTATCAGCTTTGGAAAGAAAGCATGATACTTCACCCTAGGAGAAGCATTGTTCATATTCAGCTTGTACATATCCCCTTTCCTGGAGATCTAAGAAGCACCAATTCCGGAGGAATTGTCATCCCTGGTTTGAGGATATGCCTCATGTTCTGTGAAAAGCATTTGATGCTTTTGGTCACAGAATTGTGAAACACTTAACATTGTGTTCAAGCTATTTGACAAGTGAACTTTATCAATGTTTATTCTGCCATTGGATATACTTCCTCTGCCAGAAATATATCCTCCGGCCTCACCTCCAAATTGGACAGGCCCTCCATCATAGTTCTGGAATTGTTGAAGGAGAGATCTGTTCCCTGTCATGTGCCTGGAGCATCCACTATCTACAATCCAGACATTGTTGTCTTGTCAAATGGATGTCCCTGCACATAAGATGAGATAGTTAGTTTTGTTTGGAAGCCCAAGCCTTGCTGGTCTTGGGCTCTTCCAAAGATAATGACATAATTGAACCAAAAGATATGCATTGGGGTTCAATAGAGGTCGTTGAAGAAGAGGTTTGGGCTGCAGCATCTTCCTTGATCTTCCAATCCATCCCTTGGTTGATCTTTGAGGATGAGCTTGTTGAAGCTTTTGCAGCATGGTCTTCTTCCGAAGCTTCCTTTTCGGAAGAAGCCTTCACCACCTTTTCTTCTTCGAAGTAGTCTTCTTCTGGGATGGTTTCAAGGGAGCCTTCTTGTTCTTCCGGACCTTAGAACCTTTGGCTTCCGAAGCCATTTTCCCTTCGGAAGAAATAATTTCTTCCGAAAGCAACTTGGCTTCCGAGACCAACTTTCCCTTCTTCATCATTTGTACCGTTTGAAATGGTCCAACTGAGAAACCTTCCCTGACTCCTCTCTTCTAACATTATTTGCATAATGTGTGCTTGCTGGATTGTAGTAACAATCTTTAGCCATGTGGTCTGCAGACCACACATTATGCATGCAATGTTAGTCTTCTGGGAATTTGCAGGTTGCTATTTCTTGGATTTCTTCTCTTCATCAGCAACTTTCTCTTTCAACCTCTGATCCTTGGTAGGACAGGAGTGCTGGTATTACACTCTTTCCTGAATCAGAAGTACCTACCACCTGAAATCCAGCAGAGATGAAGACACCCTTTTGCTTGGGTCAATCTTAAGCTTGGACTCTGCAACCTCTTGGCAGTCCTTCTTGCAGCTTTAGCTCTACTTCTTCTTGCCTTGGTGGTTAGGATTTGTTCTTCACAGGTAAAGATGATGTATCTTCCTGTTTCTCCCCTGTGGTGGCCACTATTTTTGCCTCATCCTCTAGTTCAAATGGAGAAAGGTCAGCAGTTGGAACCTCTTGCTCTTCAGTACCACATCTAGGTAGTCTAATAGACTCATAAGAGTGGGTGGAGCTATTTCATTGGTTCCCAACCCTTCTTTATTTTGATAAAACATTTTGGAATGAGAGGATGATGCAAGAATAGCTTGGAAGTTTTGCTCAGCACTAGCTTGCTTCCTGGCCTGAGCCTCAGCAGTGACCAACTGGGCTTGAACTTCAGACAGTTTGGATATCAGATCTTTAATTTGAGTCTTGTAGTTGGTCTTTTCATGTTTTAAAAGAGACACAGTTTTCTCTAACTCTTCAATTTTCTTTTGATAGTCAGATTCAGCTCTTTTAAATTAGATTTTAAGATATTTAAAGACTCAACATCATATCTGATTTCCATATTGTAACCTTATAGAGTTTAACTTTAGCAATACAGGCTGGAGTACAAAGATGTTTCATATACCTGATCATCATCTGTTCCGCCATGAGTGCTTGAGCGGGAGTCACATCCTGTACCATGAAGCTCCAGTCAACTTCTTGAGCTATTGCAGCTGTTTCAGTTGACTTCTCTTCATGCTTTGAAGCTGGGGATGTGTGGAGGCCTGTGGGGTTCCCGGGTTGTTCTTGGGAGCCTTGCATTCCCTAGCAAAGTGACCTAGTTGGTTGCAGTTGTAACACTTTGCTTTGCTCTTATCAAACCAACTTGCTGTTGGCTGGGTTTTGAGGGAATTGCCTTCCAGTTCTCTTGAAGAACTTCTTTGCTCTGTAAGTTAAAAGAGCCATCTGTTGGACAATGTCCACATACTCCACATCATCTAGACTGAAGCACTCAAGATCATCAAAGCAATATTGAAAATCACCAGAGTGTCCACTTCCAGAGACAAGGCACAACTATCCTGAAAGGAGTGTGTTAAAACTTATGAGACTTTGGAGTCTCAGGTAGAGTAATGTAGGTCCATTATGTGAGCTGTCAGGGTAGCCAGCAACTGATGTTGTGGTTCTGTGATTTCCCTTTCACCACATGAAGGGCTGAACTCAGTTGGTTATTGGAGTGACCAGAGGAGTTCTGCATGTTCATCTCCATCTGGAATGCACTTAGGATCCATACAACTCTGTGAGAGTAAGATTCTTAAGGTCCAAAGTTCTCTTGATTACAACACAATAGTGTGTCCATAGTTTAGGAAGGGAAGACATGAACTTCCTAACTATGTCTCTATTCTCAAAAGCTACTCCAATATCTACCAGAGTATCTACTATCTCAACATACCTGAAGTATTGTTGAGTCAAGGTCTCACCAGCCTTGAACGTAAAGTTCTCAAACTGCTGCTTCAAGAGATCCTTCTTGTTCTCTCTGGGTTTCCTTGGATCCTTCATACATAAGCTTCAATGCATCCCATAAATCTTTAGCTGTCTTGCACTTCTTGAAGCCTCTGTAGATGGAGTTTGGGATAGCAGTTTGAAGATAAGTCATAGCCCTTTGATCTAGCTCTATTCTCTTCCTGTCTTCTTCTGAGTAATCATCAACATCTTTTGGAATGATGCGATTACCAGTAGCAGAAGTAGTGCTTGGTATGAAGGGACCATTGACAATGGAGTCCCACATCCTTAGTCTTGACACTTGATGAAGCCTTTCATTCTAGTGCACCATGTGTCAAAGTCTTCAGGAGTGATCAGTGGGGATTTTGTCATGGTACCGGTCTCCATATCAGCCTTAGTGAGAGCGGCCATTTGAGTGAGTGGTTTGAAGTGAGGATGAAAAACTGGTTGATTTTGGATGGTAAGATCACACAATCAAGAGCCTGAGAGCTCTGATACCATTGTAGGATCGTTTGTTGGTTACTCAACAGATGGTTTTTCTCTTTAAACTCACCTTGAACAACACTCACAAGAGTCAATGAAGAGTTGATCATAATATAACAAGTAACAAAAAAAATGAACACAGGAAGTAAATTTTCAAGTACTTTATATATTGCTTCTCAACTCAAAGGATTACAAGACTCTTGGACTCAAATCTCTCTCCCTAATGAGTTACACAGAGAAATATATATAATACTACCTACAGCCGGATATACTTTGATACCAGCTGGAAACCTCTAACCAACATCTATACTACAAGACTCTAGGTGAGGTCTTTCAGACATTTTGCCTGAGAGTTGGTAGTCAGGACATGTCCCTGACTTACCTTTTGTCACCAACTAAAGTAGTAACATGTACTATCATAAAAAGGTATACAGTAGAATAAAGTATGGTCAACAACATGGTTCTTTAGAAGAAGCCATGCTGTATCAGAGGTCTGCAGCGGACTGTCAGAGACCATACTTATGTCTACTGACATAGCAGTGTCTTCCGAAGGATAAGTTTCTTCGGAGAATAACTTCTTCTGAAGCCACTTATACTTCGAAGACTGCTTCTTTCCCGAGGCTGGAGTCTTCTCCTATCTTCGAAGTAGACTTTGTCTTCAGCTCTTTCTTCAGACTTTGTCTTCGGAAGTCTTCTTCAGACTTTGTCTTCAGAAGTCTTCAGACTTTGTCTTCTGAAATCTTCAAACTTTGTCTTCGGAGATAGTCTTCAGCTCTTTCTTCAGCTGATGACTTCAGCTGTTGTTCTTCAGACTTCGGAAGATCTCATACTTAGCTTCGGAAGCCTTTTGAGTGTAGCACCAAAATGACTATGTGAAGTGGTTTTGGTTGCACCAGCCTTATAATGAACCAACAAATTGTATAAAATTGAGAAATATATGACTCGACGAACACAAACCAACCTGCTGCCAGGTTCGTCAGTTTTGAGCTTCAGTTTTGTGTGTCGCGTTTTGGAGGACGAAACGATGTCGAAACGACACGAGACCAATGGGTTTGTTGGAGGACTCATTGAATTTGTTTTAAGATGAAATTCGACACATTGGACTTATTATGCCCAGTATGACCTAAAAAATCGTCCTATTTTTCTGACAGCAAACTGTCCAGTTTATTAGTTTTATTCCTTTGCATCCCAAACCTCCATATTTGACCCTTATGGACCCGAGTACTTAAAGAAAGTTTTTCTCATCTTCCAATTGAACAAAACCTTAATTAACACTAGAATCATTCAATTTTCAGTCCCATATAGTTAGTTGGATTTTAGTCTTACGGTTCACAACATTACTTAATCATTACATAGTTTTGATTGTTCAACTCGTCCATTCATTGAGAACAAAATTAATGATTTTAAAAATGATTTAAGAGAACAAAATTTCTATTTAGATTAGGTCACACAAAATTACAACCCGATTTTCAATGGATCTAAGAATTTCAAAGACCAAGGATTAGGGTTTTACCGGGTAGAGAATCCAACACTCGTACATCTAATCTTCACGATCCAACGTCCAAAAAATAAAGAGAACATTAAATGATGATTTTGTGTTTAGATGATGAATATCATCGATATCAAGATAGAACAAAGAATAAAATCACCAAGAAAATGATTTTTGTAACGGAAAATAAGGAGATGAACAAGCTTGCTTAGAACACATCTTGAATGTCTTGTTTGTTTTAATTCAATGAATGATATAATGATGCTGATTTTCGATGAAGATGATGAAGAACAAGAAGAAATTAAGAGTGTGACTATGGTTTCACTATGAGAGACTTGGAGAAACGTTTTGCAACAAATGAAAGGAAAACAAGGTGAACCCCCCATTTTAGATGGATTCGGCCAAAGGGGGCCTTAGATGGGCCTCCCGGGCCCTTGCCCATTCATCCAATTTCATCTTGTCTCGATTGCGTGTCGTTCAATTTTTGCATTTTTAAATTCTCCTTGTTAATACAATTCCAACGAACAATTATATGCTACATAAAATATTTAATTTATATTTTTGAATTATATTAAGTCTATAGACTTAGGCAACCCCATTGATGTCCGATTTTTGTTTGCGTTCTTAACGTAAGATGTATATTTTTACATTTAAGTCTTTAACCAATTTTAAGCACACAACCATCGTGGTAAGTCCAAATCGGTGAACGTACACCGTCACCATATCCAAGGTCCACTAGAGCATATTAAGTCTATAATAGTTCTAGAACTTAACATGTCTCCACGCGTCTAATGTACTAATATCAGATCTGTCATCATTAGATTAACTATCAAGTCAAAATGCATATTTAGACCAAGTCAAAGTCAAAGAGTCCAGTCAGTAGTCAAAGTCAACAGTGACAGTCATTGGTCAATGCACCTATTTTGGGGACGAATGTCATAAAGGAAACTAACTCCTGAAGAGATTGAGGAGAGAGGAGGGGAGAGAGAGAGAGGAAGAGAAGCTATGGGAGAGATTCATGTATATCCCCAGGATTCATGAAAGCTACAATCAGGTCTGTCCCTAGGCCATTTTAGATGGATTCGGCCAAAGGGGGCCTTAGATGGGCCTCCCGGGCCCTTGCCCTTTCATCCAATTTCATCTTGTCTCGATATGCGTGTCGTTCAATTTTTGCATTTTTAATTTCTCCTTGTTAATACAATTCCAACGAACAATTATATGCTACATAAAATATTTAATTATATTTTTGAATTATATTAAGTCTATAGACTTAGGCAACCCCATTGATGTCCGATTTTTGTTTGCGTTCTTAACGTAAGATGTATATTTTTACATTTTTAAGTCTTTAAAACCAATTTTAAGCACACAACCATCGTGGTAAGTCCAAATCGGTGAACGTACACCGTCACCATATCCAAGGTCCACTAGAGCATATTAAGTCTATAATAGTTCTAGAACTTAACATGTCTCCACGCGTCTAATGTCTAATATCAGATCTTGTCATCATTAGATTAACTATCAAGTCAAAATGCATATTTAGACCAGTCAAAGTCAAAGAGTCCAAGTCAGTAGTCAAAGTCAACAGTGAAAGTCATTGGTCAATGCACCTATTTGGGGACGAATGTCATAAAAGGAAACTAACTCCTGAAGAGATGAGGAGGAGGAGGAGGGAGAGAGAGAGAGAGGAAGAGGAAGCTAAGGGGAGAGATTCATGTATATCCCCAGGATTCATGAAAGCTACAATCAGTCTGTCCCTAGGCCAAACACTCAGGGGATGAGTTAAGGGCAACCAGATTTAACTATTAAGGGACCAGGAACTACAACATTGATGAAATCGTCTCTCTTCCTTTAGAAGAGCTTCATAAACCGGTTGACCTGAGTTGTCAAAGAAGAGGAAGGAGGTAGAGGATGCAATCCCTCCACAAGATCAAGGAAGAAAGAAGGAAAAAAGACTCTACAAGATGCTCCACCTTCTCCCTAATTCAAGAAAGTCCTGAGACATAGGTTGTGGCAACTGAACAACCTCAGGTAGACAAGGAAGCAAACAAACAAATATGATCAACTACTTGAGTACCACATGCCTCTATCAGGCATGTGTACTTGTTCCCTTATCCTATGAATACATAGAATTTGAGTACCTCAAGCAGCTTGAACAACAAGTGATAAAAGAACAAAAGGCTGCTAAGAGGATGATGAGGGAAGAAGCTGCAAAGTCAAGAGCCATCATCCAAAAAAGTAAAAAGAAGCCTGCAGATAGGTAGAGGATGATGAGCTTCTTGAAGCTGTATGGATTCTTCAAAAGAAGGCTTGGTCTAATGTCTCTATCCATCATGGATGAACACATTAGGGTGATCAAGTAGAAGATTAAAAAGGTGAGCTTGTTGACTTGCATTCTCCACCAAGTCAAGCTCCACCTAAAGTTAAGGTCAATGTTGAACCCTAAGAGACCATACAACCTAGACCTAGTGCTGAACCACAGCCAACTTCATCTTCTGATCCACAGCAGGGTCCTGATCCCTCTCCTTCTGAACTTGTGAAGAAAAGGACCCTGAGAAAGACATACAAGAACAACCTAGTGCTGAAGGCCAGTCTTCTCAGTTGAAATCTGAAAAGAGGAGGAAAAGGATGGCCATGAAGGCCATGAAGAGCGACTGTAAAAAGAAGGAGAAGTCCAAGGCATCCACCTCTACACTTCAGAATGAGTCAGAGCATCCTAAGGTAGCTCAAGAAGAGGCTACTCCACCAAGTCCAACACATGTAGAGCCTCTTGCAGCTAGGAGACCCTTCTGTTCTGGACTTTTGCTACAAATCCAGACAGATGGTATGTTATCAGAGATCAAGGAGGTCAAGATGACTACTTCTGCCAAGCCACATGCTTGATCTTCCTTTGCATGATCTCTATGACATGAGGAGATATTATGAGAGTCTGAGGGATCCTGACCAAATGATGAAGAAATGAATGGTCTTGATCCTTATGAGGAGTGTCATATCTGAGTATCCCCTGTTTTGGTAGCATCAGCCTAGGGGAGTTTGTAAGATTTACACTTAAAGACTGATGTAACCAAAGCAACCAAAGAGCTCTCAACATGCATGCATGAAATGCAGAGTATAGTTACTTCGGAAGTTTTACTCAACTCAGAGGAAATATACTAAGTTTAAAATCTTATGAAGCCAAAGATCAAATCTTCCGAAGCCAAAGATGAAATCTTCCGAAGCTTCAGAGACAAAGTCTTGCGAAGCCAAAGACTGATTTCTTTCAAAGACAGAGAAGACATGCTTTCTCTGATCACCTTTTGACAAAAAGCTGAACAACTTTTTGCTGCCACTCTGAAGACTCGCTAACTTAGATAAGTTGGTGAAAAGGTTCATGATTTTGTCAACTGTAGATTATGGTCATTGGTCTGTAACTTTCTACTTTGTACCTTTTATCCTTTTTGTAATATATTAGGATTTGAGTTGTGGTATGTCATAGTCACAAGTCAAAAGCTTATGAGCTATCCCGTAATAAAACCAGTTGTTGCTGATACCTTCTTCTCGGCTCCTTCTTCTCCTTCTTCCATAACGTGAGCTCGGAGAAGGAAGAGATAGGAGGGTCCTATGGAGAATGTGGTCAGAAATCCATAATAGAGTCCGACCACAACGACCGAATTGATTATCTTCATGCATAAGGATACTAGGTTACCTAGTAGAAAAGATTTCAAAATCATCATATAATAATCCAGAAATTGCAATAGAAAAGAAAAAGGTTTGACTGTACATTGATCTTGTTGTCTAGATTAGTGTTTCCAGCTGGCTTTCAAAGTATAGCAGGTTGTAGGATGTAGTATCTCAGGTTCTTGTATTTATCTTTATGTTTTGTAACACTTGTAATAGAATTTGAGAGCAATATACATCATTCTTAAAAACCATACTTACTTGTTCTTGTTCTTTGTTTTGTCTCATACTACTTATGTTGATAGGATCATCACTAAAACTCGGTTCCCTATTTGATCTGGTAATTGTTCTAACACTCTCTTCATTGTGAAACTGATTGTATTGACCACCCTTACACGGTCCTGCATGGTGGCACAAGTAAAAACAGGTAAAAACTCTTTAAAATAGTTTTTTTAAACTTTTCTTTCATTGGTTCTATTATTTGGGTAACATGTGATTTTTATTTGAAAAGTTTTATAATTCAAAGCCATTAAATATAATTCTGAAAACACCAAAGAATTAGTGGGATAATAAAATCGTGATAATTTTCTAATTGAGTTTTTAAACACGCCAAGAAATCGAATAACCATTGAACATTGTTCCAACTCACATCTGAAAATGGGTCAGCTTCACCATTATCCATAAGACTAATGAAAAGCTTTCAAAGTCCCTTTATATGTTAAAGCACAATCAAACAAGTCGAATTCCACCGATCAGGTACATCCTAATTAGGACCTAAAAATCTAGATTATGTATCCTTACAAAGTTGTTTATAATCTTAATATATCTTTCTACATTTCTTAAAAACGTCATTTAATTTAATGAAGTTATCAATAAATTCCACGACTAGCCCGTCTCGCACTACTAAATTAATATATGTGCAACACAAAAATAAATCATTGTTGCAAAACGGAAGATACTTTAATTTTTAAACCGCGGTGATGTTATTGAAGGCGTTATAAAATGCAATTGTAAAAAGTTTATTTTGTACACTAAAATTAGTTATTACATTATCCAAAAATTAAAACAAAAATTCTCCGGTATGCAGATACGGAAAAAGATGAAATGCAATTGTACGTTTCATCATTTGCCATGAATTAGGATCTATGCAATGAGCAGTGACGCAAAGGTACGATTCGGGTAAATCGTGTGGAGCCGACCAATCGTCACTAGTTAAGTTTACACCGGTATTTAAATTTTCAAATAATAAAACTAAATCATTTTTTCCCTTTTCCATAATTTTAAACAATAAAGTCTAAGTGTAGTACAACTTACGGGTGTAATGAGGTTGAAGCGTCTCTCGAATCAAGTTGGTCGACCGAGGATTGTCGAAGTGACTATAAAGCAAAGCTTCTTGAATCACGAACTTCGCCATTCGATCTCAAACCGTATTAACGTCGTAATTAAAGATTCCATCGTCTCCACCCAATTGTGTTTGTTGAGAATCCGGATTAGTTTTCAACAACTTACAAACTTCTTGCTAATTTGTTTGCTTAAAGTTGTGTTTGAATCCTCCACAAAACTTGCGACGAGACTTTACTGACCCGTCACTTAACTCAATCATATTCCAATTGCACTAAACATCCATGTCACGATTGTCTGCAAGAACACGAACGACAGTTGGAGCGGTGGACGAACCTGACCAGTAAAAGATTATGAGTGAGCCATATCAAAGAGTGAAAGTTAAAACGAGAGCGTGAAAGTGTGAAATAAGAGTATTTTTTTCCGTTTTATGCGTTTGAGACTTGGGTACTCAACCACATCAACACACCTATTTATGCTAACTTATGGGCCTAAAATACAAAAAAAATGTCAAAAAAAATTCCCAATGGCTAGTTTTTTTAAAAACGCAAAAAAAACGGTCAAAATCGGGTTCAATCCGGGTACAACCAGGTTGGGTTCTCTAAAAATCCTATATCTAAAACCGGTTCCAACCCTACGGGTTTATGCGGGTCCAAATCGGGTACACCCCCATCGTGTACTACCCGTACCCGGGTCCGGGTCGGATTCAAACCCGATTTTTTTGCCCATCTTTATGGTATGGTGTGATGTGACATAACAAAATGTGACCGTTGGGTATGTGATGAATATGTATGGTGTGGGCACCCCACCCTTATATATAGGTAATTACAAGCGGCTTACATTTAACGGACCATGATCCCATGAGTTCTCTACCACCGCACAATAAATAGAAACATGTACGCAAACTAAAACAACATAATAAATAACTAGTTGATAGCCGGTTCGCACGTGGCGTGAAAATTAATTTTTACTCAGATTGTACATGTACTAACGTTCAAGCCTCGGAAAGGAACACGAACGAAAAGCTAATACCTATGCTTTAAACAAAAAAGCAAGCAAAATATAGTAGCTTCTCAGATGACGGTACTATCATCATTATTGAACATACGAATATCACAAAAAAACCAACGGGTTCTTAGATGACAGCCTTATCGTCATCAAACAAAAAAACCATGTTCAAAACATTCAAAAGGAAATCCAAAATAATAGAAATGACAACAGACTGAGTAACTTGGGTTCTCAGATGGGGCATTCTCATCATCATGAAAACAAACAGAATTTAGATCTGAAAATTTCACAACAAAGCCCTGAGAAATAGGTTAATCAGATCCAATATGTTCTCAAGTGAGGCCTTCCTCATCATCATCGAACAAAGCAACGAAAACTCAACAGAACAGATCTAACATGTTCTGAGGTGAAGAAATCCTCATCATTACCGAACAAAATTTGTGTTCTAGTTCTGAAACAATGATAAACCAACCAACCCAATTGTTGTTCACCTTCGTTTATTCATATATAGGAAAAGAAGGAGCAACAGAAGTGATCATATCGTCAGAGTCAAGACCACCACCATCTAAAGGCGCACCATCAAGAGCACCACCGTGAAGACCCCCACCGTCAACACCACTGTCGTGAAGACCCCCACCGTCAACACCACCACTGTCAACACCACCACCGTCAAGACCCCTACCGCCAACACCACCACCGTCAAGACCCTCAACATCAACACCACCACTGTGAAGGCCACCACCAGGAAACGGTTGATGCATGTTGTAGATCGGTAAAGGAGGTGCCCGAAGTGCAAAACCACCACCGTCATGGCTAACCTTTTCGGGTATCGCCAGTAGCAATGACGAGCACTAACGACGAGTTGTAGCAGCGGTGATGGGTCACAGAGGCGGAACAACTGTCGTGACGGTAACATGGCCGTGGTCGTCATGCAATGGAGGTACCGGTGCTACTGATCATGAGATCAAGAATATCACCACCACTACAAAACCCTAAACACCCCCCTCCCCTTTGGTAAAGCCGGCGACAAGACCACCGCCACAACCGTATGACGGAGAGACGGAGCGGCAAGAGAATTCCAGCGACCCCCAACACACCCACACAGCCACCACCTAACATCTGCTGAAGTTTAAAGACAAAGCACGGTACCCGAGGAGGAAGGGATATACCGAAACTATCCCAATTACTGTTCATCAAATTGGTTTTTTCATATATAGGATAATGATACAGAAACACAGATGCAATATAAAGACTCCACTAGAAGACAAAAGCTTGGTGCATGGGATCTAAACCTGTTGCATTGCAAGACATCAGCCACTTGCATAGGTTCCAATTCAATTAACAGTATTCCAATTCCATTTGTTAACTGGGCAACCATATCTGCAGCAGTCAAACTCGTACGAGCCTTTTCTTTTTCATTTTCATAAACAAAAAGAGTACGGAGTGATATCTGTTCTTTCATTTAACGAGCAACGTTCTATACTTTTTTCATTTTAATCAAGATTTGAAACCATAATCCAAATCAAGCGATCAACAGATATTCACTTTTAGGAGGCCAATTATTTCACTACAAAAAATATATGTTGAGAAAAATGCAATGAAGAAACCAAATCCCAGGACCATCGCAGACCACAACATGATGCACCAGGGCAGAATTTGAACCCGATACTCCTATATGCTATACAAGTTCCTGCTTATACAGACTCAACTTGAAACAGACTTCTATATAAATATTAAATAGTATATAGTACCTCTAAATCAATTAAACATGGAAAGCAGCTCTGACTGTCTATTTGATTATTATTTTCTTAATGTACAAATCCCCAAGAATCTCTGTTGAAAGATTTATTCCCTTTTGCCGGTTTGTCTATGAAGATTTGGAGTGAACCCGTTCATACTTGTTCTTCCGATCTTGAATGGCCTTTTGAAGATCTGTAAACATTTCTAAAGATAATCCTGAAAACTTACTCAACTGTGCAAAAAAACCCTCCAAGCGAGACTTCAAAGGATCAAAATTTGCAATTCGGTCCTCCAAAACTTCCTCTTGTAACAAATTCAACCCTGCGGGATCCTCATTGTTGTTACCACGCTGCCATGGCATCGAATGATGCCCTCCTTTGACCTTTTCTTGTCGAGGTAAGAAACGGTCAATTTCAGCAGCTAAATCTTTTATGGAATCTGCAACTTCTTTAGTTGGTAAATTTTCAATCCTATCTAGCCACACACCACAGGCAACATATATGGGCGGACCATAGTCTCTTAAAGAGGGTGGTTGGCGTCTTTTTTTCTTGATAGATTGTTGACGCGGGACACATTCGTGAAGCCATCTGTTTAATGATTCTACATACGCTTTTTGTGCACCGATCCACTTTGTAAAACTTGAAGACAGAGTGCTCAATTCACTTTGAAGATAGATAGTGATTTGGCGATGAGAATCTGATTGTAGTGATATCTTGGTGTGGGTGCTTTTATGTACTGCCGATATGATGAGGAATTGGCTCTTGTGACATTCATGCATTACTTCCCACATCTTTCTCAACCTGTCATTTAAACAACAGATAACTGTTACTTGAATTTTTAATCGACCCAAAGCTCCAACATGTAAAAAATAGGTTAAGAGGAACCACGTCAATTGAGCCAAAAGTCACGGGCTTGGGTTTAGTCCCAACAGTTTCGGCTCAAACATGTAAACATGTTTAGCTATAGGGGTTGTGTCCATGTGGGATGTGACTAGTTCAGTTTTATATTTACTTTTTATAATGCATTTTGTACCATAAGGGTATTTTATGGCAAAATTAAAAATATAAAGAGAAATGAGCATAAAGTAATACTTTATATGCACATGTACTTTTAGTTGAAATTTATAATTTGAGTATTAATATGAAAAAGTATAAGATAAAAAAATATTGGGATAAACAAGTCGTGCTCGTATGTGAAAAATCATGTCGTGTCTAGGTTCATATGTCCGAAAAAATTTTCGAATTCGTGTCAAGTTCAGGCCAGTGTAGGGTGGGACCCTACCAGAGTACGAACATAACCCATTTAACACCCAAACATATAACCTCTTAAGTCACATTATTCAGAAAGTTAAGATTATGGTGAAGTTTATAAAGGCTGCGGATGGAAAGGTCTTGCTGAAGGAGAAAGACATCAAGGTGAGATGGAAAACTTACTTCGATAACCTCTTCAACATAAGGAACCATAATCAACAAACTGAGATCGATAAAACAACTCAAACGCAACAAAACAAATGCTATTGTAGAAGAATCACAGTCGACGAAGTTATGAGAGCTCTGAAGAAAATGGGAAGGGCGAAGGCGGTAGGGTCAGACAACATACCGATTGAGGTGTGGAAGTGCCTGGGAGATGAGAGCCTGCAATTGCTAATAGACTTATTCAACACTATCTTCAAGACTGGAAAGATGCCAGAGCAGTGGAGAAGCAGTGTCATAGTCCCCATATATAAGAAAAAAGGAGATGTCCAATGTTGCGCAAACTACAGGGGAATAAAACTATTGAGTCACACGATGAAAGTATGGGAACGAGTTATTGAAACGAGAATTAGACGCGAAACTCAGATAGCGATAAAGCAATTTGGATTTATGCCAGGACGCTCTACAACAGAAGTCATACACGTCATAAGGAGGCTAATGAAGAAATATAGAGAAAAGAAAAGGGTCTCCATATGGTATTCATTGACCTAGAAAAAGCCTATGACAGTGTTCTGTGTCAACTAATTTGGGAAAGTCTACGACTTAAAAGGGTACCAGAGAGGTATATCAAAATAATCAAGGATATGTACGACGATGCAAAGACATGTGTGCGAGCACCAGTAGGAGACACAGACTTCTTCCCGGTGGAAGTGGGACTCCACCAAGGTTCGACATTGAGCCCATTCCTCTTCACAGTAGTGTTGGATGAGATGACCAAGTCTATGCAAGAGCCAGTCTTGTGGTGCATACTGTTTGCGGATGATATTGTCTTAATATCATAATCTAAAAGGGTGCTTAACGGGAGGCTAGAACAGTGAAGAGCAGCACTAGAGCGCAGAGGCTTAAGGATAAGTCGCTCTAAGACGGAATACATACATTGTAACTTTAGTGGTGAAGTTGAAGAGGACACCCAAATCAACATCCAGGGCATGGCGGTCCCACAGACGTCTAGGTTTAAATACATGGGCTCGTACGTACAGGAAGACGGAGAGATACACAACGATGTAGCCCACCTTGTTCAATCAGGATGGTGCAAGTGGAGAGCAGCATCAGGGATTTTGTGTGATAAGAGGTTTGCAGCAAAAATAAAGGAAAAACTATATAAAGTAGCAGTATGTCCAGCTATGTTATACGGAACAGTCTGCTGGGCCATAAAGAAATCGCACGAGAGACAAATAGAGGTCGCGGAAATGCGAATGCTGAGGTGGATGTGTTGACACACAAGACTGCATAGGATAAGAAACGACGTCTTTCGACAGAAGCTAGAGGTGGCTTGTATCACAAATAAGATACGAGAGGGAAGATTAAGATGGTTTAGGCACGTGAAGAGGAGACCGATTGCAGCACCTATTAGAGCAGTAGCGAACATCAGCGTAGAGGGTAGAAGGGGTAGATGAAAACCTAGGTTGACTTGGGACAACATAATTAGGCGGGATATGGTAGACTTGCACCTCTCTGAGCACATGATCGAGGATAAGAGTGAGTGGAGGCGTAGAATTAAAAGTAAGGAATTTTAGCGGGATATGTGGGTGGGAAGGATAAATGAAGCCCTTTCTAGATGAAACATGTCGCGTATTTTGTTGTATGCACTTTCTAAATCTTTGTGTTATTTACCTATGTGTTGTATGATATATAATATGCTTGCTATTACTTGCTATTGATTGCTATTGCTATTGCTATTGCTTTGTTATTGAGTTGGGGGTCTCTTTAGAAGCGGTCTCTCTATCCCCCAAGATAGAGGAAAGACTCGCCGCCAACTACCCCTCCCAAACCCTACTCTTGAGTGGGATATACTGGGTATGTTTGTTTGTTTGTTTTATTTAACACACAGTATTTGAAAAACCTCAATTTTTTCCACACAACATGAACTGTGGCAAATCAAACCCAGCTAACATGTACCAAATTTACTCGACCTGAACGAAGACCTGTTATCCAACCCGCCCATTGTACCAGCTCTATGCTTACTACTAGTGCTCCAAGAACTACATACCCTTCAATTAACTCCTCAAGTTGTGGATGAAGTTCCTTGTCTCGCAGATCTTCAATTCTTCTTGAAATAGAATCAATCCTGTGGATAGCAACTCCAATTCTCCAATGTAGATCTTTAACAATTGCACGAGTCTTATCAATTCTACGAGAGCTTTCTCCAGTGGATTCTAATTGCCTAAGAAGTTTTCGTTTCTGATCATAAACCTTTCTCAGCATCTCATTTGCCTGAAAGTAATTTATAAATAATGTTCATTTAGGTTCTGCAATTTAATAGAAAAGGATGCACTGCTAGATGTAAAGATTCTTTTAATTACCGTGTGATTTAGATATGGAAAAATGTGGTGAAATTCGAAAAAACAAATAAACAATCTAATACTATCTGGGAGAAGATAAACTAATAGATGAGGTGTACATGCCTTCACTTTGCTGTAAAAGCTTCTTATAAGGTGAATAAGAGTCAAATGCAATGAATCGCTTAGTAATTAGAGGCTTCAATTTCATTTACACATATGTTTAGGTTGATGGGTGACATGATTCTAGACTAAATCAGTTTTAACGTATCAAGTCATTTTGCTGAAAGCTTGTTCACTTATATCATTTAGCTTTGTGAAACATGTTTTTGAAAGGTTAAAACGTTGTTTAAATGTGTCAAAATAACACTTTTCATAAAGTAGCCACAAGACCTATCCGTTCAGCATTAAATCTACAGATGTATAGATCCTACATAATTCTTTAAGATTTGAAGTATATTTTCAACACAGTATTTTTTATAAAGAACATCTAAAAGGACGAGAAACATGTGTGCGATAAGACTCAAAAATCCTTTCAAATTTGAACCAAATTTTCCTCATCAAACTATATTTGATTCATCTTTCTCTAATTCTTCCCATCTTAAAAAGAAGATGGGTCAGATCAGAGCCTGTGTTAATGTATAAATGTTAAAAAGACATGAGTATTGATATTTTAAGGAGAAGGTGATGCAAGTAATTAACATGGAAACAGAATTTGGAACTAATAATATAGCCAAGTAGTCCAAACATGTGAAAAAAAAATGTTTATAGAGATGGATTTAGAGTGAAATTTACAAAATAAAGATATACACAGTCATGTCATAATAAACAATCTAAGGAAAAAGATTTCATGATATTACCTTAACTTCATCATAAAGCTTCTTCTCCCATGCATAGAGTCTATCCAATGTTGAAGCATGGCTTCCTGCATTCATGTAGAAGTTATCAAAGAGGCTACTAGAAACTTCCTCTTGATTTTCTTTAGTGTTGCCACTGGCAGAATCATGCCTGAATGATGATGCACGGGAAGACGTTGACCGATGCCATGTCAAGTACTTGGTATCATTTTGAGCAGGTTCTGTCCAGGAAAAAAAAATATATAGTTACTGAAATTGGAAACAACATATGTACAGTTTGAGAAGCTAATCAAATGATGATGTATATGCCCACACTAGGTTGGCCTTGGTAGATGTTTAAGCATGTCATAAAATGCATATACCCTCATGGTCTATAAGATAGAAAGATATAACTTAACATTCCAGACATTTAGTAAAAGAAGTTTGGTTTTCAATATTTTATCCAACTCAATAGAGGGGAAAAAAAAGACCAAAAGTTTACTTTATGAGAAATAAACAAAAGATCAAGCTTCACTCCATGGGAAATAATGTTGTGTAGCTTAAGACATTGCGGCCTATAGAAGCGATGACTCAAGATCTGAAATCAAAACCTATATTAGCGGCTTTAGGATTTTTGTCTCTGTTAGTAGCTACTATTAATGCTTCTATGTAATTAATTGTCCAGGCTAATAGATATACTAACTATATTTAGGGCTATCTCACTGGCAATAACATGTCCTCCCACGATTATTGACCCTGACTAATACTTGGCTAAACCAAACCCTAAAATAAACAAATATACAAGTATATAACCTAAAAGCATGAATGACGAGACCTAACATTGACTAAAAAATCAACCAAAAAAATAGGTCATCTTCATATTCATGCCAATGAAAATGATACGATCCCCATGGGTCAGTCTGGGTCGGGGCAGACCCAGTCAACATGGTTTGGCGGGAAAAAGGGGGCTGGTCGAGGAGGTGGGGGGTGATGCGGTTATTTAGGCTTAGTGGGTAGGATTAGTGGGCAGTTAGTAGCTATATTCGTCCATATATGTGTGTTTTAATGTTCTAGTTGAGGGGAGAGAGTTTAGTATTTGAATTTCTGGTTTATGGTTTGGAGATTAGTCCATCTCGAAAAGCACTACACTATATGTACTCGTTTTTAATTCAATCAAGCCGACTAAGTTTCTATCATTTGGTTCCATTGCCGGGAACACGAAGATGGTGCAGACCCGGAGTGATGGCAGCAGCAACATTCAACCTGATCAAATCGCTGCTCAACTAGCAGCAATCGCTGCAAAACTTGAGACCTTGGATTCCATGAAGGAGGATGTTGCAGTCCTGAAGTTGCAGGCCAACAAAGGCAAATCGGGGTGGTGGTCTTGGGCGGCGGGATGACGGCGAGTCCTCATGGAACAGCAGCAGGCACTTTCGCCCCTACAACAAACTTGAATTTCCTACATTTAGTACTGAGGATCCTCGCGGATGGATTTTGAAAGCCGAAAAGTACTTCCGTTATTATAACATCCCCGAAGATGAGAAAGTAGATGTCGCATCGATGCACTTAGAAGGTGACGCTTTGGACCTTTATTCTTGGTTGTCCACTGACCACTAGATCGTATTTTGGGAAGAGCTGGTTCACGCCCTCCAGAAAAACTTCAGCCCAGCCGAATTTCAAAATTCCAATGAACATTTATGCAGCATTCGACAAACTGGAACTGTGCAAGAATACCGGCAGGAATTCGCCAAGCAATCTTCTTGGCTTACTAATTGGCCTGAGCACTGCCTATTAGGGGTGTTCATCAACGGTCTCAAAGATGATCTCAAAGCTGATGCCCGAATTAACAAACCGAAGACTGTTTACAAGGCTATGAGTATAGCCCTTGAGTTCGAGTCCAAGTTCGCTTCATGTCCATCAGAAAAGGGTACTAGTTCTAACACCAACTCGGAGTCAAAATCAGTTCCTTCAAGTGAAGCTCTCCAAGACACAGCTCATCAAAAGCCTACTGAGCAGCGCCTAACTGAGGCAGAGAAACAAGGCAGGTACGCGAGGGGGGAATGCTACCGATGTGGGGAAAAGTATGGTCCTGGGCACCGTTGTAAAACAGGGACTTTTAAGCTCTTAGAGGCTGTTGGAAATGAGGATGATCAGCTCATTCTTCTAGGTGACAACCATTCAAAATTCCACCGCGTAGCTTCATCTAGACTTGAGGACAAATCAGTTCTTCAGGCGGGCAATAGTGATACGATCCCTATGGGTCAATCTGGGTCGGGGCAGACCCAGTCAACATGGTTTGGCGGGAAAAAGGGGGTTGGTCCAGGAGGTGGGGGGTGATGCGGTTATTTAGGCTTAGTGGGTAGGATTTAGTGGGCAGATAGTAGCTATATTAGTCTATATATGTGTGTTTTAATGTTCTAGTTGAGGGGAGAGAGTTTAGTATCTGAACTTCTGGTTTATGGTTTGGAGATTAGTCCATCTCGAAAAGGACTACACGTTTTAAATTCAATCAAGCCAACTAAGTTTCTATCAGAAAACTGCTGAGCTCAGTGTTGGGCTACTTAAAATGAAAGAAAATAGAAACTGCTGACATCACATTGCACATAAGCCAAGTACAATATGTAATGTTTCTATTGGTCAAATTACACATCACATAGCACTTCCAAATATTACCAAATCTTACTCATAATCACTTTTCCCTATTCTATAAGGGAATGTAGTTTAATCTACTTTCTCACCTACTTTGCATGCTTCTCTTTCCTCTTAACTAAATTCGCAAGTTTCTACATACAATATGCCTCTTAGAGCATCTCCAATGGCAATTAGCTTTAATGGCTTTTTTAGCCACGTCATCTTTCCACAAACTTTCATATAAATACAAACGTATCTTAAAATCTACATCAATGCAAAAAATAAAATATAATGAAAGAAAAATCCTAAGAATTGAATCCACTTTCATTAGCTTGAGAATTATAAGCCTTTGGGTAATAAGTCTGTCAGTAACGGATAACCCTTGACTCCAATAGTAACAAGCAGTTCAAAAGATGAAAAGCCTTCCGATAAGTCACCATTGGAGGTGCTCTTACCATTTCCAATATAAAGATCCTCGCATTCTGTCACCCTTTCTATGACAAGTGTCAAGACTGTATGTATGCTTTTAGTAAAACAAGTATATGTAAGGCATATTATAATCACACTATGCAAATGAGATGAATCAATTTCTTGATACATGAACAGAATTATACAAATGCATTTTCAAAAAAGAGCCATATTTAGTAAAAATCCTAAATCCAGTGACTCATGAAGCGCTGATTTCCACTTTTTAGAATGGAAAAGCCTACCTTCCGGTACTTCACTTGGATCATCCCCACATGACATACATGCTTTCAAATACTTTGAAGTGAATGAACCACCTGCCACATAGAAAAACTCTCATTGAATACAAGCATACAATTTTCCAACTACAATAAAATGTTGCTAATACTACCAATAAAAGAAAACTAAAAGACAATTTTATGAAAAAGTTTATATTTTACTATGTTTATTTGTTTGAGAGAAAAAGAGAACATACGTTCTTTCCCTGGAAAAATGGGACGAAAGTGAAGCTTGTTGGCTTCAAGCATTCTTGGGACTTCTCTTCCACATTGAGCAGCTTTAATAAACAACTGTTCAATATCCCTCATGCTTGAAATTAAATCTTTAGGTACCGGCCTATTTTCAGGAGCTTCTTTTACCACGTCCTCCTTTTCTTCTTGAACAACTGCAACATTCCTAGCACCAGACGCTTTTCGTTTTAATGGTGACAGTTGAGGAGAATTAGCCTTTTCCCCATTCAAAATTTCAGTTTCTGGTGTCATGCTTCCTGCAGATGACATGGAACGTAAACTGCCCCCACTAACATTATCCACTACACGATTAACATTTTCAAAACTTCTCACCAGCACATCTGTATCTGACCCATCAAACTCATCTTCTGATTCTTGACATGTTACACTCCCTTCGGTCAGACTTTTTTCTTCTTCGCCTTCCTTTGGATTTTGCATGTCACTAAAACTTTCTAGCCTTTGATTCAACTCCCGTGTATCTTGTGAAGAAAATTCATTGTCGATTGGATGGGGAAGACCAAAAAAATCCCATGGTTGACTTTCAGGCAGAATAGGAGAGGGGTCAAACGAAGTTTCTAACTCGTCCATGGAATGAGGAGTGGCGGTTCTTGGGGTACTTGAAGAAGTTACAGGAACAATTACAGGAACAGATGGCGTTTCTTCAACTTTTCTAGAAAATGAACCTCTAATCTTCATATGATCTGCATAAAACCGATTAGAAGTTGGTGGAGAAGGTGATGGAGAATGTTTTCCAGCTGGATTAACATGTTGTGACATGGTTGAAGAGAAAGAAAATGCCAGTGGATCTGGAGTTGCACTGATGGTATTATATAAAGAGGATTGCATTGGAGCTTCAGGTTCAACAAATCTTCTTAAAGCACTTCCAATAATTGTTAGGGATTCTATATAAGTAAAATGAGTATCTGCAAGTGAACATCTGCCATCAAGTGCTCGTCCAACAAACTTTTTCCGTTCACGGCATAGTTGCAAGGCCTTATCGTCTTCTACTTTTGAGCTTGTAGCACCCATGAACTTCTTACAGGATTTCTATCCACAAGCGTTCTATTTCCTGTAAGTTAGAAAACTTGTATACTCAGAACATATAATCTGGCACATGTTAGAGAAAAAAGATAACGTGATTTATTTACTGTAATGTAGTTCGCAACAGAAATGTGGATAGCCAGCGCTAACCTAAAATCATAGGCTAAGAGAGGTCAAAGATCACAGATGACTGAACTAAAAGGATACTATTTATGAACCTTATAATTGATCTATTAGAATCACACGATAACCATCTTGGCATTGTATAAGATATAATACATAACTTATGGAGTCGATTTGTCTAGAATTTCCTAAGATATTTAGGAATCTTAAAGACTATCTTGTTGGATTAAAAATAAAAGGGAATTTGAATTACAGAACTCTGAAAGTGTTACAATCTAGGGCATAAGACAAGAACCAACAGGCTAAATGCTTCACAGATACCCTTCCCTAACATTTGTTTTTGTTAACAATCAGAACTGAAAACAAAGAACATGTCAATTCAAACAGCTTAATATAAACAATAACGATTCTCCAATCTAACTAACCTAGAACATACAGAACAACCTTAAAGCAGAAACCTGCGGGCGTAAACATAGAGAAAGAGGGATAAGCATCTCTATTAACTTTTCAAGAAGATAATCAGTTACTATCAGAAACAAACCCCTATTAAAATCAAACCAAATCAAATGTTCTCACATAACAAGTCCGGAATCGGAAAAAGCAATCCCGCAACTCCAATCGAACTGGTAGATCCATGGTACTTGCTTGGCATAAAATTGAAACAATTTAACAAATTGAAGACCGGCAAATGAATCGAGTGAGCAACGCACACGAATATATTTATAATTTAGGAATCGTGAACAAGGTGCTCAGTTGAACATGAATCAGATAGGATGAAGTGAATTGATTTAACTAAAATTGAGTAGAAACAAAGTGAAATGAAAATTCACCTGGAAATTAGGTTAAAATTAGAGAAGAATGATGGAGAAATTGAGCGGCGGAGAGGATAGATTCATAGATTAGAGAAAAGTGTGGGTTTGTTCATGCAAAAAAGCAGCAAAGGAATGAAGGATTAAGGAAGAAAGGGGACGAAAGAGCGTGTCGAGGCCTAGGGTCCCACCATATGCAAATCTTAAATTGGAAAACGTAAAAAAGAATAGAACCGATCGGATCAGGAGAAAAGGTGGCTCTTTTTTTTTATTTTTTTACTTTTTATTCTTTAAATAAACTTACAAATAGAAATTGCTCATAAATAAACATATAAAAAGGGCGTACCCGGTGCATGAAGCTCCCGCTTTGCACAGGGTCCGGGGAGGGGCCGGATCGCAAAGCGATCTGATGTACGCAACCTTTCCTTGCACAATTTTGTGCAAGAGGCTGTTTCCACGGCTAGAACCCATGACCTCAAGGTCACAAAGCAGCAACCTTACCAGTTGCTCCAAGTCCGCCCTCTCTCATAAATAAACATATGAGTTCGAGAAACCGATCCGGACATGATAAAACGAATGCAGTTAGTTTAATAAATGGATTAGGGCAACTTGGGCAATGCATTGGTCTGGAAATAAACACTAACCAGACCGACACGTTAGTCTAGATCGATTCTTTTAATAATCAAAACGGTGCCATGGCATTTTTGTTATTATTATGGTGAAAACTACATAACTAAGGTGATGTTTGTTTTTTTTTACACCAAAATGTCTGGAGTCTGCGAACCACATCTGCAGACATATGCAGAAAAAAAGGTGGACCAAACGTCTGCAGTCTGCAAGAGAAAGATTGTTTGTTTTTTAACATCTACAGACAGCAAAAATAGTCTGTAATTAAACCAAATCAAACCTTACCTTAAACCAAATCAAACAAAAAACTTAAACCAAATCACAAACCATAATTATACAAATGATTATAGAATTCACTCTCTAATTAAACTAAACCACAACATATTATCATAGAGTTCACTCTCTAATTATACAAACTCCTCAAATCTCACATTGGTAAACCAAAATTGCCACCGCTAACTACCACCACATCCACAATTTCAACATTTCATATACAAAACTTACAAACAACAATAAAAAAACAAAATCAAACCACTAATTCACCATCAGATTTCAACATTCATTTGCTCCAATTATTGTAATTAAGCTTCTCAAAGTACCGAATCGAGAGAAGAGACAACGGAAGCTGGATCTCATCTTTTCCCCCCAACGACTTTTCGCCGCCATAGCCTTCGCCGGAGCGATCGTTTCGATAACGACAATAGGTAACGAGAATGGAGACATCGGAACGGAGCGGTAAACAACACCACGACGCTGAGGATCTCCGATCATGCTTCGATTGTTTGTTCTTCTTGTTCATCGTCATCATCATCGTCTTCTGAGCTGGTTTTGGTCTGCGTGCTATACGGATGTTCCGATCTTGTTGAAGTCCGAGTTTCGACCGAGTTCGTCTGGGCTGGTTAGAGGTCCGCGGTGGCTGGCGGTGGCAGGACCACGGGAGGGTTGATAGGGCACGCGACAGGACCACGGGAGGGCTGCTAGGGCACTCAACCGAACAACGGGAAGGCTAATAAGGCACGCGACAGGACCACGGGAGGGCTGCTAGGGTAGCGGTGGCCAGAGGTGGGTGTGGGGCTGGCGGTGGCAGGTGGAGGAAGCTACCAAGATGAGGGGGAAGGAGGAGGGTTGAAGAGTGTAGAAGTATTGGGTAGGGTAGAAGTGAATGAGAAGGGAGAAGAGGTTAGAAGTGGCAAGAAGTGAATGATCCACATCTGCACCAAGAAAATTCCGCGCAGACGTTTTTTAACGAAACGTTTTTGAAAAATCAAATAGTCTGCAAAAGGAAATGTTTGTGCTTGGTCTTCGCGGCGCAGACATAAGAGCTCAAGAAGAGCTTCCTGAATAAAACAAACAGCCCCTAACTGACGTAACAAACTTTATACGTACTAACACGAAATAATCACTAGCCAAATAGTGTAAATAGAGGAAGTTTTCTCCCACCTCGAGTATGCTCAATTTACTTTAAAAATACATAAATTCATATATTCTTACTTAATTGATACTTATTTTCAAAGCGAAGTTGGGTCACTTAAAACACCTTGGGTTCTGTGTGATGAGGCTGGTGATTTGCTCTTTTACGGATTCACTTTCATCTGTTAGCCATTGTCAACCTAAAGAAGCCTGACTTCCTTTATGTGATATACTAGCCCAGCTTGCGTCTGCATAGGAATAAATTCTTTCGGACACTTTTTTGTAATCCCGTAATATTAAAATTTAGGGTCTTGGATTGCAGAGGAGTAGTTATATTTATAAATATAAGTGCAAATCTTTATTTTATACTCATGAATATTTTTATCATTGACATGAATTGTCGATTTGAGTTGATATTTGATATTAATCTTGTATCATGATTTATGTAATACGTTGAACATTCTTAAAGATTCGTGTAAGGCCCCGTTCCCGGGCACCTCACAGTTGGTCGTTCATCGCACATAAAACATACATTTGATATATATTTATAAGCATCTTAAATAACATTGCAGCGGAATTTCTAAGTTAAACTTTTCTTTTACTATAAATACTTTTGCCATTTAATACAACGTACGTCAATTACAAAACATCTAATGTTGCATTACATCACAAAAGCATTATACAAAAGATTTCATCATTTCTAATTACCAAAGGGTCATATACAGTGACCTCTAGTATAAAGACATAAAAATTTTTCATCATAAAGAAGATTTCTTAAGTAATCCTGTTTATCAGGATCCTCAAGAAATCTTGCACTTGCATGCAACATAATGTGTTGCGTGCGTTATAGGCCCACAACACATTGCGTGCGTTATAGGCCCACAACACATTGCGTGGCAGCATTATCAAAAGGAGAATGCCATCCCAAAAGAGCTGAGTAGCCGCCTCGTGCCATCCCCAGCAACACTACCTGCCAACTGGAAACACATAAAAGTCAGCGTTGCTGAGTGAGTTCTAGTTTTGTAATAAACATACTTTATTTACAACATAAACCATTCCTTTCTTTCACATGACCATACATCATACGTACACATAGATAATATTTTTTATTATCGTCATTGTTCGTTATTCATCATTATTCTTCGGTTCTCATATGGATCCTGTCAGGCTTTACCCACTTCATTGCACTTGGCTATGATTACTGTGGTCGAATGACAAGGATCCCGTTCATCTTTGCTTGCACATTGAATACGTTTCGTACCAATACCATATGCTATACCCCGATCAGTCTTAGCTACTGGACCGTGAATCAATAGAGCGTATGCCACAGTAGTCTTAACTACTGGGCCGTGAATCTAAGCGTATGCCACAGTACTAGTAGGTAAGCGGTAGATGTACCATGAATAAGGTCAATCACAAAGAAGGACCCGTTACCTTAATTCAATGTTTGCAAGACTTAGTTCGTTCATTCATTAATGCACGTATACATCATCATATCTCCTTTTCATTCATTCATTAATACGTGCATTCATCCATCACGTTCCTCTTTTATTATCTTTCACTTTACGCTATTTATTACTTTCATTCATTCATATACGATACACGTAAAGCTACGGAAAGATAAACACATATCGAAAACAAGGAACATCGATATTTACAAATCATCAGTCATTACCATCATATAAGGCAACATCATACTTATCATGTTTACGTCCTACATACACATCTCTCCTCATTCACATCAGCCCTATTTGGGCGATTGAACATACAGCAGTCGCATGGCCTCCATGCGACTGGGTCGTGCGATTGGGCAATCATGCGACTGGGCTTACATTCGTGCGAATGAACCTCCTATCGTACGGGTGAGCACTATACAAAAGGGCTACTAGGCGACTAACCCTCATTCGTGCGACTGAACTACTATACAAATGGACCTATGCGACTGAATCCCTCAATCGCATGGCCGGTCGGGCGATTGAGCCCCAATCGTACGACTGAGTCTCACTCGTACGGTTGAACATCAGTCTTTCCTCAGTCGCGCAACTGGCCATTCAGTCGCCTAGCCCTAACTGGGCAGCGACTGGAGTTCATCACGAACAGCAGCCGCGACCTACGACCCCCAAACTCCTCTAAACTCATTTCCAGCCCAAATTAGCCCTCCTAAATCTCAGGGATTCATACTAGGACATCATACAAACATATACAAGCCCTAAATCATACCATAAACACATTACTCAAGATTTCATCCAAATGGGTCAAACATACACTTTTCTAAAAAACGGGTTTGAATGTGTTCCAGCCCCAAAAATCGTATGAAAACATGTAAATGAGGGGTTCTAGAACTCACATTATCAAGGAGAAGATAAAGAGCTTCGATTTGGCTAGCCACTTGACAAATCTTGAGCCCGAACCGCCACTCTCTCTTTCTTTCTCTTTTTTTTCTGCTCTCTCTCTTTCTGCCCCTTCTTCCCGACTGAAAATGTGCAAGTGTGGGGAAGAAGAAGGCTGCCCCTCTTTTATAGTTACAGCTCAGTCGCCCGAGGTCCAGGCGTCTGGACTTTCAGTCGCACGAACACCATGCGACTGGACCTCCAGTCGCATGAGTTCCATGCGCTTGATCCTTCATTCGTCCAAGCATCATGCGGTTGAGCCTCCAGTCGTATGAATTCCATGCGGCTGAGACTCAGTCGCATATCACCCCCAAAAGTCAAACTTCCGGGTCTTACAAGTCCACCCCCTTATTTAGGTTTCGTCCCCGAAACCTGTTATTCCTCAAACAACCGTGGGTAATGCTGCCTCATTTCTTTTTCAGCTTCCCACGTTGACTCGGATCCCTTCCTGTGCCGCCACTGTACACGCACAAGAGGAACCACTTTATTTCGCAGCCGCTTCTCTTTTCTGTCAATAATTGCCACTGGTTGCTCCACATAATTGAGCCGTTCATCTACTTCGATATCCTCCGTGGAACAATCATATCTTCATCGGCTAAACATTTTCTCGGATAGGATACGTGAAAGGTAGGGTGAATTCCACTTAGCTCATCCGGCAACTCCAATCTATAGGCCACCTCTCCTACTCGAGCGATGATTCGGAAAGGGCCTATATACCGCGGGCTCAGTTTGCCCCGTTTTCGGAACCGAATGATTCCTTTCCAAGGTGAGACCTTCAACATAACCCGATCTCCCACCTGAACTCAATCGACCTGCGTCGTTTGTCAGCATACAACTTCTGTCTGTCTTTGACTGCCTTCATGTAGGCCTTGATCCTTCCAAGCTTTTCAGTCGTAGCCTCGATTACTTCGACGCTCCCCAATTCCTTTTGACCAATATCACCCCAACAAACGGGTGTCCTGCATCTCCTACCGTATAGCATCTCATAGGGTGGCATGCCAATACTGGCATGATAGCTGTTATTGTATGAGAATTCAGCTAACGGCAAGTGGTCATCCCAACTTCCCCTGAAGTCAATAACACATGCACGAAGCATGTCCTCCAAAGTCTGAATGGTCCTTTCCGACTGACCATCAGTTTGGGGATGGTATGCCGTGCTAATATGCAACCTCGTCCCCATAGCGTCGTGGAATTTCTTCCAGAATTTGGATGTAAACCGGGTGTCGTGATCTAACACAATCGACACCGGTACACCATGACGAGTCACAATCTCCTTGATGAAAAGATCGGCCAACCTCTCGGATGAATATGTCTCACGCATCGGTAGGAAGTGAGCACTCTTCGTCAGACGATCCACAATCACCCATATAGTATCATACCCTTTAGGGGTACGCTGCAGCTTTGTGATGAAATCCATGGTGATGTGCTCCCACTTCCATTCCGGTATATCCAAAGGTTGAATCTTTCCATACGGCTTCTGGTGCTCGGCCTTCACTTGCAGACAAGTAAGGCACTTACTCACATACTCCATCACATCACGTTTCATACCCAGCCACCAATAATCTTTCTTCATGTCTTGGTACATCTTAGTAGCACCGGGATGAATGGAGTACCGAGTCTTGTGAGCTTCATCCATGATCTTTATCCGTAGATCCCCAAGGCGAGGAATCCACACACGCCCAAACCGGGTTCTAACATCCATCGTGTTTTCACCCAACTCCATGACCAGACCCCTCATTCTCTCAGAGTTAAGATGATCTTCTTTCAGTGCCTCATCTTGGAACTCTTTGACTTGCTTCATCATGTCAGAGGTCATGATCAGCTGGTACGCCTTCACCCGAAGCGGCTCGGGCCTCTCTTTTCGGCTAAGGGCGTCCGCCACCACGTTGGCTTTGCCCGGATGGTAGTGGATTTCACAATCATAGTCCTTTATAAGTTCCAACCATCGCCTCTGCGTCATATTCAAATCTTTTTGCTCGAAGAAGTACTTCAAGCTCTTGTGGTCGGTAAAGATGGTGCACTTCGTCCCGTAGAGATAGTGTCTCCAAATCTTCAATGCAAAGACCACGGCTGCTAGCTCCAAGTCATGAGTAGGGTAATTAACCTCATGTACTTTCAGCTATCAGGATGCATAGGCTATAACCTTTCCCCTCTGCATTAACACGCACCCCAACCCCGAATAGGAAGCATCAGAATAAACCACCAGATCTTCGCTTCCTTCGGGCAATGACAGAACAGGAGCTTGGGTCAACCTCGTCTTTAATTTTTCGAATGCCTCTTCTTGAGCTTGACCCCATACAAACTTCACATCCTTCCGGGTCAACTTGGTCAGTGGAGAAGCAATCTTGGAGAATTCTTGAATGAATCTTCTGTAATAGCCCGCCAGACCCAAGAAACTACGGATCTCGGATGGCGTCTTTGGAGACTTCCATTACATTACTGCTTCCACCTTTGCCGGATCGACCATAATTCCCTCCGGATTAACCACGTGACCCAAGAACTGAACTTCACGCAACCAAAATGCGCACTTGGAGAACTTGGCGTACAATTTCTCCCTTCTCAACGTCTCTAGTACTTCTCGAATGTGACCGGCATGCTCCGTTTCGCTCCTCGAATAAATCAGGATATCATCAATAAATACAATCACTGATTTATCCCACATCGGCCGACACACTCGGTTCATCAAATCCATAAAAGCAGCTGGCGCATTGGTCAAACCAAAAGACATGACAAGGAACTCGTAGTGACCATAGCGCGTACGAAAAGCTGTTTTAGGGACATCCTGCTCTTTCACTTTCAGTTGATGGTAGCCCGATCGAAGGTCTATCCTTGAAAACCAACTGGCACCCTGAAGTTGATCAAACAAGTCATCGATTCTCGGCAAGGGGTATCTGTTCTTCACCGTCAACTTGTTCAGCTCGCGGTAGTCGATGCACATCCTCATACTACCATCTTTCTTCTTTACGAATAGAACCGGAGCACCCCAAGGTGAGATACTCGGCCTAATGAACCCCTTATCCAACAGCTCTTGCAACTGCTCCATCAACTCTTTCATTTTCGTCGGGGCCAATCGATACGGTGCTTTGGCGACAGGTTGAGCACCCGGTATCAGGTCAATCTGGAACTCGATCTCTCTGTCAGGTGGCAATCCCGATAAGTCTTCCGGGAACACGTCTGGAAAATCACGCACAACCGGAACATCAGATAGTTGTGGTGTTGGCGTTTCCACATCTTTCACATAACATAAGTAGGCGCTGCACCCACGCCTCATACATTTTCCCGCCACAGCCATTGAGATCACCTTCGGAATCGTAGTAACCCGATCACCATAAACTGTCACTGAACTACTGCCGGGCGCTGTCAATTGAATCATCTTCTTGTGACACACGATGTTCGCCTCAAAATCCACCAACCAATCCATTCCAAGCACCAAATCGAAACCACCCAAAGTCATCGCAAACGGCCTAACCAGAAATTTATGGCCCTCCAATTCAACATCACAACCCTCTATCACCTTAGAGATCCTAGTAGACTTACCTATGGCAGTTTCTACATCAAAGGGCACATCAACACGTCTACTACTAACAGGCAGCTTAGTACAGAAGGCAGCAGAAATAAAACTCCTACTGGCACCCGAATCAAATAATACAGAGGCTAAAGTTTGGTTCACCAGAAACATACCGGACACAACATCAGGGTCCGTCCTGGCCTCCTCCTGCGTCATCGTGAATGCCCTGGCCTTTGCTCTCGGTTCTTCACCTCCCGCCTTCTTCGCCCCTGACCCCTCAGCCCTAGGCTTCTTGCAGTCTCTGCTCATATGACCACTCTCCCCACAGTTAAAACATTTGCCTGCCCGGCAATCCTTTGACATATGCCCTGCCTTCCCGCATCTGAAACCGATGTTCGATCCCCACTTGCACTCCCCCGAGTGCTCCCTTCCACACTGGCCACACTTCCTCAACCCTGCTCCTGACATGACCACACGACGGTCATCCACCCTTGTCTTCTTATTACTCGTCGAAGTATCACCTCGACCAAACCTCTTCCCCTGCCAGTTTCTCCACCACCTCCCTTCTTACTAAACTCAGCCTTCACCACCACAGCCCGTTCATCGTATAATCTCCCAGCCAAATCCACTGCCGACCTAAAAGTGCTCGGTCGAGCAGTGATCAAATGCCTGCGGATGTCAGCTGGCAGCCCCTGAATATACCGGTTGATCTTTCGAGACACCGGCGTCACCTGATCCGGCACCATTCTCGCCATCTCATTGAATTTGGTGGTGTACTGTTGGTGGGTCATCGTCCCCGCCTCCAACTGCAGGAACTCTCTCTCAACTTTGTCCATTTCCTGACGAGGACTGAACTCCTCGATCACCATCCTTTTTAGCTCGGACCACTTCATTCTTCCGATGGCCCTGCTACCCTCGGCCTGGACTATGTTGTCCCACTAGTATAAGGCCGAACCCGTAAAAGAGTGGGTAGCAAACTTCACCTTCTTGTCCTCCTGGCAATCACTAATATCGAGGACAGCCTTCATTTCTCTCACCCATTGGTGAGCATCAGCAGCAGTGCCAGAACCGTCAAAAGTAGGGGGCTTGCACCTCATAAATGCCCTGTAGTTACAACCCCGTGTCGTTTCCCGTACCGGCTCCTCCCCCTCTTCCTCTTCATTATCAGATAGAACCGTTTCCGGCTCTTGTTGCTCCTGTCTTCCTGAGGACCTATTCCTCTCTTTTCTTTCACCTTCCCTGACAGCCTTAATCACTTCGGTCATCACAGACGGTAAGATCGTCTGCATGACCTGATGTACCTCTTCAACCACTGCCTTTTTTACCAAGGCTCTCAAATTGGCGCTTTCGTCTACTCCCTCCTGATGAGGGATCTCAGTTTCCTCCTGAACCACTTTCTCTACTCTAGGTCTCCCTCTCGTGACACGCGGTTCAACACCACGTCCGCCACCACCTCCACCCCGTGAGGCCTTAGAAGATCTACCACCAGCCATTCTCTATCTCACACTGAAAGATTCAAACACCAACACGGTCATTCAAGGAAATAGCTCAGTTTATGTCAAGTATAGCAAGTTCCTAATTACAGTGGCCAGTTGTGATTAGCCACTTACTTTACTCTTCGTACACCGAGCATTACCTGTCCTGACTACGTTAGTATCTAACTCTAACAGTAACACATACATCACATAACATGCGCATGTAATACTGGTTAACTTTAATAAAAATACCTGATGGCACGCAACTACTCAGATGGCATTCTCTTCCTTTCTGTCCCGTTTTCAGTTCAAGTTTAGGTTTATTTTGAAAATTTACCCGTTTCACTTAAACTTTGGCTCTGATACTAACTTGTAAGGCCCCGTTCCCAGTCACCTCACAGTTGGTCGTTCATCGCACATAAAACATACATTTGATATATATTTATAAGCATCTTAAATAACATTGCAGCGGAATTTCTAAGTTAAATTTTCTTTTACTATAAATACTTTTGCCATTTAATACAACGTACGTCAATTACAAAACATCTAATGTTGCATTACATCACAAAAGCATTATACAAAAGATTTCATCATTTCTAATTACCAAAGGGTCATATACAGTGACCTCTAGTATAAAGACATAAAAAATTTTCATCATAAAGAAGATTTCTTAAGTAATCCTGTTTATCGGGATCCTCAAGAAATCTTGCACTTCCATGCAACATAATGTGTTGCGTGCGTTATGGGCCCACAACACATTGCGTGGCAGCATTATCAAAAGGAGAATGCCATCCCAAAAGAGCTGAGTAGCCGCCTTGTGCCATCCCCAGCAACACTACCTGCCAACTGGAAACACATAAAAGTCAGCGTTGCTGAGTGAGTTCTAGTTTTGTAATAAACATACTTTATTTACAACATAAACCATTCCTTTCTTTCACATGACCATACATCATACGTACACATAGATAATATTCTTTATTATCGTCATCATTCGTTATTCATCATTATTCTTCGGTTCTCATATGGATCCTGTCAGGCTTTACACACTTCATTGCAATTGGCTATGATTACTTTGGTCGAATGACAAGGATCCCGTTCATCTTTGTTTGCACATTGAATACGTTTCGTACCAATACCATATGCTATACCCCGATCAGTCTTAGCTACTGGGTCGTGAATCAATAGAGCGTATGCCACATTAGTCTTAACTACGGGGCCGTGAATCTAAGCGTATGCCATAGTACTAGTAGGTAAGCGGTAGAGGTACCATGAATAAGGTCAATCACAAAGAAGGACCCGTTACCTTAGTTCAATGTTTGCAAGACTTAGTTCGTTCATTCATTAATGCACGTATACATCATCATATCTCCTTTTCATTCATTCATTAATACGTGCATTCATCCATCATGTTCCTCTTTCATTATCTTTCACTTTACGCTATTTATTACTTTCATTCATTCATATACGATACACGTAAAGCTACGGAAAGATAAACACATATCGAAAACAAGGAACATCGATATTTACAAATCATCAGTCATTACCATCATATAAGGCAACATCATACTTATCATGTTTACGTCCTACATACACATCTCTCTTCATTCACATCAGCCCTATTTGGGCGATTGAACATACAGCAGTCGCATGGCCTCCATGCGACTGGGTCGTGCGATTGGGCAATCATGCGACTAGGCTTACATTCGTGCGAATGAACCTCCTATCGTACGGGTGAGCACTATACAAAAGGGCTACTAGGCGACTAACCCTCATTCGTGCGACTGAACTACTATGCAAATGGACCTATGCGACTGAATCCCTCAATCGCATGGCCGGTCGGGCGATTGAGCCCCAATCGTACGACTGAGTCTCACTCGTACGGTTGAACATCAGTCTTTCCTCAGTCGCGCGACTGGCCCTTCAGTCGCCTAGCCCTAACTGGGCAGCGACTGGAGTTCATCACGAACAGCAGCCGCGACCTACGACCCCCAAACTCCTCTAAACTCATTTCCAGCCCAAATTAGCCCTCCTAAATCTTAGGGATTCTTACTAGGACATCATACAAGCATATACAAGCCCTAAATCATACCATAAACACATTACTCAAGATTTCACCCAAATGGGTCAAACATACACTTTTCTCAAAAACGGGTTTGAATGTGTTCCAGCCCCAAAAATCGTATGAAAACATGTAAATGAGGGGTTCTAGAACTCACATTATCAAGGAGAAGATGAAGAGCTTCGATTTGGGTAGCCACTTGACAAATCTTGAGCCCGAACCACCACTCTCTCTTTCTTTCTCTTTTTTTTTCTGCCCTCTCTCTTTCTGCCCCTTCTTCCCGACTGAAAATGTGCAAGTGTGGGGAAGAAGAAGGCTGCCCCTCTTTTATAGTTACAGCTCAGTCGCCCGAGGTCCAGGCGACTGGACTTTCAGTCGCACGAACACCATGCGACTGGACCTCCAGTCGCATGAGTTCCATGCGCTTGATCCTTCATTCGTCCAAGCATCATGCGATTGAGCCTCCAGTCGTATGAATTCCATGGGGCTGAGACTCAATCGCATATCACCCCCAAAAGTCAAACTTCCGGGTCTTACAATTCGTGTCGGTTAAGTCACCAATCTTGGATAGTTCGATAAAACAACATAAAAATTAAGTCGTAATGCATTCCAATGCCTTAAGAATTATTTAGGTTCACGTAAAGGAGTGAAACTGTTCAAGTCATGATTATGCTAATTTGATTATTATAATATCATAGGATAATTTCTTAATTTATATTTGAAACTAAATAAATTACGTTATTACATAAATAATGGGATATATGGAATAACTTGAATCTTCGGAAGTGTCATATTATATTAGTAATCAATATTAAGAATGTTGTTAGGATCTTATTACTTTGAGATTGTTGAGTTAAAAATCAAAAGGATAATTTGCGATGAAGATAAATTGGACAATCAAATTAAACAATAATACATAAAGAACAAATAATATGATTGAGGGAGTTGTAATTGTTAACCATTGTATTTTGTGATAACCCATTAACTCATTCCGCCCAATTAGATGATGTCACATCACTTTCTTTAAGTCAATCAATCAGTGGTATTATAGCATTTTGCTTAACCCTCCACTCATTATAACCTCTAAGACAGTAAGACCTGTCACTATCACCCTACCGCTACGATTCTTGTCTTCACCTAACCTTTCAACCTTTTTCTATTTTCTCATATATAGAAAGATTTTATTCCCTTCAAATCCTTATTTTCTTTCTATCTTCTGATTCACTCATGGAGCTTTTTCACAGATTTGTTAGGTAGTGGTGAGTTAATGGATTGGCGGTTGTAGATGATGATGTTGTTGTTATTGAAGGTCTTAACGATGGAGCATTTTCACAAGGTTTCATCATCCAGCAACAACAAGACAAAGTTTCATCAACTTTAGGTTTGTTTAAGATTTTTTGTTAGTATTGATTTACATCCAAGAACACAGACAATTTTATTAGTATCAATTATGCGCTTTGTTGTAGAGATCTAGTTATTTAGGGGATTTTATATTTGCCAAAAAGATCTTAATTTCTAAATAAAATGTCAACACGTCAAACATTTTTGGGTCAATGGATGTGTAAATCTTGTTTCATTGCAAATATTATTTATGTAAATATGATTGAAATAGACATTTTATGGTATGTACATATATGTTGCTTAATTTTATTACTCTAATATCACTTCTCTTTTTTAGTTGCGATGCAAGTTTATGATTTGGGATGAAAGAAATGTTCTATTACTTGTCTAAATCTAAAAGGCTTAGATTATATTGCAAAATCCTAGGAGATTTCTAGTCATCCTTTTGTTACATTGATGTAATATACTATTACATTAACGTACACGTCTGTTACATCAAAGTAACGCTTGTTACCTTGATGTAATATCCTATATGTAACTTATGTTTTACATATTTACACTAATATAATCCATGATACAACAATGTATTACACCTTACATATAGCTTATTTATTTTTTAATATCCAAATCAGTATTACACTAAGATAAAATTATATTACATCAATGTAAATGTATATTACAGCGACGTATATACCTCTTACCATAATGATTATGACACGTTTAAGTGTATGGAAGTATTTGTTTTCAATTAGTTTATTTTTGATTTTTTATGTTTCTCTACGTCTTACTTGTTTTCAATTTAATAGTTTATATTAATATTTCTAATAAAGAAATCTGGAAAAGAAATTGAGGGAAATATTACCATTAAAAAATAGCATTGTAGGCTTAGGTGTAGGGAAATGTTAAGTGCTAAGAGAATTGATGTCACACCCCAACCTTGACGGCGGAAACGTCGAGGTGTGAGTGTTACGATTGTTCACAGGCATATAACGCTATTATTAATTCCAAATATATTAATCAAGATTCATTTGTAACAATACAAGTAAAAAGCTCAAACAAAGATACATCATGAATACAAGGTTGAAAGTAACAAGATCATTGCTTATTTCTCTAAGTCCAATCCTAAGTGAGATAAGCTTCAAAGAGTAGAATGCATACTTGGGGGTTTTCCTGAAACATGATAAAAATAAAAGGTGAACTATAAATAGTTGGTGAGTTTCCAAGGTTTTCATACATAATATGAAAAGATTACAAGTAGCAATTCATGTCATAGGTTATAAGCTAGTAAGGTTATAGAACACATATCTTTACAACCAAACCTCGACTTGATTACAAGTATAAAAGATTGGCTAAGTGTATGTGTTCCTTAGTGCACAAGCATACGGCTACTAGGAGTTGGCAATACATCGACTTTAGCACCAAATAGGCTTGTCAGGCCCAAAGATCTAAGACGTCGCCAGGCTAGCAATAGTTAATGATTGTAACAAACTATGTATCTCATATAATCACTTACAACACACAAATAACCATGGCAAAATATAAAGATGAATTGCAAGTGCTTTACAAGTCTCAAACGTTTATAAGTGTATGATGTATAAGTATCATGTTTCACCCCAAAATAGTGTAAAATAAAGTAAAAAGGGGCAAGGAAAACTCACATTGGTATAGGCATTACAAGATGATATAAAAGATTAAAGTAAGATCCAAAAGATAATCCAAAGTATCCATTACAAGGCACCTAACATATATAATTTACAAGATAAAGATTAAGAATAATAATACGATTAACGTTTAATAAAAATTAGGTTTTTAATAGTTTTAAGGTTTTTAATAAGTAATGAGTTTATGTAGTTATTTACATTTTGATTCCATTAGAAGGAATTTTATAAGTTTATATGATTAAGTATTTTAGAAATGAAATTAGGTATAATAATGATGTAATTATTATATAATTTTCACAATTATAAAATAATTCTTTAAAAAATAAAGATAGTATTATGTCCATTAGTATTTTAAATGATTTTTAAATTATTGTAACAAGCCCATATGCATATAATTATTTAATTATTTTAAAAGAAAATATTTATAATAAAAGTTTTAAATATAAAATTTAAACAAATATTTTAAGACAACCATGATTATAAAAGAATAACGTTTGAACCGAAATTAATTTATTAGTTGAAACCCATTTTTAATAGGATTTAACCAAGAATAATATTTGTTAAAATATTTTTAAAACAATTATTTAATTTTTAAAATTAATAGAAAAATTCAGAAAATTATTTGATACTCATAAAAATAGTTGAAGTTTACAAAAGTTATTTTTATATTTAATAAAAATTTTCTAAAGTGAAAATATGGCTGAAAAACCATTAAAAAAATATATATGGGGGTGCCCGGGGTCGAACCCGGGACCTCCAAGGTAGAATGCAAGTGGGGAACCGGTGAACCAGGCATACAGCCGCGGAATAAACCCGGTTCCAAATTCTTTTAAGCATCAATAAAAGAAACCCCCAATTTCACATAAACCCTAGTTTCGTGGATCGATCAAATTGAAGATCAAAACGATTATGTAAATGTTTGGAATCATAGGGCTTTTGCTCCCTATGATAACACGAGTATGTAGATGTGTAAAACTTACATGATTGAGTTCGATTTGAAGATATCAAGTGTAAGAATGAGTCGCGACGAGGTGAGTGTTGATTCATGGTGCAAACGTTGTTAGCATTCAAATTAACTTTGCAGGAAGCTTCGAATGAACATAGAGATGAGAAGCCCTCTGTCAATTGTAAGAGAAAGAGCTCGAATTGAGGTTTTCAACAAAGTTGCAGGTCGCGACCGAGAGGGTGTTCGAATTCTATGTTTGTGTTTATTTCAGATGGAATTCGAAGTGCTATTAGTTTAGGACATATAAACGATCGTTTTGGTTAATTTAATTGCATTATTGCAGGTGTTTAGTGCGATCGTAGCCTGTAAAGCGGCCGACAACGCGGGGAAGGAAACAGGGGGAAGATGGGGGGTGGGGTTGGGTGTTCCAGAATTACACCTTTGGTCCCTGTGGTTTGTTATTTCATGTTTAAACTTTAATTTTTAAGTTTTCAAAATAGCAAAACAACCCTTGTACTTAATTAAGTTTAAGGCTTAAACATTTTAAGTTTAGTAACTTTCATTTCATATCACCTTTATTGATCTTATTATTATTATGCTTATTCTTCTTCTTCTTCTTCTTATTATTATCATTATTATTATTATTACTTATTATTAGTGTTAGTAATATTATTATTACTTACAATTATGTTAATTTCATAATTAAACTATTAACTTTCAATTTGAAGAATTAAAGACATACAACTAAATAAACATAAGCAAACCATAAGTTTCATAATTGAAAAACTTTGACCCTTACAAGAATGCAACAAGTTAACTTTTAATAAACGTAAAAATACAGGATGTTACAGTCTCCCCAACTTTTAAGAATTTCGTCCTAAAATTAAGAATGTAACTTAAACAAACAAGAGGGTTTAAATGAAAGATAAACGTACGAACGGACAGTGATAGACGTTTAATTACAGATGAGATGTTTCACTTTAGGGAATCCTTCAAGTCTCTTGACATAATACATGCCAACTTGAACTCTTCCAGTGAAATACGAGACGTTTTCAGAGAAAAATTTGGAAATGATGACGAGTTACCATGGTATGTTAGACTTATAAATCACAACTTCCAGAGTATAATTTCGTGGTAAGGTGATGTCTAGAAATAAATAAAAGACCAACAATGATAAGAACGGTTAACCATCGGAATTTAAGAATCCCAAACGTCACCATATGAAACGATCTTAACGCATATCTTGTAAATATGTATTTCTCCTTTGACCAACCATCGGTCTAAGAATAATACGATATGCGATTTTGGAATGAGTTCACGACGATGATTAGGAACATTATTAAAAGCAGAAAATGAATCGGTTATCCAAAATAACGATCGATGTTTTAATGTCATACCACGGTATACGAATATTTGAAACAGATACAAGTAATTTTCTCGACCCGTTATACCACGTAAGTCAATATGAAATTAGCCCATCGGTCTATAATGCACCAATTGTTATCATGACCTCTAAGATAAGAAGCATTTTAGTTGAAAGGAAAGTTAAACAGGAGATCCATAGGATCACGAATGTTAGGTCTTGTCATATTTGAAGGTAAAACATGTTTACAAATACCTGTCATATTGTTTGTGTCATTACTTGAATCGCTTTTGAATTCTTAACCTTATGGAATTCTTAAAAGTTAGGGAGACTGTAACATCCTGTATTTTTACGTTTATTAAAAGTTAACTTGTTGCATTCTTGTAAGGGTCAAAGTTTTTCAATTATGAAACTTATGGTTTGCTTATGCTTATTTAGTTGTATGCCTTTAATTCTTCAAATTGAAAGTTAATAGTTTAATTATGAAATTAAACATAATTGTAAGTAATAATAATATTACTAATACTAATAAGAAGTAATAATAATAATAATGATAATAATAATAATAAAAAGAAGAATAAGCATAATAATAATAAGATCAATAAAGGTGATATGAAATGAAAGTTACTAAACTTAAAAATATTTAAGCCTTAAACTTAATTAAGTACAAGGGTTGTTTTGCTATTTTGAAAACTTTGACCCTTACAAGAATGCAACAAGTTAACTTTTAATAAACGTAAAAATACAGGATGTTACAATTGAAAAGTAAAAGTACATTGTAAAATTGCTTTCTTACCCCTCCAGTGCAAATAAATCTAAAGTTGGTTGAATAAAAAAAGTAATAAATTCATAACCATTGGATTTCAGTTTCTAGAAGCTATAGGATACTTAGGATCAAGTTATTGAGTTAACATAGAAACCTAAGGTTAAAAATTATTGGATCATATGAGGCTCATGCAACCAAAACACACTTAGAAGATTTTGAGTGCAACTGAGCAAAGGCTTCCGAAGACAAAGATGCGCCTCCGAAGACAAAGATGCACTTCCGAAGCAAAGTTAAAGATCTTCCAAAGCTTAAGGATGAATAACTTCCGAAGGAGGAACTAAGTCTTCCAAAACTAAGTAGTTCTGCTTCCGAAGTACAACACTTAGAAGAATCAAGACAAAAGTCTTCCGAAGGAAATTCATGAAGACTTGTTGAAGTCTTGGAAGAAGTTAACTCTTTTGAAATATAAATGGTTTCGGAAGACTTTATTCTTCCGAAGCCATTTTACCTTCGGATGAACTAGCTATGGACCAGTGGACATAAGTCTAGTCTGACTGACAAGTCTGATATACTACATGGCGTTTTCCCACGCCCATGTAGTTGACAATACTTTATTCCGCTGTTTACCTTTATCAGTTAGTACGGTTACCAACTTTAGTAGGTAACAAAAGGTAAGTCATGGACATGTCATGACTGCCTAATCTAGGATTGTATTTTATTTTAGATACCTTATGTCTAGCAATGTAGTGTTTGTTTAGATGTAAGTTCCAACTGCTTTTTAAAGTATAACCGCTTGTAGATAGTAGTATATATAGTTTCTCAATGTAACTCATTATGCATGTTTGTAAGAGTCTTGTAAACACTGAGTTGAGAAATAATATATACAAGTATCATGAAAACCATTTCTTGTGTTTATTAACTTAATATATTAACATCAACTTAATTTGTGACTCTTCATCATCAAGAGTGAAACCTAGTGAGTTAGAGAGAAAATATTACGTTGAAAAAGACCAACATCGATCCTGTAATTAGTATCAGAGCATCCAGGCTCTTGATTATGAGATCTAACTATCCCAAATCACGCTTATTTCTTCATACTCACTCACTCTACTCAAAATGGCCCTCAACCAAAAATATTTTGAGACTGCGATGGGAACCATGACTAAGGCTCCTATTATCGCTCGTGATAATTTCAGATGCTGGTGTCAACATATTAAAGGATTCATCAAGTATCAAGATAGCCGGATGTGGAGATCTGTCACTGATGGCCCTTACAAGCCAAAAGTGGCATCATCAACTGGCGATGGCACTATGGTTAAAAGGATATTAAAGATACTCAAATGAAGACTTCAAGAAGATGGACATTGATAGCAAAGCAATGACTGTGTTGCTCACTGCCATACCAAACTCCATAATGGTAGGCTTTGAGCATTGCACTACAGCCAAAGAACTCTTTAATGCTTTGACATTGATGTACTCTGGTTCCTCAGAATCCAAAGTCCAAGAAAGATGTACTGAAGCAGATGTTTGAAAACTTCACTTACATTGTTGGTGAGACCTTAAACCAACAATACTTTAGATACATGGACCTAATTGCATCTCTTCAATCTATGGGTGTGACTCTTGAGAAGAGAGACATAGTTAGAAAATTCATGAGTGCACTTCCTCATGAGTGGACTTTCTATTGTGTCTCTATCAAGAGAACTGAAAACCTGAACACACTCACCATGGGTGAACTATATGGGATCCTTGATGGATACCATGTGAAGATGGAGACTCAGAAAGACCATCTGATGAATAGAAGCTCAAACCATCCTGTTAGCAATGCCCTACATGTTGCTAAAGGGTCAAGAACTAGCACCAGATGTACCTGAACAATAATCAACATCCATCTCACTCCTCTGGGCCTTACATCATATTTCCTGAGACACCTAGGTGTCAACAAGCTCAACAAAGTCCTTTTCAGGATAGTTGTGCTTTTGTGTTCAGGAAATGAACACTCTAATGATTTTCATTTTTGCTTTGATGATATAGAGTGCTTCAGTCCAGATGAGGTTGAATACATGGACATTGTCCAACAGATGGATCTTTTAACCTACAGAGCAAAGAAGTTCTTTAAAAGAACTAGAAGGCAGTTTCCCCAGAACCCAACTAACAGTAAGTTTGGGTTTGATAATTCAAAAGCCAAATGTTACAACTGTAACCAACTTGGCCATTTTACAAGGGAATGCAAAGCTCTAAGATTTTGTTGGAGCTGCTTAAACCTTTTAACATCATGCTACCCTAAAGGCTGCAACAAAATAAACTGAGCAGCAAACTATAGCTGTTTCTCAAGAAGTTGACTGGAGCTTCATGGTGCAAGATGTAACCCCTGCTCAAGCTCTCATGGCCGGAACTGATGATGTTAAGGTATATGAACATCTCTGCACTCATGCCTATATTGCTAAGGTTAAAATGTATCAGGACTATAACATGGAAATCAAATTTGATATTGAGTACTTAAACATACTAAAATCTGATTTCAAGAGAGCAGAATCTGAATATAAACTTCAAATTGATGAGTTACAGAAAACTATTTCCTCTTTACAGCATGAACACTCAAACTACAGGACTCAAATAAAAGATTTGGTTTCTAAGTTGAGTGAGGCTTAAGCCCAACTAGTAATACCTGAGGCTAAAGCAGAGAAGTATGCTATTCAAGAGCATAAATTCAACACCATTTTTGCATCATCATCCCATCCAAAGGTGTGCTTTCAAAATAAGAGTGTATCGGGAACCAATGAAACTGCTCCACCACACTCTTATATGTCTATTAGACAACCAAGGTGTGGAACTAATAAGCAGGAGGTTCTAACTGCTGATCCACTATCCCTTGAGAAGAAGAATCATGTAATAATAGAGACCACCATAGTGAAGGATAAGGTAGAAAACCTAATCCACACAACTGAGGATGAACATCTAACCACCAAAGACAGAAAGAACAAGATCAAAGTAGCTAAGAAAACTGCTAAGAAGGTGGTTGAGTCCAAGATGAAGATAGACCCTATACAAAAGGGTGTGTTCATTTCAGTTGTATTCTAAGTGGCTGGAAACTCTGATTCAGGAAAGGAGTGTAGTACCAATACTTCTGTCCAGTAGAAGAATCAGAAGTTAAAGGGAAAGGCTATTAAAGAAGACAAGAATTGCAAGAAACAACAGCCTTCATGTTCCACCAAAGTTAACATTGAATGCATAAGGTGTGGATTGTACAATCACATGGCTAAATATTGTTACTACAATCCTACAAGCACACATTATGGAAATAATGTTAAGAAAGAAGGAGACAAGGAAGGTTTCACATTTGGACCCTATCACATGGTTCAAATATTAAAGAAAGGAAAGCTTGTTTCCAAAGCCAGTTGCTTTTAGAAGAAACTCATTCTTATGAAAGGAAAATAGCTTTGGAAGACAATCCCAAGACCAAGAAAAAGAAATAAGGACTCATGGCCTAACAACTAAAGCAGTTGGGACAGGTAGTGATATTGAAATCTTTTCCGAAGTAGAATTTCAAGCTACGGAAGGGATTATTGAATCATCATCTTTGTCTGATGATCTGCTTATCATAGAGGCCATTCTTGATGTAGCCTCTGAGGTAAACAGTGAGGACTTCCTCAAAACCCCTCTCTCTCCAACACCACAAGTTCAACCTTACTCTCCCCTACCTGAATCATCCAAGCCAGAATCCCTAAAGGATGAACCTTCCTTAGATCCTAAAGGAAAAAGGAAGACGAATGCTGAAGATATTTTAGAAGAAGAAAAGGTTGGAATCGCTAAAGAGAAAAGGTAGACTCACCTATGGGAAGCTACTGGCTACAAGCAACAAGACAGTAACAAAAGCTCAAGAGTCTGTCAACAATAAAAAAAGAGTGGAGGTGATTGATAGGCTCATCAATCTAGGAGTAGGCAATAAGGAAATTCTCCTACTCCCACCTGATGAGCTTATTAAACTGGAAAAGGCAACCCTGCTGCAAAAAGAGAAGGAGGAAGCAACAAGGTTGGCCGAGGAAGAAGAGATAAGGAGGAAGAAGGAAGAAGATAAGCACAAACAAAGGGTGTAAAGGATAGCCTTCTTATGCTCAAGAGGCTATTCTCCGGAAGAGATGACTCCTAATGAAAATGAGATGATCTTGTTTCTTTTCAACAAAGAACAAGATCAAATCAACAAGGAGAGGAGAAGGCTGCAAGAGAGAAGGTGAAAGAGAAGAAGAAGAAGAAGAAGGAAGATGAGGCCAGACTTGTAGCTGCCAAGAACGTGGGAGACAAAGCCTGGATGAAGGCTTATCTCAGGGCCCACGGCTTCACTGGTAGGCAAGTAAGACCCATGTCATAGAGGACCCTACAACGACATGTTAGTGATATCAAAGCTAACATTCGCTTAGGAAGAAGTAAAAAGGTGCACCAAACTCAGAGTGTACAGAGGATAGTACCCAAGACAACACCCAAAACACAACCATCAAAACCTGAGCCCACAACTCTTCCCTTTCTCATCAAAACCAAACCCATTACTAAACCCTACACCCCTGAACCTACACTATTAGCTCAAATCCCATCATCATCCACTAGCACACAACAACCAGTACCACTACTTATCCTGAAACCCAAAACACAACCCACAACCCAACAACTGCCTAAGCCATCCTCTAAACCATCTAAACCTTTGACCTTGGAAGAATTCAAGGAGATCAAAAGAAAGCTCATCAACTGTATAACCCTGAGTGACATCTCCTGTGAGGAAGAGTCCATAACTCTAAGATACATTAATGGCTCTTCATGTTCCCTCACAAGAGATGTATTCTTTGATTTGCCTAGAGGAACACTGGACCAAGCTCTTCAACTCTTGGCTACAAACTCTGATTCCCTCAAAGAAGAAGAGAAGAAGCTGAAAAGAAGACTGGTGACTTTACTAGACACCAGGAGAGGGGATAAACTGTCAAATAAACCCTTATTCCTAGGAAAATGATTATTTAGTGGAGGTTTGATGACTCTTCTCATAACTTTGTTGTGGAAAGAGAGAATGATGAAGTCAATAGACTTGACACATCATATCTGCTACACACAAGCAGGTTTGATATTACTGAGCTAACAAAGAAGCCATTCTCCAACCCTTCAAACTCACAAGAAGCCGATCATGTCAGAAATCATCAAAGAGGTCTTCATCTTGCTGAGTTAACAATGAAGGCAAGAATTAAAGAGGAGTTGAAGCTGAGAAAGGATAAAGAAGAAAGTGCCACTACTGAAGGAAGATCATTCTGTCAAATGATTCAAGACACTACTTTAGAATCCATAGTTAGATGGGAATATGACCATAACTCCCATCAGCTAACTCTCTTTAAAGGGCCATAACAAAGGGTACACTTCACTCACCAAAACAGACTGGATCTCCTATCCACCAATGACCTATACAAGCTTTTCAGCGCTACTTCTGGAACGAACAAAGAAACTGACAAGTATCTTCTTTCCCTGGTGCTAAAGGTTTTAAGAAGAAGAGGAGAGTGAAGTTTTGGTAGCATCAGCCTAGGGGGAGTTTGTTGGATCATATAAGGCTGGTGCAACCAAAACTACACTTAGAAGATTTTGAGTGCAACTGAGCAAAGGGCTTCGAAGACAAAGATGCACTTCCAAAGTAAAGTTAAAGATCTTTTAAAGCTCAAGGATGAAGAACTTCCAAAGGAGGAACTAAGTCTTTTGAGACTAAGTAGTTTTCCTTCCAAAATACAACACTTCGAAGAATCAAGACAAAAGCCTTCTGAAGGAAAACGTCATGAAGACTTGCTGAAGTCTCGAAAGAAGTTAACTCTTTCGAAGTATAAATGGTTTCGGAAGACTTTATTCTTCCGAAGCCATTTTACCTTCGGAAGAACTAGCTATGGACCAGTGGACATAAGTATGGTCTGACTGAAAAATCTGATATACTGCATGGCGCTTTCCCACACCCATGTAGTTGACCATACTTTATTCCACTTTTCACCTTTATCAGTTAGTACAGTTACTAACTTTAGTGGGTAACAAAAGGTAAGTCATGGACCTGTCATGACTACCTAATCTAGGATAGTATTTTATCTCAGATACCTTATGTCTAGCAATGTAGTATTTGTTTAGATATAAGTTCCAGCTTGTTTTCAAAGTATAACCGACTGTAGATAGTAGTATATATAGTTTCTCAATGTAACTCATTATGCATGCTTTTTAAGAGTCTTGTAAACACTGAGTTGAGAAATAATATATACAAGTATCTTGAAAACCATTTCTTGTGTTCATTAACTTAATATATTATCATCAACTTAGTTTGTGATTCTTCATCATCAAGAATGAAACTTAGTGAGTTTGAGAGAAAATATTATGTTGAAAAAGACCAACACTGATCCTGCAAAAGTAGAACCAGATAATAATACTTGTTGATCTATGAAGAAGATGAAGCTACAAAAAACTCAAGAATTTAGCATTGTCTGCCAACCACTGACTTCTACCAAGTGTTGAATCAACTGCAGAATCACATATGTTGAATGACTGCCTATTAGCATATGCTGAACAACTACCGATTAACACTTAACTGATGAGATGCTGATCAGCATTGAATTCCATAAGCAGATCAATGTTACATAAGACAAGACTATCTGTACTGATGGCTGCTATGTTCTGCCTTTTAGAGACAACATAGTATTGAAGCTGCCTAACTCTAATGTATCAATTGTCTGTCTTGCTGTACATTTTGAATATAGAATAGTTTATTCTTATTGTTTAGATTTCATAGTATAAAGTCCTCACACTTGTATATTAGAGGCAAGCTTTATGTAGAAAAAAAGTCGTTAAATTAATTAAAGTCCATACAAATGAACGATATGCAGATCTTTTCACAAATGCTTTTGAAGAAACAAGATTTAAGTATCTTGTATCTGCTTTTGGGATGATGAACTTTGAATAATTAAATGATTTACATAATGATTGTAAAATAATGCTAAAATAGGTTAAACTAGGTATCTGCTGAATATCATAAATCGGTAGATAAGCGGGTAAAACTGGGAATCTGAAGAAAATCACAAATTGGCATATAAGCGCAATTCGGCAGATAGGATGGCTTCGGCAGATGTATTTTAAAAAGATCCGGTTTGACCCACTTTTATCTACCGATACGTAGTGGCGCTTGTGTAGTTGCCTAAAAAGACTATTCCATCATCGCACGTAGTCGGATTTTACACTTACGGTGGTAAAATTTGAAAATAACACTATTATATATTATCCATAAATATTAAATCTAAGTTTTTTCCACCATTGTCATCTTCAATCTTCGTCTAAAAGCAAACCCTCTCAAAACCTTCCAATCTCTTAAACCCTATAAACAATCAAAAATCTTTCCATGGCGGCTCAAAACCTAGAGTTCAGACCGAATCACAACATCACCGCGTCTAGTGAATCCATTGGTGATCCCGTCTATGATCCAATTATTTAATTCTTACGCAATAGCAATTATGCTTTTGCAATCTCTATAGACCCGGTGATTTATGAGACACACATTCAGGGATTCTGGACTACATGTTCCATTTAAAGGGAACATGGAACAAAAGTACTCACTGTGATGGTGCAAGGACTGAAGATCACCATTTTTTGGTCAAAAATTCAACACGTTTGAAGTTGAACGATGCAAATGGTTAATCTTCATTCGCCAAAGAAGTGGTTAATGCCACTTTCAAAGTGATGGGATATGAAGGACCCCTTCTAACATCCACCTTCTCCTAATCACTAGTATATCACAGTTATAGAATAATCCTTCACATTTTTTACATTGCTTGTCAAACAAGTTAGGAATATGTGATAAAGTACCATTAGATCTAGCAGGGGCTGTCCATAGACTTGTCAAACAACAGAGTTATGATTTCTCAAACTTCATTTTCAAAACCTTTATAAAATGTAACTGCTACTGTAAAATATAAGTTTTTAGTGTACCCTAAATTCATTCAGCTGATTTCGAAAGAAGAATTGGGTAGCAAACTTAAAATTATAGGAGTTTTACACGCCTTACGGACTTTAAACAAAGCTATTTTCTCAAAGTTCAAGGCCATTCCAAAATCTTTTTCTATTCACACACATGCTTGAGGTCACTAAGCCTTAGGGTGGCAGCATTGTAACACCTTCCATTGCTAATCCCACACTTCCACTTTAAAGCCTAAAGCACATAAACAAAAGTGAATCCCTTCATATTCTACTGAGAAGATGAAGGCCCCTAAATCACCTCCCCTCAGAAAGATAAGACGGGAAACAAGGGTCCTATTCAAGTCAAAGGTGTCAGCCACACCTAAACAAAGCACAAAGAAAAAGGTTTCTCTTCCGTCTTCTAAGCAACCCAAAGCCAATCTGTTAGCCCACAATTAGAGTCCTAACACTTTATTGAGCAACCAAAAACGAATACCTACATTATTGAGACAAATTCTAAGCAAAAACTCTCATTAGGAACTAGTTCACATCCTGGGCTATTAGACTTAGGGGCTGTTTGACAGCCTCTTAATCAGCTTCTTAATGGTTTAGATGTCTGAACGGTTCAGCACTTAATGGTTCAGACTGTTTGTTTCGTGAGCAAATGTCTGAATGGTTAAGAAATTTGCCTCTGAATGGTTAAGCATTATACTAATGCTGAATGGTTAAGAGGTCTAGTGCTGAATGGTTAAGACCTCTTATCTGAATTGGTCAGACACTTGCCTTTGAATAGTTAAACGACATACAAGCTCTTAATGATTCGGACCTCTTAATGGTTCAACACTTAATAGTTCAAACCTCCTATTGGTTCAGTACTTAATCATTCAGATATTGCCAAACAGCCTCTTAGCACCTCAGTTTCCAATATACTACAAACAGTGGAGACTGATATGTTTGTAGAAATATTTGACCTATATCCTTTTATCCTAAGAGATTGATCTTATGGAGGAAATCATCAATATGGAAGAGGTTGTCTCTACTGCTAATCCATGATAACTCACCTTGATAATTTCTCTTTGGAGTCATTTCTTAAGGAGAGGAATCTAGGGCGCCAAGAAACCACATCTGGTGGTGAGGGTGTAAAGGCTCGACCTAGGACCTCATTTCTCAAGGATTCCACACCTGTGCATGAGGGAAATCAGTAACAAATCCATGAATTGATGGCCTATAACCTTGATTTTGCTAAAAAACTAAATGCCTTACAAGCTAAAAATGCAAGGCTTCAAGGTTATGCTTAACAATATATGGTTCTTGAATTTGAGAAATGTCTGTTGAAGTCTTTAGCAGATAGAGTCACTGAGGTGGAAGCTTCACTCAGGACCCTCTAACAACAAGCTGCAAGAGTTACTTATTTAGAGCAACAACTTATTACTTTTTAGGAATCTACAACAAGGGCAATGGATCTTGAACACAAGGTTGAATCACTTTAAGAGAGCATTGACCTTCATAATCTATCATCCTAAATCTTTAACTCTTAGCACCATAAGAACCTTTGGATGTGCCTTCCACTACCCACTTAGTGTCATTCGGAATCTCAGATGATGCTACCAAAAAAGGACAAGATGAGCGAAAGAAGCTAAACATATTCTCCAGGGATTGGCTACCCAAGTTGTACAAGCTGCACAACCAATCTCTTTCTCTTCTATATGGATTGAAGACTATGAGCCTCTATCTGAAGCTGAAGTCAAACTGAATGAGCTTCTAGATAAGTATGGATATGATAGCTTAGAAAAGGAGGAGATTGAAGCTAGGAGGGCGATGAGGAGGATGAACCAAAAGGTTCAACTTAGAAAGAGAAGAATGGCAACAATAAAGAGATTTGGTACTTCTTCCTTGCTCTTTCTCTCAAAAGAAAGAGATCTAATGAAGAACCTTCTTCTGCTCTAGTGGCGGGTTTCTTTAATCATAAAAGAAAAAGCTTTTGTTAGGACTTGAAGCCTCTCCTAAGGTATCTGCTGAAGAAGAAGCACCATTACTAAGAGTGCCATCGAAGTTGCTGAAGTGCTGAACAAATTAGTTGCTAATGCAACTATCGAAAGTACTATACAATGTAAGGCCCCGCTCCCGGGCACCTCACAGTTGGTCATTCATCGCGCATAAAACATACATTTGATATATATATTTATAAGCATCTTAAACATACATCGTAGTGGAATTTCTAAGTTAACTTTTCTTTTACTATAAATACTTTTGCCATTTAATACAACATACATCAATTACAAAACATCTAATGTTGCATTACATCACAAAAGCGTTATACAAAAGATTTCATCATTTCTAATTATAAAGGGTCATATACAGTGACCTCTAGTATAAAAACATAAAATTTTTCATCATAAAGAAGATTCCTTAAGTAATTCCGTACATCGAAACCCTAAGGAATCTTGCACTTGCATGCAACATAATGTGTTGCGTGCCTTATGTGCCCACATCACATTGCGTGGCAGCATTATCAAAAGGAGAATGCCATCCCAAAGAGCTGAGTAGCCGCCTCGTGCCATCCCCGCAACACTACCTGCCAACTGGAAACACATAAAAGTCAGCGTTGCTGAGTGAGTTCTAGTTTTGTAATAAACATACTTTATTTACATCATAAACCATTTCTTTCTTTCACATGACCATACGTCGTACGTACACATAGATAATATTCTTTATTATCTTCATCGTCCGTTATTCATCATTATCTTTAACTTCTCATATGGATCCTGTCAGGCTTTACCCACTTCATAGCACTCGGCTATGATTACTGTGGTCGAATGACAAGGATCCCATTCCATCCTTACTTGCACATTGAATTCTGTTGTACCAATACCATATGCTATACCCCGATCATTCTTAGCTACTGGGCCGTGAATCAATAGAGCGTATGCCACAGTAGTCTCAGCTACTGGGTCGTGAATCTAAGCGTATGCCACAGTACTAGTAGGTAAGCGGTAGAGGTACCATGACCATGGTCAATCACCAAGAAAGACCAATCGACTTATTCAATGTTTGCAAGACTTCTTTCGTTCGTTCGTTAATGCATGTATTCGTCATCATATTACTCATTCATTCATTCATTAATACATGCATTCATTTTTATGTTCCTCTTCTTTTATCTTTCACTTTACGTTACATAATACTTCGTTCATTCGTTGTCATAATGCGTAAAGTCATCGAAAGATATACATACATCATCGTAAGGAACACACATATATCAATCATACATCATCATCAATGGCATCATACATACATAACCTACATCAGCAGTCATCTACAGGCACTTACAGAAACCTCCCTGTAAAGACCTACTTCTGCGTTCTTCCTGAAAGCCGGGACTTGACTATGCATCTTCTCGAGTGCAACAGCCCTAATTATCCCTCCTAAACCTTGGGGACTCATACTAACACATCATACGAACACATACAAGTCACAATCATACCTTAAGCATACTACCCGTGATTACATCCCAAATGGGTCAAACATATATATTTCATAAACAGGTTTATATGTGTTCCAACCCCAAAATCGCTTAAAACAAGTAAATGAGGGGTCCTAGAACTCACCTGTGCTTGACAAGCAGCTTCTCAATCAAGCTTTAAAAATGAGGGTCACACTACACTGCCTGCAGATAAGTTAACACTCAACGGAGTTAATTTCTGCCTAAATTCGCTATTAAGTTCGCTGCTAGTTTCGCCCGTAATTTCGCCCATAGTTTCGCCAGGCGAGCAACAGTTTCGCTGCTAATTTCGCTGGGCAGCATTCTGCCAGTTTCGCTGAACAGATTCGCTGCCTTGAGCGCCCAACTTTCGTTGGAATTCCCTAGTTTCGCAATGTCTAAGGGTTAACCTGGGCACCGGCGAAGTTATCATAGAAACTATAGTTTCGCCCAGGCGAAACTGTAGTTTCGCTACAGCGAAACTGTAGTCTCGCTGAAACTACTAATTTCGCTGCATAGTTTCGCTGTATGAGTGCTTAAATTCGCAGAACGAGCTGAAATTTACGAATCAGCCCATTTTAACCCAAAAATCCAATCTTTTCCACCCAAACCCTTGGGTTATCATCCAGGAAGCTATATTTAAGCTTATTACATGTTTTCTTACCTAAAAACGTGCGTTTTTGGGCGATTCCTGCCATTTTTAAAACCCCAAAACTTAAATCCGGGTTTTTCACAAAAAGAAGCAATTACACTACGTTTCTTACCTTGATTCTTGTTGTTTAGGAGTCCACGAACACTAGCCTTCGATCTCCGACCAACCGAGCCTCGATCCGACACTTTCTCTCTCTACACTCTCTCTCTAGAACTGGATGTTTGAGTGCAAATGAGAGTTACTCAGCTGATCCATCTATATATATATCCGGCGTTCCCGCGACCCCAAACTCGTTAAACTCGTGACCTGAAGGGTTAACTTGGTTTAACACCCACAATCATCCCATTTTATATAATGGTCCCATCTAAGCCCATAATTATTATTTGACTTGCTTGGAAAATCTTCCGGGTGTTACAAGTCCACCCCCCTTATTTAGGTTTCGTCCCCGAAACCTGTTATTCCTCGAACAAGCGTGGGTAATGCTGCCTCATTTCATCTTCTGTCTCCCACGTTGATTCGGATCTCTTCCTGTGCCTCCACTGTACACACACAAGAGGAACCACTTTATTTCGCAGCCGCTTCTCTTTCCTGTCAATGATTGCCACTGGTTGCTCCACGTAATTGAGCCGTTCATCTACTTCGATATCCTCCAGTGGAACAATCATATCTTCATCGGCTAAACATTTTCTCAGATGAGATACGTGGAAGGTTGGGTGAATTCCACTTAACTCATCTGGCAATTCCAACCTATAGGCCACCTCTCCCACACGGGAAATGATTCGAAAAGGACCTATATACCGCGGGCTCAGTTTGCCCCGCTTTCGGAACCGGATGATTCCTTTCCAAGGTGAGACCTTCAACATCACCCGGTCACCCACCTGGAACTCAATCGGTCTGCGTCGTTTATCGGCATACGACTTCTGTCTGTCTTTGGCTGCCTTCATATAGGCCTTGATCCTTTCAAGCTTTTCCGTCGTAGCCTCGATCACTTCGACGCTTCCTAATTCCTTCTGGCCAATATCACCCCAACAAGCGGGTGTCCTGCATCTCCTACCATATATCATCTCATAGGGTGGCATGCCAATATTGGCATGATAGCTGTTATTGTATGAGAATTCAGCTAATGGCAGGTGGTCGTCCCAACTTCCTCCAAAATTGATCACACACGCCCGAAGCATGTCTTCGAGTGTCTGGATCGTCCTCTCAGACTGACCGTCCGTCTGAGGGTGATTAGCCGTGCTGATATGTAGTCTCGTCCCCATCGCGTCATGGAATCTCTTCCAGAATTTTGATGTAAAACGGGTGTCACGATCCGACACAATGGACACCGGCACGCCGTGACGAGCTACGATTTCTTTGATGAACAGATCCGCCAATCTTTCGGATGAATACGTCTCGCGGATCGGTAGGAAGTGGGCGCTTTTCGTCAAACGGTCAACTATCACCCATATAGCATCATACCCTTTCGGGGTACGTGGTAGCTTCATGATGAAATCCATGGTGATGTGCTCCCACTTCCACTCGGGTATATCCAACGGTTGGATCTTCCCGTAAGGTTTCTGGTGCTCTGCCTTTACTTGTAAACAAGTCAGGCACTTACTCACGTACTCCACCACGTCACGTTTCATGCCCGGCCACCAGTAATCCTTCTTCATATCGTGATACATCTTGGTAGCACCGGGGTGAATGGAGTATCGAGTCTTATGGGCCTCATCCATGATCTTCCCACGTAGATCCCCGTACCGAGGAATCCACATTCGCACAGATCGGGTCTTAACACCAAGAGTGTTCTCACCCAGTTCTGTAACTAGACCTCTCATTCTTTTGGAGTTAAGACGATCTTCTTTCAAAGCCTCGTCTTGGAACTCCTTAACCTGTGTCATCACATCAGAGGTCATGATCAGCTGATAAGCCTTCACCCGAATCGGCTCGGGCCTTTCCTTTCGGCTAAGGGCATCCGCCACCACGTTGGCTTTGCCCGGATGGTAGTGGATCTCGCAATAGTAGTCTTTTATCAGCTCTAACCATCGCCTTTGCCTCATGTTCAGATCTTTCTGCTCGAAGAAGTACTTCAAGCTTTTGTGGTCCGTGAAGATGGTGCACTTCGTTCCGTATAGATAGTGCCGCCAAATCTTCAACGTGAAAACCACCGCAGCTAGTTCTAGATCGTGCGTGGGATAGTTGACTTCGTGGGTCTTCAGTTGTCGAGACACATAGGCTATTACTCTTCCGTGTTGCATCAATAAGCAACCTAGCCCAGAATAAGATGCATCCGAATAGACTACTAAGTCTTCATTTCCCTCGGGCAATGTGAAGACAGGAGCTTTTGTCAGTCTCGTCTTTAACTCCTCAAAGGCATCCTCCTGTTCTCGACTACACACGAACTTTATGTCCTTGCGAGTCAATTTTGTCAAAGGCGAGGCTATTTTGGAAAAGTCTTGAATAAATCTTCTATAGTAGCCCGCCAATCCTAAGAAGCTGCGATTCTCGGATGGCGTCTTTGGTGACTTCCATTGCATCACGGCCTCAACCTTTACTGGGTCCACCATTATTCCCCTTGCATTTACCACGTGACCCAGAAATTGCACCTCGCGTAACCAAAAAGCACACTTGGAGAACTTAGCATATAGTTTCTCCTTCCTCAAGGTCTCCAACACCTCCCGAATATGGCCGGAATGCTCTTCTTCGTTCCTGGAATAATTCAATATATCATCGATAAACACAACTACTAATTTATCCAACATCGGCTGACACACTCGGTTCATCAAATCCATAAAAGCAGCTGGCGCATTAGTCAGACCAAATGACATGACAAGAAGCTCGTAGTGACCGTAGCGCGTTCGAAAAGCTGTTTTAGGGATGTCTTGTTCCTTCACTTTCAGTTGATGATAGCCCGATCAAAGATCTATCCTTGAAAACCAACTGGCGCCTTGAAGCTGATCGAACAGATCATCGATTCTCGGCAAGGGGTATCTGTTCTTCACCGTCAACTTATTCAGCTCGCGGTAGTCGATGCACATCCTCATACTACCATCTTTCTTCTTTACAAACAGAACCGGAACACCCCAAGGTGAGATACTTGGCCTAATGAACTCTTTATCTAGCATTCTTGCAACTGCTCCATCAACTCTTTCATTTCCGTCGGAGCTAAGCGATACGGTGCTTTGGCAACAGGTTGAGCACCCGGTATCAGGTCGATCGGAAATTCGATCTCTCGGTCAGGTGGCAATCCCGATAAGTCTTCCGGGAATACGTCTGGAAATTCACATACTACCGGTACATCGGATAGTTGTGGTGTTGGCTCCTCCACATTCTTTACATAACATAAGTAGGCACTACATCCGCGCCTCATACACCTTCCCGCCACCGCCATTGAGATCACTTTCGGAATTGTCGTAACCCGATCGCCGTATATTGTTACCGGACTCCAGTCAGCCGCCGTCAGTCTAATCATCTTCTTTCGGCACACGATATTCGCTTCGTAGGTTGCTAACCAATCCATCCCTAATAGTACATCAAATCCTCCTAGGGCATCACATGTAACTTGGCAGCAAACCTATGACCTTCTAATTCTACGGCACAGTCCTCTATCACATCCGTAACCCTAGTGGACGTGCCAATAGCAGTTTCTACGTCAAAGGACTCATCGAGGCATTTACTTCTAACAGGCAGTTTAGCATAGAAAGTAGTAGAAATAAAACTCCTACTGGAGCCTGAATCAAATAATACAGAGGCTAAAGTTTGGTTTATCAGGAACGTACCATACACAACGTCAGGGTCCGTCCTAACCTCTTCTTGTGTCATTGTGAATGCCCTGGCCTTTGCCCTCGGTTCTTCTCCTCCCATCTTCTTCACTCCTGAGCCCTCAGCCCTCGGCTTCTTGCAGTCCCTGCTCATATGACCACTTTCCCACAGTTAAAACATTTGCCTGCCCGGCAATCCTTTGACATATGCCCTGCCTTCCCACATCTGAAACAGATGTTAGATCCCTACTTGCACTCCCCCAAGTGCTCCCTTCACACTGGCCACACTTCCTCAACCCTGCTCCTGACATGACCACACGGCGGTCATCCACCCTTGCCTTCTTGTTACTCGTCGAAGTATCACCTCGACCAAACCTCTTCCCCTGCCAGCTTCTCTCACCACCTCCCTTCTTACTACCCTCAGCCTTCACCACCACAGCCCGTTCATCATATAATCTCCCAGCCAAATCCACTGCCGACCTAAAGGTGCTCGGTCGAGCAGTGATCAGATGCCTGCGGATGTCAGCTGGCAGCCCCTGAATATACCGGTTGATCTTTCGAGACACCGGCGTCACCTGATCCGGCACCATTCTCGCCATCTCATTGAATTTGGTGGTGTACTATTGGTGGGTCATTGTCCCCGCCTCCAACTGCAGGAACTCTCTCTCAACTTTGTCCATTTCCCGACGAGGACTGAACTCCTCGATCACCATCCTTTTTAACTTGGACCACTTCATTCTTCCGATGGCCCTGCTACCCTCGGCCTGGACTATGTTGTCCCACCCGCATGAGGCCGAACCCATAAAAGAGTGGGTAGCAAACTTCACCTTCTTGTCCTCCTGGCAATCACTAATATCTAGGACAGCCTCCATTTCTCTCACCCATTGGTGAGCGTCAGCAGCAGTGCCAGAACCGTCAAAAGTAGGGGGCTTGCACCTCATGAATGCCCCGTAATTACAACCCCGTGTCGTCTCCGTACCGGCTCCTCCTCCTCTTCCTCTTCATTATCAGATAGAACCGTTTCCAGCTCTTGTTGATGCGGTCTCCCTGAGGACCGGTTCCTCCCTTGCCTTTCATCTTCCCTGACAGCCTTAATTACTTCGGTCACCACAGACGGTAAGATCGTCTGCATGACCTGATGTACTTCTTTGACCACTGCCTCTTTTACCGAGGCTCTCAAATAAGCGCTCTCGTCTACGCCCTCCTGATGAGGAGTATCGGGTTCTTCATGAACCACTTTCTCCACCCTAGGTCTTCCTCTTGTGGCTCGTGGTTCAGCACCACGTCCGCCACCGCCTCCACCCCGGGAAGCTTTTGAAGATCTACCACCAGCCATTTTCTACCTCACACTGAAAGGTTCAAATACTAACACGGTCATTCAAGGAAATAGCTAAGTTTATGTCAAGCATAATAAGTTCCTAATTACAGTGGCCAGTTGTGATTAGCCACTTACTTTACTCTTCGCACCCTGAGCCTCACCCGTCCTGACTACATTAGTATCTAAATCTAACAGTACACGTATACCACATACATGCGCACTTAATACCAGTTAATCTTTAAGAAAATACCTGATGGCACACAACTACTCAGATGGCATTCCCTTCCTTTCTGTCCCATTTTCAGTTTAAGTTTAGGTTTATTTGGAAATTTTACCCATTTCACTTAAACTTTGGCTCTGATACCAACTTGTAAGGCCCCGCTCCCGGGCACCTCACAGTTGGTCATTCATCGCGCATAAAACATACATTTGATATATATATTTATAAGCATCTTAAACATACATCGCAGCGGAATTTCTAAGTTAAACTTTTCTTTTACTATAAATACTTTTGCCATTTAATACAACGTACGTCAATTACAAAACATCTAATGTTGCATTACATCACAAAAGCGTTCTACAAAAGATTTCATCATTTCTAATTACAAAAGGGTCATATACAGTGACCTCTAGTATAAAAACATAAAATTTTTCATCATAAAGAAGATTCCTTAAGTAATTCCGTACATCGGAACCCTAAGGAATCTTGCACTTGCATGCAACATAATGTGTTGCGTGCCTTATGTGCCCACATCACATTGCGTGGCAGCATTATTAAAAGGAGAATGCCATCCCAAAAGAGCTGAGTAGCCGCCTCGTGCCATCCCCAGCAACACTACCTGCCAACTGGAAACACATAAAAATCAGCGTTGCTGAGTGAGTTCTAGTTTTGTAATAAACATACTCTATTTACATCATAAACCATTTCTTTCTTTCACATGACCATACGTCGTACGTACACATAGATAATATTCTTTATTATCTTCATCGTCCGTTATACATCATTATCTTTAACTTCTCATATGGATCCTGTCAGGCTTTACCCACTTCATAGCACTCGGCTATGATTACTGTGGTCGAATGACAAGGATCCCATTCCATCCTTACTTGCACATTGAATTCTGTTGTACCAATACCATATGCTATACCCCGATCATTCTTAGCTACTGGGCCGTGAATCAATAGAGCGTATGCCACAGTAGTCTCAGCTACTGGGCCGTGAATCTAAGCGTATGCCACAGTACTAGTAGGTAAGCGGTAGAGGTACCATGACCATGGTCAATCACCAAGAAAGACCAATCGACTTATTCAATGTTTGCAAGACTTCTTTCGTTCGTTCGTTAATGCATGTATTCGTCATATATTACTCATTCATTCATTCATTAATACATGCATTCATTTTTATGTTCCTCTTCTTTTAACTTTCACTTTACGTTACATAATTCTTCGTTCATTCGTTGTCATAATACGTAAAGTCATCGAAAGATATACATACATCATCGTAAGGAACACACATATATCAATCATACATCATCATGAATGGCATCATACATACATAACCTACATCAGCAGTCATCTACAGGCACTTACAGAAACCTCCCTGTAAAGACCTACTTCTGCGTTCTTCCCGAAAGCCGGGACTTGACTATGCATCTTCTCGAGTGCAACAGCCCTAATTCTCCCTCCTAAACCTTGGGGACACATACTAACACATCATACGAACACATACAAGTCACAATCGTACCTTAAGCATACTACCCGTGATTACATCCCAAATGGGTCAAACATATATATTTCATAAACAGGTTTATATGTGTTCCAACCCCAAAATCGCTTAAAACAAGTAAATGAGGGGTCCTAGAACTCACCTGTGCTTGACAAGCAGCTTCTCAATCAAGCTTTAAAGATGAGGGTCATACTATACTGCCTGCAGATAAGTTAACACTCAACAGAGTTAATTTCTGCCTAAATTCGCTATTAAGTTCGCTGCTAGTTTCGCCCGTAATTTCGCCCATAGTTTCGCCAGGTGAGCAGCAGTTTCGCTGCTAATTTCGCTGGGCAGCATTCTGCCAGTTTCGCTGAACAGATTCGCTGCCTTGAGCGCCCAACTTTTGTTGGAATTCCCTAGTTTCGCAATGTCTAAGGGTTAACCTGGGCACCGGCGAAGTTATCATAGAAACTATAGTTTCGTCCAGGCGAAACTGTAGTTTCGCTACAGCGAAACTGTAGTCTCGCTGAAACTACTAATTTCGCTGCATAGTTTCGCTGGATGAGTACTTAAATTCGCAGAACGAGCTGAAATTTACGAATCAGCCCATTTTAACCCAAAAGTCCAATCTTTTACACCCAAACCCTTGGGTTATCATCTAGGAAGCTATATTTAAGCTTATTACATGTTTTCTTACCTAAAAACGTGCGTTTTTGGGCGATTCCTGCCATTTTTAAAACCCCAAAACTTAAATCCAGGTTTTTTCACAAAAGAAGCAATTACACTACGTTTCTTACCTTGATTCTTGTTGTTTAGGAGTCCACGAACACCAGCCTTCGATCTCCGACCAACCGAGCCTCGATCCGACACTTTCTCTCTCTACACTCTCTCTCTAGAACTGGATGTTTGAGTGCAAATGAGAGTTACTCAGCTGATCCATCTATATATATGTCCGGCGTTCCCGCGACCCCAAACTCGTGACCTGAAGGGTTAACTTGGTTTAACACCCACAATCATCCCATTTTATATAAATGGTCCCATCTAAGCCCATAATTATTATTTGACTTGCTTGGAAAATCTTCCGGGTGTTACATACAAGAGGCTTCTTCAGTAGATGAATCCTCACACAAAATAGTGGTTTACATAAGAGGCACCCAGATCATGGAAGATAACATTGAAAGACATACGGTGAATCTTGTAGCTAAACCAGCCCAACTTTATAAAAAACAAAAGGACATACCTGAGTCTGAACTCACAAAATCAGCTGAGGTGATATTTGGTCAACAGGATGTTGAAGCTGAACCCCAGATAACTCTGATGTGAATGTGGAAACAAATGGTCTAGAAGTCACGAAGGATGTTGAGAGAGCTCAGACAACTTTTGATGGTCCCAAGTAGTTCGTGAGGCATCAAAGTGTAACTACTAGATCTTTAGCAGTCAGGCCTACTTCAATCTCTACCTCTAACAAAGGTAAGAAATCTATGATTGCTGAAGAAGAAGTTAAGACAGAGTCACAGAAAAGGAAGGCCAGATTTCTAAAGACTAAGAAGCTATAATAAGAGAATTTAACCTTGGTGGTGAACCAAGTAGAACATACCAAAAGCTCAACTTAAAGTAAAGGCTAAAGTTGTCAAAAGTCTCATCTAATTTATCTAGGCCAATTGCTGAAAGTACTTAAAGAAAAACCACTCAGCAAGCTTCAATAACCACAACTTCCTAATCCAAACTTATGGTCTCCACTCAGAAGAGAGAGAATAAAGATCAAGAGAAATGTCTCCTAGCATCTCAATATGAGTTGAAAGGATTCAATTTCAATGAGGTTCATAGAATGGAGCATTAATGAGATGAAATCCAAACTAATAGCTGTAACTCATGCTGAGATGGAGAAATCAGCTGAATTAGATAAAAGAAAAAAGGCTGAATTAGAGAGGATGCAAGTAGAAAAAGGTTCAATGAGAGTTCAGGGATAAGTAAGAAATGAAGATGTTCCTCAAGTATTATGATTTCTCTGGTAAATAAATAGGACAAATATAAGTCAACTCTTGATCTGAATATTAGAGAAATCAAACAAAAGGTTGCAGCTAAAGAGCCCCAAAGTTAGAAAAAGCTAGGGAGCAGTGGGTAAGATAGCAGGACAGAACAAAGAAAATTGCTCAAAGGTTTTCCCATATGTTGATTGAGCCTCTAGCATCCACTGACTCTAAATTAACAATCTCTAATACAATCATCTAATCTCCTCAATCCTTGCAAAGAAGAAGATAGCACCTAAAAGAGTTGTAAAGGCAAGGGTCGTTGGCCCAGAAGTTGAGGAGAAGATAATCAAAGGAACCAAGGTCTTAGCTGCTGGGTACATCTCTCAGATGAAGAAATTTGATATTAAAAGGACAAATGGAGATATCATGTACTATGATCATAAAAATGATATGCTTGATCTGCCCCTGTAACATTCTAGAGCAAATTGCCAAGTACTTCAGTATCTTTGGATGTAAGAATGAGAAGTCCAGAGTGTTGCTACAAAAGTATTGTCTTTAGTCAAAGCTGATACCAGTGAAGAGATCCCAAAAACTCCACTACCAGCTTATGATCCAATGATGGAGTAGAAATATGATTAGAAGAAAAAAATACGTACTTCATAACCAGATCAGCAGCTGTAAGAGTAGCTTACTCAAGAAACCAACTAGTATGCTTCAAAAGGTTTGAGATACCTGACTTAACCGGACTGAGACTAAGGAATCCAAGCAATGATTTTGAGGCAAGGGAAGTAAAGAAGGTTCAGATGAGGGTTTACGAATCTCATATAGAAAGATCAAGGCAGGCTTTAGAACAAAAAAAGAAGAAGTAAGATTCTGAAGCTACTAAGACCACCCCATCCACCAAACTTGTCCCCAGCACTTAAGCACAGTCACCTCCTACCACTCTCAACCTGCTCAAACTAACTGTGCATGGTTCTCCAATAGTCCAACAGTTTCCTGAAATAGCTGAACCTCATTCCTAAAGCTAATCTGATGATTTAGCAGATGAAGTGATCATCACCACTGCTGCTGAAAGTGTAAGATATGGCTTAGATCATCAAAAGCAAGAAGAAGAACTCTCAAAATCTAAGGAAGAGGAAGACTCAGAAGGTTGTGATACAACCATTATCAAATATGGGGTATGACTTGAAAGCTAAGAGATTATTCATTGAAATAAAGAACAAGTCAAAGTCTTTTTTCTGTCTAAGCTAGAAAATCTGAATCTCAGCCTTGAATACTTAGAGAAGATGTTCACTTTAATATCAGAATATGAAGGCATGATAGATAAGTACAAATCCATGGTTTCCATTCTAATGATAAAATTTGAAAACAATGCTGAACAAGGAGAAGACAAAAAAGAAGTAATGTTCTGCTTGTTCTTTTAAGCATTCATGACCTAGTTATACATTGGAGCTACATTTCCTCAACCAATACTTTTTATCTGACTTATACTAGTGCCAACAAAGTTGAAGTAAAAGAATATGATCTATTCAGACTATCTCGGCACAACATGAAATACTTGGTCAATTTACCTTTTGAAAACCACTCAAGAGATAGAAGAAAATACATATATGAACTACTGCTAATCAGGATGCTAAAGGGATAAAGCTTGAGTTTTGGTAGAATCAACCTAGGGGGAAATTATTGATCTATGAAAAGGATGAAGCTACCAAAAACTCAAGAATTCAACACCCGCTGCCAACTGCTGATTACTAAAAGTGCTAAATCAACTACCGAATCACATATGCTGAATGACTACCAATCAACATATGCTGAACAAATGCCAATCAACACTTAACTGATAAGCTATTAATCGACTGCTGCTAATCAGCATTGAACTCCATGAGCTGCTGATGAACTGTTACATAAAACAAGACTATCTGTACTGACGGTTGATATGTTCTGCATTTTGGAGATAACATAGTGTTGAAGCTGCCTAACTTTGGTGTGCCAATTGTCTATGTTACTGATCGTTACTATACATTCTGAACATAGAATAGTTTATTCTTATTTTTTAGATTTCTTAGTATAAAGTTCTCACACTTGTATAGTAGAGGCAAACTTTGTTAAGCCACTTGTGTATTTGTTGAATATTACTCTTTGTACTTAGTTTTGATTAATCAAGTAAATACTTTGAAAGAACAACTTATGTACGTATTACTACTCAAAGTATTTGTGTTTGTTTGCAAGTTGTTAACTTAGATTCTGCATTTGTCATATTCTGATCAAATAGAAAAGTCTTGTTAATCCATAACCCCAATCCAACAATACTTTATCATAACTATTCATTAATCATAAGAACAATTTGGCTCCCCTTCGATCAATGATCTTATGTACGAACACACTTGATCTCTCACACATACTCCAAATTTCTAACTAAAAATAATACTTAAGTAGAACATGCACTCCTTGTTGCTAATATCATATGATAGTGACATCTAACGATCGTAACAAACTTTTACCCTTCTCTCTTTTCTTAGTTATTTAAGAAAGTTCATACATACTTGTTTTGAGCCTATTGCACAAATCAAAGCTGTAAGAGTTTATCTTAGAGGCTGATGTTAACCAAAGAGCTTTCAGCATGTAATGAAGCATAAGGAAGTTACTTCGTAAGATTTGAAAATGTACAAAGTAAAATTACTAAGTATCAAATCTTCTGAAGCCAAGGACAGAAATCTTTCAAAGTCAAAAGTGAAGTCTTTCAAAGCTTAATGACAAAGTCTTCCAAAGCTTGAACACTGAACTCTTCCGAATACTAAGAAGCCATGTGTCTACTAACACTTTTTTGACAAAAACTGACGACCTTTCCGTTTCCAGCTCTGAAGACTCACCAACTTCTATAAGTTGGTGATTATCTCCCTACTTTTATCAACTGTACACAATGGTGTCTTTGTTTATAATTTTCTACTTTAGTACTTTTATCCTTATTGTAATATAATAGGATGTGAGCTATGGTATGTCATAGTCACTTGTCAAAAGGCAATCTGCCTTTTGACTGTACATTGTTCTTGTTGTCTAAATTAGTGTCCACCTAGCCTTTAAAGTATGACTGGCTGTAGAATGTAGTATAAAGTATCTCATTGTATTTGTCTTAGGACTAAGCATTGTAACACTTGTAAAACACTTGAGAGCAATATGCATTATATTTGCAAACCAATATTTGTGTTCTTAAGTGTTCTTACTTTCTATTCATTGTTTCTTTGTCTAGTTCCCTATTTGATCTAATAAATGTGTTATCACCAACTGCGAAATTTATATTGAACAACCATGGCCGAGCCACAATTGGTATCAGAGCATTTCAGGCTCTTGATTGCAAGATCTCACCATCTGGAATCACTCTTCAGTTTCACATACACTTACTTGCTCAAATGATAGCTCTCACTAAAGGCGATATGGAAACTAGCACAATGACTAAGTCTCCACTGATCACTTCTGATGATTTTTACACTTGGTGCATGAGGACGGAAGGCTTCATCAAGTCTCAAGATAGTAGGAAATAGAAATATGTAGTCTGTGGACCTCACATCCCAAGTACTACTTCAGTAACTGCTAAAGGTGGGATGATACCAAAGGAAGTGGCTAATTATTTTAAAGAATACTTGAAGAAAATAGATATTGATAAAAAATTCATGACCGTTCTTCAAACTGCTTTTCCCAACTCCATCTACCGAGGCTTCAAGAAGTGTAAGATTGCAAAAGAACTCTGGGATGCACTAAAGCTGATGTTCAAGGATTTGTGGAAGCTAAGGAAAACAAGAAAGATATCACGAAGCAGCAGTTTCAAAACTTCACCTTCAAGACAGATAAAACTATGACTTAACAATACTTTAGGTATGTTGAGATTATAGATACTCTGATGGATGTTGGAGTCAAACTTGAGAATAGGGATATGGTGAGGAAGTTCATGTTCTCTCTTCCTAGAGAATGGGCACATTATTGTGTGGCCATCAAGTGAAATAAGAACCTTACTAGCCTCACTCTCACTAAGCTGTATGGTATCCTAAGCAGTTACCGAATGAAGATGAACATGCAAAATCCTTCTCCCAGCTCATCCGGCACCCAAAAGTGTTCAGCCCTTTAAGTGGTTAAAAGGGATAGTAGAGAACCAGAAAATCATCTCATCTTCTACCCTGACAACTCACCACAGTGTCCTTTCATCACCTTCCTAGGGACACCAAGAGAGATTTACGCTCAAGGAAGTCCATTCCAAGAGCCTAGCTCTTCTCAGGCCTTTGTGTCTTCAGATGAATGTTCTTACAACTTTCTCTTCACCCTTGAAGACCTGGACTACATCCATCCAGATAATCTGAAGTATATGGAGATAGTATTATAGATGGTTCTTCTCACTCACAAACCTAAGAAGTTCTACAAGAGGACAAAGAGGAAGTTTCCAAGTAATATGACAAGTGAAAAGTTTGGGTTATACAAAAAAAAAGTGTTACAACTGTAACCAAATGGGCCACTTTGCTAGGGAGTGTAAGGCACCAAGAACAAATGGTGGCCAAACACAGTCCAGACCAAACTACATTGAGGCAGCTCCAAGAACTAAGAAGCCCAACTAACCAAAGCAGCAAGCTGCAGTTGCTATTGAATAAGGAGGACTTGAATGGAGCTTTTGGGTGGAATATGTATCTCCAAACAAGTCCCGATGGTAGACCATGATGAATCAAAGGTATTAGAACATCTTTGCTTTTTTGAATGCATTGCTAAAGTTAACATGTACAGGTCCTACAACTTGGAAGTAAGATCTGATCTTGAGTCCTTGAATATTTTAAAAGCTCATTTTAAAATAGTAGAAAATGATTATAAACTTAAAATAGAATATTTAAAGAAAACCATTTCTAATCTAAAACATAAGCATACAAACTATATGACTCAAATCAAAGATCTTGTTACCAAGTTAGCCGAATGCCAGGCTGAGCTTGTGATCAGCAAAGCCAAGGCAGAAAAGCGTGTTCTTGGAAAGGAAACCTTCAAGAACATTAATCTTCATCCTTGCATGAAAAAGTTTGTTATCAGAACTGTAGGGGTCTGGGTCGAATGAAATAACTCCTCCATACACATTACTATCAATTAGAGAACCAAGGTGTGGAACTTGTGAAGATGAGATGCCTATTATTGATCCTATCCAAGAGGAAGATGAAGATGAAAAGGATATAGTGAAGGATGAACCCGAAATAAATAAAGAGGTTCATTCTAAGAAAGTTACTATATGTCCGGACGGAAGAACTAACCAGGGATGACAAATTCTGCAAGAAAGAACTTGATCAGATATGCAAAACGAAGATCCAAGAAAATGCAGGAGATCAAGCCCACCTTCAACCCCAGGCAAAAATAAGTTTTCATCTCTATTGGGTTTGAGGTGAGAAAGACTAAAGAATTAACAGAGGACTCTAGTACTAGGAGTCCTAGTTCAAGTCCAAGCCATCCTGGAAAAGAGAATAAGGTTGAACCATCATGCACCACCGCTGCACAGGCTGGACCATCAAACTCCAAAGGCAAGCTTCACCTCAGAAGCATGATACATCATCCAAAAATATGAAGAAGGAGCTGGAAAAGGATCAAAAACAATCTTCTTCTCAAGACAAGAATCTTAGAAGTAAGGCCTTGGAATGCATATTGTGTGGTGGTACAACTCACTATGCTAAGGATTGCATTTACAATCCTAAGAGTACCATCCACATGCATAAGAAGAAGACTTCTGAGAAGAAGAAGAAAACTACTTCAGAAGGAAAATCATTTTCCTTCGGAAGTATTAAGGTAAACCAAAAGAAGATAGGTGGAAAACTGTCTTCGGAAGCAAAGTTGGTCTCGGAAGAAAGGAATGCTTTCGAACACTAAAGTCTGTTCAATGGATGCAAAAGCTTCTAAAGGTTCAGTTTCCAAAACTTCTGAAGTCATAAAAACTTCCAAAGTTTTGAAGATAAATTCTAATCTTCCAAATATGGTGTGAAAGATAAAGGAAGGCCATGTGACTAAAGTTTCTTCATCAACAATATCCAAGGATCCTCAAAGCTTGCATATAGGATCAATAACTATTGAATTATCTTTAATTCATTTTGATAAGCCCAAGACCAACAAAACTTGGGTTTCTAAATGTAACTAATCATCTCTTCCATGTGTAGGAATAGTTGAAGACCAAAAGAAATGTCTGGATTATTGATAGTGGTTGTTCTAGGCACATGATTGGCAAAGGCTCTTTACTTCAAGACTTTGAGAAAATTGATAGAGGGCCAGTTACTTTTGAAGGTGAATCAGGTAGTTACATTACTGGAAGGGGCAGGGTCACAAATGGTAAGTTCAGCATTGAGAAGGTAAACTTTGTAAAGGAGCCTGAGTACAATCTTTTAAGTGTATATTAATTTTGTGACAAGAGACATAACATGCTCTTTGCTGAGCATGAGTGCATTGTTCTCAAGCCCAGGGTGATCATTCCTCAAGAGCATATTCAGCTCAGAGCCCACAGGAAAGGGAACATGTACGAGATGGACTTGAAAGAGACCTCCACTTCTGGAGAAGTTTCTTGCTTTCTATCTAAAACAAATATTGATGGGTCTTTCCTTTGGCATAAAATAATATGTCATGTAAACTTTAAGATCATGAATAAATTAATTTAGAATGATTTAGTTACTGGAATACCAAAGAAAGAGTTTACAAGTGATGATCACTATGTTGCATGTCTGAAAGTAAAGCAACACAAAGTGTCTTACAAGCCAAAGGAAATGAACTCAATCACTACTCCCCTATACTTATTACACATGGATCTATTTATCCTCATATGTGTAATGAGTTTAGGACAAACTTCATACTGCCTTATAATCATAGATGATTTCATAAGATTACTTAGGTCTTCTTTCTTAGAAGTAAGGATAAGACCTCTGAAATATTGAAATCATTCATTCTAAAAGTTGAGAATCAATATGATCACAAGGTAAAGATCATAAGATGTGATCAAGGAAATGAATTTAGGAACCAAATCCTTAATGCATTTTATGATGAAAAGGGTATTTCAAGACAGTATAGTGCTCCTTGAACTCCTTAAAAAATAGTATTGCTAAAAGGACAAATATGACACTTATTGAGGTGGCAAGAACCATACTCTCTGACTCTAAACTGCCCATCACATTCTAGGCAGAGGCAGTCAACACTGCCTGCTATGTGCAGAACAGACTTTTAGTAGTCAAAACTCATAGTAAGACACCTTATGAACTGTGGCACAAAAGGAGACCTTTCATTGGTTTTTTTGATCATTTGGATGTCCATGCACCATCTTGAATACCAAAGATCAAATAGTCAAATTTGCTGAGAAAGCAAATGATGAATATTTCATTGTATACTCTTCTCAAGCTAAATATTATAAAGTATACAGTCTCAGAACTAGAGTAGTTGAGGAGTTAACCAATGTGACTTTCAATGAACACACTCCCATTGTGAAAGATTTGGTCCTGATTTGCTATTTGATCTTGATTTAGTTACCGGCTATTTTAACAAATCTTGTAAAGATATTTCAGGAGCAATAAGCAATATGATTATAGAGGATCCTGATCTAAGATTTGAGCTGAGAAGACCAAATGATAAAATCTCTTCAGCACCAGTGGTAATAAGCACCGCATTTGGAAATCCTGTCAGCACAAATATGACAACAAATTCTTCAGATGATACATTTGAGGTGCCAACCAATTCCAGTAATGAGGCATAAAAATCAAATAAAGGGATTTACAATGTAGGAGAAGATGGAGATGGTGAAAGTGATCAAGAATTTCATGATGCTGACAACCACTCCACTGAAGACAACATTAATAGTGTTGCACACTCTTTGGATCAAGCCATACTTGATAATTGTGCTGATGTGGTAGGTGATACTCAATCACCAGATCTAATTTTCTTTAATTTAGATCTATCAAATCAATTTGTTATGATTCCTCAGCTAAGAATCGACAAGTCACATCCTACCACCAACATCATTGGTGATGTTAAGACTAGGGTGGGGTGAGAATAAAAGGACAAAACCATGTTCAAAATGTTTGCTTGAACTCTTGCTTCTTATCCAATTGAGCCAAACAAAGTAGATGAAGCTTTGAAACCTATGTCGTGTATCCAGATTGAGATAGAAGTTAGATTGAAGCAATGCAGGAGGAACTGTTTCAATTCAAAAGATAGGGTGTTTGAAACCTATGTCGTCATCTACCTGGTTAGATGCCAATAGGAACCAAGCGGGTATTCATGAACAAGAAATATGATAGAGGACTTGTCATCAAGAACAAGGCAAGACTAGTAGTCCAAGGGTACACTCAGGAGAAAGGGATTAACTACAGAGATGTTTTTGCTACTGTAGCAAGACTTAAAACTGTAAGAATATTTCTTGCTTTTTCTGCATCAAAGGATTTTGAAGTCTACCAACTTGATGTCAAGTGTGTATTTCTATGGGCTGCATCAAGCACCAAAGAAGTGGTATGAGAAATTGTCATAATACCTAGTTCAACATGGTTACAAAATAGGTACTATTGACAGCACGCTCTTCATCAAAAGGACAGGGTATGACTTGATGTTGGTTCAAGTTTATGTTAATGACATTATCTTTGGGTCAACCAATAAAAGACTCTGTAAAGATTTTGAGAAGCTGATGAAGAGTAGGTTTGAAATGAGTGCCATATGGGAACTCAATTTCTCTCTAGGAATTCAGGTGAAGCAAGTTGACAATGACATCTTCATAAACCAATCAAAGTATGTGCAAGACATACTCTAATAGCCAAAAACTACTCCCTAGGACCTGATCTTGAGGAGGGTGTGACTAAACATCAATAGAGGGCTATGATTGGGTCTCTTATGTACCTAACAGCCAGCAGGCTTGATACCATGTTTGCCACATGCATATGTACAAGATATCAAGCCAACCCTAAGATGACACACCTAGTTGTTGTCAAGAGGATTCTTAAATACCTTAAAGGAGCTCCAACACTAGGACTTTGGTACCCAAACAATTCTGACTTCAATCTATATGCATATATAGATAGTGACTATGGTGGTTGCGATATGACTGCCAAGTCTACATCTGGGGGATGTTAGTTTCTTGGTGGAAGGATAGTCTCATGGCAGTGCAAGAAGCAATCCTATGCTCAAGTGCTTTGGATTCAGAATCAGATGCTAGATTATGGATTCAACTTCAAGAAGACTCCTATCTAAATCTGTCTCGAAAGCAAAATTACTCAGTATATTTTCTTCTGAAGCAATTCTTCTCAAAGATCAAGGCATATCTTTTGAAGTCAATTTTGCTTCGTAAGCTTTATTTAAACATTTGAAGGGAAATTACCTTCGGAAGATTTTAAACTTTCAAGATAACTACCTTTTTTGGCACTTTTCAAAGATGGGACTGACATCTGGATTTCATAGTTTATCTTTTGCAATAACTTTGTCTCAAATTCAAGCATATACGTAGTCTTTCTAATAGATTTCCCTCTCTCTACTTCTTCTCCATCTTCAAATCATCAAGCCCTAAATTATCCATAAACCCTTGTTGTTTTTCCAATCTCTCCCCTTAAAGCTTTAGAAAATGGCCAACCATGAACCCCAAATCTAGCTAACCTTCGTCATGCACCATCATAAGCAACACAGCCTGGTTGCTCTATGATCCGCTGAGAAAGACCCTGGTTTTTCAGATATCTGTTGCTTTCTTTCTAACTCATCTTACATCGCCGCCCTTACCATTGACCCTCTACTATATGAAGATCAAATTTTAGAGTTTTAGGGGACCTGCCAAGAGGTCATTATGGATGGTGAGAAGGCACTCTCTGCCTTAGTGCAGGGGATGATGGTTTTCATCACTCTAGCCATTATCAACCAACGCCTGTGGCTGGATAATGAAGATGGTGAACTGTCCTTCACCAAGGAGGAAGTTAATGGACCATTCTAGTTGATAGGCTATGAAGGTGACTTCTTAGTTAGAAACTTCAAGAAGGAAATGGTCTCCCTATAATGGAAATACCTCATCCATGTGGTCATCCACTCTTTATCCAACAAGCATGGAGGATGGGACTAAGTTCCTAAAGATCTTTCCTACATAGTCCATGAAATGGTCTAGGGGATTAAGTTTAGGTACTCCTAATTTGTTTATACAAATTTACTTGCTAACTTAGACTCCTTTGAATATTACATGTTTCCTAGATATGTCCAGCACATTCTTAACTGTTAATTGGACTCGCAGCTGAGGGGAGCAGGTAATATTTTAAAGCTGGGATAGATGAATGTGAAATTTTTTAAAATAATAATGAAAACAACTGTTGGCTTTTCCGGGGTAAAAACATCCCTTGTCCCTAAAATATTAGAGCAAGCTGCTCAAGGTGACATCTTGCCAATCCCAGTCAATGTTGAACCCATACCTTCTTCTCCACCACCTACACAGCCACAAATAACCATCACCTATATAAGAAAACCCAAGCGAACCCCTTCTTAGTCTATTCAGATTGAGTAGGCTCCCATATACTCACCCATGTTGGAGCAAGTGGAACCAAGAGCTCCCACTTCTCCTGAAGAGCAGACCACTCCATTCATTCTATGATCAGTGATGTGGTTCCTTATGCTCAGCCTAATAAGCTCATAACCCTATCCTCAAGCCATCATCCTGAGTCTCAACACTCGGATGACCAACCTTCAGGGGAAAGCTACCATTCCTAGCCTTTGAACCTCAATCAACCAATCCAAAACCTTAATTCTATGATGATGAAGACCTAGTATTTAGTGAGTACCATGAGTCTCTCTACTCCTCCCCTACTCAAGGACACATGAGTGCTCCTGACACTCCCATGTCTAGCCCACACTCCCATGTCTAGCCCACATCATCCACCTACTACTCCCATGCTCTCACTTCTACAAGTGATTACATTATTAAGACCTCAACCATGGCAACCCAGCCTCTTGATACTCCTTATGAAGCTGTCACAGAGCAGGGGAAATCTAGTGACCAAAAACAAATATATGGTGGAAAGAGGGATGACTTTGGTTATCTCCTCTCATCAGTCCATGATTCTTTTGATGAAGATGAGGGGAGTATGCAACAAAAAGTGCAAAAATTGACAAATACATGCACATATCTGGTCTTTAAGGTTAGTCACTTGGAATCTCAGGTGGCTACCTTAAAAAGGCAAGTGCTTAATCAGCAACTTGAGATCACTAATCTCAAGGCCAAGCTAGCTGAGAGGCCTGGCAGGCATGCTCAACCATCTCCACAAGAACCTATGGATGTGGTGGACCTAACCTCTAGCTCACTTGTACAAGTAAGTGATGCTACTAAAAAGAAGGAAAAAGTCACCATAATCATAGAACATGGTAGCACTGCCTAGAGTATGGACATTGAGGATTCACCACCCTTACTTGCAACTATCCAGACTCAACAACCCTTTCTAGCCCTCATCAATATGGATGCCATTCTTCAAAGCATATTTAAGGAGCGTTTCAAACCAAGGGCCATGTCACCTTTATCCAATCATTCTGATAATCTAATTGTAGGATGGGAGTATGACAGTGATAGAAGGTCCTTGATGGTTTCTAGATTCCAGGGTCAACAAAAAGTCTTTAATATCTATACCCTTGGATTCTATGAAAGCTTCCCTCTGCCAATACTACCATTAGTCAACCTAAGTCAAAACATACATGCTGATAGGTTGGCATAGAGGATTCAAATGAGGGTGTCTGAGGAGTTGAAAATGAGATAAAGCATATATAGATAAAGACTAGAACGGAAAATAGTTGGTCAACTAGATACTGAGTTGGACCCTAAGATAAGCTTCAAAGGGGAAACCTCAGTTGAAGGCCAAGTTGTGGACCCTGTGAAACTTGAGATTCATACTCCTTCACCATCAATTACCCTCAGTAAGACACCAGTTGGTGAAGGTTTCTCACAACCTCTCCCTTGCCAAAGCTCAAGTTCAGAACAAGTTAAAGAAGGCCAAAGCTCTCTCCTCCTTAAGTCATATAGGCTAATGATTTACAAAGGAAATAAAGTTTTAACTTTAGAGGAAATTGAGGATGATAAAAAGGAGAGGAAGAGGAAGGCAAGGGATGAAAGAATGAGAGAAACCCCTAGCTTCATGCAGGTTACAATCAAAGCTACCCATAGGCCAAACACTCAGTAAGATGAATTAAGGGCATCCAGATTGAACTACCTAGGAACTGCAATGTAGATGACCTAATCTATCTGCCCTTGTAGGAACTGAATGAACTGGCAGACATAGAGGTGTCTATAGAGAGGAATAAGGCTAAGGATGTTGCTTTGCTCCTCAAAATCAAGAAAGAAAGAAAGAAAAGGAAATTATATCAAGCTCCTGTCCTCTCCCCAGTTCAAGAAATGCCTAAGGTAGAATCTATGGCTGTAGAGGAAGAAGGTCAATAGTAAAAGAACAAGATAGACAAACAAATATCAACTACTTGAGTATATAGAGTTTAAGTATCTTAAGCAACTGGAACAAAAAGCTATTAAAGAAAGAAAAGCTGCTAGGAGAAAGATGAAGGAGGAAGTTGTAAAATCAAGGGCCACCATCAAAGCCAACAAGAAGAAATCTGAAGATACACAATGGATGGTAAGTATATTGAAGCTGTATGGGTTCTCCAAAAGGAGGATTGGTCCCATGTCTCTATCCATAATGGATGAGCACATCAAGTCAAACAAGCAGAAGATCAAGAGGGGTGAGCTTCATGACTTGCATTCTCCACCAATTAAAGCTACACCCAAAGCTGAGGTCAAGATTGAACCCCAATTGACAACACAACCAAGACCTAGTGTTGATCCATAGCCAACTTCATCTTCTGACCCATGGCAAGGTCCTAAACATTCTTTTAAACATGTGAAGGGGAAGGACCAAACTAAGAAGGACAAAGGAAGACAAGGTGATCAAGACCAACCTTCTCAGTTGAAGTATAGAAGAGAGAAAGGATGGCCATTAGAAAAGATTTAAAGTCAAAAAGAAAAAGAAATAGTCTAAGGCATCCACCTCTGTACCTCAGAATGAGTCAGAACATCCTGAGGGTGAACCAAAAAAGGCTGCTCAACCAAATCCCTTATCAGTAGAGCCTCTAGCTGCTGAGAGACCCATCCTGTCTTGGTGTACTCTTAAAAACCAAACAGATGTTTTGTCACAAGAGATCAAAGAGGTCCATAAGTATATTTCTTGCAAAACATACTTAACCTGCCTAAGCAAGATCTCTTAGGCATAAGTAGATACTATAAAAGCCTGAAGAATCCAGACCAGCTAATGAAGAGAGGAATGGCTCTGATTCTGATGATGGCTGTAAACAAGTAGAAGATCAACATTTATAGAATTTTTCAAGTTTTGGTAGCATCAGCCTAGGGGGAGTTTGTAAAAGTTTATCTTAGAGGTGATGCTAACCAAAGAGCTCTCAGTATGTAATGAAGTGCAAGGAAGTTACTTTAGAAGATTTGAGAATGTACAAAGGAAAATTAATAAGAATCAAATCTTCTGAAGCCAAAGATAGAAACTTTCAAAGCCAAAAGTAAAGTCTTCTGAAGGTTAAAGACAAAGTCATCCCAAGCTTGAAGACTGAACTCTTCCGAATACTAAGAAGCCATGTGTCTACTGACACACTTTTGATAAAATTTTACCACCTTTCTACTTCCAACTTTGAACACTCACCAACTTATATAACTTAGTGATTATCTCCTTACTTTTATCAACTGTACATAATGGTATCTTTGTATATAACTTTCAACATTAGTATTTTTATCTTTATTGTAATACAATAGGATGTGAGCTATGACATGCCATAGTCACTTATCAAAAGGCAATCTTCCTTTTGACATTACATTGATCTTGTTGTCTAGATTAGTGTCCAGCTAGCCTTCAAAGTATGTTGGCTGTAGGATGTAGTATAAAGTATCTTATTGTATCAGTCTTAGGACTAAGCATTGTAATACTTGTAAAACACTCGAGAGCAACATACATCATCCTTGGAAACCAATCTTTGTGTTATTGAGTGTTCTTACCTTCTATTCATTGTTTCTTTACTTGGTTCCCTATTTGATCTATTATGTGTATTGCCTCCAACTATGAAACTGTTTTTGAACAACCATAACTGGTCTTATAAAAGCTTCGTATCATCATTTCCTATGAAATCTCATGTTTTAAATTACATTCTATTTCAAATCATAGAGATAACTAAAGTTTGAGAGCCGGGATTCATTATAATATTTAAATAATAAATGGGTCAACTACTTTAAAATAATCTTATTGACTATTGTTTTTATGTTGTCTATTATTGTTGTATTAATATGATATGTTTTGACCAAAAATTAGCAAGTACAATTTTATAATCAAATTTGTATGTGAGATGATGTGGTTGTATAATTTATATAACAAATATGATAACAAAAATAAAGGAACAACACAGTTGTTTACGAGTAAAGCCCTTAATCTCTAAAGATCTCCGGTATAAAACATCAGGAGGTAACTAACCATCACCTCCCTCTTGTTCTTCTTATTGATTACAATGAAAGTACAACTCGAGAGCTACAGCTGATCGATTCTACGTGTTATAGAGAAAATTGGGAGTGTGATTTGTCTGTTCTATATCGATTGCTACGCCTGTATTTATAATAAAAATAAAATAATCAATCCCAAGATTTCTAAGGTTAACGCAGTTTGCACTCCTGATCGTTAGAAGACTTATTTTGCATGTTTTCAACAACTCGAGTCCAATTCTTTAGGGTTAACTTAGTAATAGCGAGTCACATGTGAGAATAAGTCTGATGTGTGTAAAGTTATATATATATTTTTAATAAGGACAATTGAGGTTTTAATTTAAGATACAATTATCACTCTTAAACCAACTACACACTATAGGCAAGTGCACATATCGTATAGTAGTATAGTTAGGCCCATGAGACTTACAAAAATCACACCCAAACTCATGAAAATGGAAGAAATCATAAGAGATCTAGAGGAATTCAAACCAAATCAAGTGGAAATGGGTTGGATGATGTTAGTCCCTTCTTAAAATTGCTCGATCTTTATTCTTAGCCTTGAATCTTTAAAGATTTTCCCAAAATCACCTAAGAGGTTTGAGAGAACTAGTGTTTTATGTAAAAAGATGAATATCTCTCAAATGGGGGAGAATTGGGTATATATCACGATTTTAGCTCGAACATGGCCATGTTCATAAGTAACATGAGCATGTTCTACATCGGGTCAACAAAAAATTAATTTAAGCTTTTCAACATGGGTATGTTGGTCTGAACATGGGCATGTCAGCATGTTTTTATCCTTAAGGCTTCACCAAATCTTGAGTTTTTCCATAAAAAACATCCCCTTTGGGAACCTAAAACATTCAATATAAACATAAATAAGTGTCTAATAGAATGATTCACTACCAAAAATACACAAAATGGGGATGAATACACATTATTTGTATCTGTAGTTATAAAAATATCAAAGTCAAAGCCAAAAGGAACAATAGTCGATTAGTAAGAAATGAATTCAAGATAACAAACTTACTCAGGACCAAGATACTGGATCATAATATTCACCTATAACATAATATATAAAACACTTTTGATCGAGTCATGAATATACATGATTTTTGGTTGATTAATAGTCATAATTTGATCGATAATATTATGGAAACTTGTGCATTGATTATGTTATATTATTGTAGGTTATAACGAAGAAAAACAAAGCAAAAGTGCAAAATCAGCAACTTGAAGCGTTGGTCAACCCCATCCAGCGTTGGTCAATGCTGCATGTGAAGGCAAAAGAAGAATATTAGTAAGTTGGGGCATTGGTCAACTCTACCCAGCGTTGGTCAATGCAAGGTTTGACATTTTGACGGTTTTTTACCCCTTTTAAGCAGTTTTTGGGGTTTCATTTCAAGGGGGAACGTTGGGAGACTCTTTGAGGGTAATTTTAGGATGAAGAGACCTTGAAGAATCATTGAAGATTTGATTATTATCACTTGCTAATCATTTTTTGATGGATTCTACAAATCAGTTATTTGTTCTTATCACTCTAAACATAGGTGGCTAAACATTTTGTAATCACATCTGGATTAAGGGTTTGTCATCACCGAGTAATAGTGAGTCATATGTGAGAATAAGTCAAAGCCAAAAGGAACAATAGTTGGTTAGTAATAAATAAATTCAAGCTACCAAACTTACTCAGGATCCAAGATACTGGATCATAAAATTCACCCATAACATAATATATAAAACCCTTTTCACATATACAACAAACAATGGGGGTGCAGTCCACCAGTGGACTTTTACATGTGCATGACAAAATAGGATCTCAGACACAGTCATAACAAACGAGACTACATGCTGTTTAAAATGAGTGTTTGACCTTAAATCAAAGTAAAACATTGTTTTCAATGTAATTAATGCGGCATCGTAAATGTTTTTAAATCCATAAGTAATAAATGCTAAAAAAAGCACCCAATGAAAAGTAGTAAATGTAAATGAACTTGCTTTCAAATAATAAAGATGATGCATGAGGCTTAGTTAGGCAACCCTATCCTTAGGCGTGCCAGCAACATTAGAAGACATGCTAAAGTGTGTCAGCACAAGGTTGGCAAGTTCACAGGTGTAAATCAGTAAATATGTTTGAGCTTTTGCATTGTAAAAGTAAACAAAGGTATACCATAGGTACGTAGCCAATATATCAAGTTACTTAGTGTTTAGAACCGAAGCTGACTATTTGTGAGTTGTTTTGCCTTCCACCATGTCTTATCACAGAACAATGGCAAGTGTCTAGGTCAATTAAACACACGTTTGATCTCTAGTCGATTTAGCATGACTAACACAGGTGGGCCCTAGTAGTACTACTCAAAGTTACCTCGCTAGTTCAATATTAACGGTTCGAGTGTGTAAGGACTTGCATGATAATGTTTGCACTATAGTAACAAGCGATATACCATTAATACAAAAACTAGATAAATAAAAAATAGTTTGTATACTTCTTCCCCAAAAAGGAAAGTAAGTAAAAGTGGGGTCATGAAGACTCATCTTAGATGCGTAGGAAAACATGAAGTGTAAAAGATGGAAGCTAATCATTACCTAACAAATATTGGTCCATAAGTGTGCGTACTTAATGGTCAAGGTGAACCCCGTTATATTCAAACAAAGTAACTGTTAGCGTGTTCGTTGAAATGTTTGACAAGTTTAACCAAGTTGACTTTTTGACCAAAGTTGACCGGACTAACTCATCGACCCTTTGGTGACTCAAATAAGTAAAACATGTTTACTCATGCTCAAATAGTTCAAATAATTATTCAAAAAAGTTTCATGTTGGAAATCTATTTTTTGAAAGTTTCTTTTTTTGGAAAGTATGACATCGTTACACGTGTGCAATCCGTTTAAAGATTATGAATCATCTCACAGCAATCACCTCAATTATATATGTAACACATCCAATAATTATCCATAACATGTTAACATAACCAAGAAACTTCATCATGGCCAAAGTTTCCTAATTTAAAACATAAGAACACAAGTTGCATAAATTTCATCTAAATCTCCTAACATGTTCCTATGATCATTTCAGCATCAATCACATCACCATAACATGTTCTAATATAATATACTCATCATACAACACTTCGTATCTCAAAAGTTTCCATAAATAGCAAGCATGTTCATATGATGCATCTTTTACCAGTCGGATGTTCCCAATCTATTCTTATGCCCTAAACATCATATAACAGTTATATCATCTCATCGAACCATGATTTATGCAAGTTTGATAAGATGTTGTAATTGTTATATGGTGTTTAGGGCATAAGAATAGATTGGGAATAACCGAATGGTGAAAAACGCATCGTATGAACATGCTTGCAATTTATGGAAACTTTTGAGACATGATGTGTTATGTGATGAGTATATTATATGTAGAACATGTTATGGTGATGTGATTAATGTTTAAACGTTCATAGGAACATGTTAGGAGTTTTGGATGAAATTTGTGCAACTTGTGTTCTTATGTTTTAAATTAGAATACTTTAGGCATGATGAAGTTTATTGGTTATGTTAACATGTCATGGATAGTGGTTGGATGTGTTACGTATATAATTGATATGGTTTTGTGATATGATTCATAATCTTTAAACGGATTGCACATGTGTAACGATGTCATCCTTTCCAAAAATAGAAACTTACAAAAATAGGTTTCTGACATGAAACTTTATGTGAATCATTATTTGAGTTATTTAAGCATGAGTAAACATCTTTTTACTTATTCTAGTTGGTCAGTCCAGTCAATTTTGGTTAACAAAACTCAACATTGGTAAAAAAGTCAACTTGGTTAAACTTTTCAAACATTTCTCGAACACGCTAATAGTTACGTTGTTTGGATACAACTGGGTTCATCTTGACCATTATGTACACACACTCATGGACCTACATTTGTTAGGTAATGATTAGCTTCCATCTTTTACACTTCATATTTTCCTATGCATCTAAGGTGAGTCTTCACGGGCCCACTTTTGCTTACTTTTCTTTTAGGGGGAGAAGCATGAAAACTATTTTTTATTTATCTGGTTTTAGTTCTATTGGTATATCGCCCGAGACTTTAGTTCAAACATTATCATGCAAGTCCTTACACACCCGAACTGTTAATATTGAACTAGCAAGGTAATTTCGAGTAGTACTACTGGGTTTGACAAACTCCACCCGCGTTAGTCATACTAACTTGACTGGAGGTTAAAAGGGTGTTTAATTGACCTAGACACTTGTCACTATTCTATGATAAGACATGGCAGAAGGCAAAACAACACACAAACAGTCATCTTCAGTTTGAAAGGCTAAGTAACTCGATATATAGGCTAGCTACCTATGGTATACCTTTGTTTACTTTTACAAACCAAAAGCTCTAATATATTTACTAATATACGCCTATGAACTCATCAACCTTATGCTGACACACTTTAGCATGTCTTCTAAGGTCGCTAGCACGCCTAAGGCTAGGGTTGCATAACTGAGGCTCATGTATCATATTTATCATTTGAAAGAAAGTTCATTTATATTTACTACTTTTGATTACTTTGTTTTGCCCATTTAGTACTTATGGATTTATAAACGTTTACACTTCCACAAGATTACATTGAAAACTGTGTTTTACTCTGATTTAGTGTCAAAGGCTTATGTTAAATCGCATGTAGTGTCGTTTGATATGACCGTGTCTGAGATCCTGGTTTGTCACGTGCCTCGCGGTAAAACTTCACCGGTGGATTTTGAGGGTGTGACATGATCTTTATCCTAGTAGTGAATTGTTAAAGTAGCGACCACCATATTATTAAAGAAAAGTTGAAGGGTGATCGCTACCTATCTTAGTGGGCACGTGAAAGGGTGATCACTACCCGCTTAGTGGGCACGTGAAAGGGTGATCATCACCCGATTAGCGACAAGATGTAAAAATATTCATTACCTTACTTAATGAAAGTTGAATGGTGAAATAAAATCTTGATGGACACTAATGAGTGAATGTAAGAAGATTGTAAGTACCAAGAAAGGATCTCTAAATAACCGATATCATTGACACATGTAAGATAGGTGAAATCTAAACTGTGTATATGATTCAAGAACAAAGATGAAACACTTCCAAAACACTTTCTCGGTTATAATGATGCTTGTCTAACATAAAAAAATCCACAACTGGCAAACTCTTGTATCATGCATTTTGGCTTACAAAAAACAAACAAACATACCCAATATGTCCCACTGAGGGTAGGGTCTAGGAGGTGTAGGTAGTGGCCGGTCTTTCCTCTATCTTGGAAGACAGAGAGACCGCTTCCAAAGAGACCCGCGGCTGGACAACAATAACAGCCAAATTATAATGCATATATTGTTGGGTTTGTTGGACCTTAATCAAAGTTGTTTAACCATTTAAACATGAAAAACACAGCAGATTTAAGCCTTAATATATTGATTAATAATCTGAAAATTAAGGTTTATAACTTAATATGAACAAACCCAAGAACATAGGATCAAATATATGTGTTTGAACTAGTTATCAAGATGAAACAAACAACCAAAACAACATAATGGAACTACCTTCCAAAAGCTGTCAAAATCATGGATTTGGATGAAGATGATGATGTTCTTGAATGATCAAAACACCAAGGTAGATGTCCTCAAGCTTGCATACCCACAAGTGTAAAGCAAACACCTCTTTTGTTATTATTTGGACACCAAAGATCAAACCAAGGAGCTGCTGAAAAATGATTTTTCAGCCTTGTTTTTCTTCAAAAAGGTAGAGAGAAAAAGGGTTTCTTGGTTCTTTGCATGTATGAGATTGATGGTAGGTTAAGTGGCTTGAATGAACTAATAAAGAGTGTTGTTCCCAAGCAACACAAATGACCAAAAATGCCCTCTCAAAGGGCTGCCGAAAATTTTGGTCTTAAATGGGTTTCCCACCCATTTTAAAATACCCTATTATTAGTTAATTAGTTCACTAATAAGTTATATAATTAACCTTTGAATTATAAAACTTATACACACTTCTATTATTTTATGTTATTTAACCTACTTAAATAACATTATCAAATAATATTCTTGAACAAAATATCCTTATAAGTTGTTCCATCTCATATGCAACTTATTTAGAAAACCCATTTTTCTAAATTGGTGTTGATATTTAATTGCATGATCATATCATCAATTAAATATTAATTGGTGTTTGCTAAACTTGTTATTGGGTATGACCCGACTTGGATCATGACGTATTAACCACATCAATATTCTATGTGTCTTGGGCATAAAGAATCCAACAATCTCCCACTTGCACAAGATTCATAGAAGATTGATGCAAGCAGTAAATACCGCCTAACAACGGTTTACTACCCTTAATACGCATGACTTAAAAGCCATTCAATAACATCATCCCCTTCAAGTATCCAACTTGAAATGATTTAGGTGAATCAATTATTTATCCTTTTATTATAGATGTCATGTTAAATCCAAGGACATAGAATGATCATTCCTTGTTGATTTAACTTAATCATGCCTTAGACATCATGCTCTCAACGAATAAGAGGAACAAATTCCATCTTGACTACATACGTTTCTCACAATCACCTTATGTCATACCTGAACATAGCCTTATGTACTGACCATTATTTCAGAGAAGTGAAGAACTAGCTCAAGGTATAACACTTGGTGAATATCAAAACCCAATATGTATCTCAGGTCGGAGGATACCAAATGATATTCGCCTTTACTCAAATTTACTTATGATCAATCAAGAAGATTTCATGTAGTAAGATTTGAGATGCGGGTCAGTCCAATATTCGTATTCCACGAATATCTATGAACCTTGGCAGCAACCAATTGCTCTATATTCATGCCTTATGAATATCCACCAATCCAAGTTCATAATAGTCTTACGTTCATGTTTGTTCCCACAAACATGACCGACTACGTACATTTAGAATAATAAATATATTCATGGATGTAAACATGCTAAAAGGAACATAACTCAAAATATCATAAATATATAGATGAGTTAATTATTACAATTGTTCCATATCTTTTAATATTAATACTAAACAGATCAATTCCAATCACTAGAATATCGAAGTCCTAAGGCACAGGTATGACTTTCATGCTTTGCCCTTTCAAGGAGCTTCGTGAGTGGATCCGCAATGTTTCGATCAGTGTGAACTTTACGAATACATATCTTTCCCTTTTCAAATTCATCCCTTATGAAGTTGAATCTTCGCTCAATGTGCCTAGTCTTTTGATGTGCACGGGGTTCCTTGATTTGAGCAATCGCACCCTCGTTATCACAAAAGATTTCTAGGGGGTCTTGAATGGTAGAGACCACCCCTAGATCGGCGATAAACTTCTTTATCCATGCAGCTTCCTGAGCTGCCAAAGAGGCGTCTATGTATTCAGATTCTGTAGTGGACAATGCTACCACATCCTGTTTTGAACTCTTCCAAGACACTGCTCCTCCATTAATGATGAAGAAATACCCCGATTGTGATCGAGAATCATCTCGATCAGTTTGGAAACTCGTATCCGTGTAACCCTTTACAACGAGTTCCTTTCATCAGATCGGTATATTAGAAACATATCCTTAGTCCTCCTAAGGTATTTCAATATACTTTTAACAGCCATCCAATGGCTATTACCTGGATTCTGCTGATATCTGCTTGTCATGCTTAACGCGCATGACACGTCCGGTCTAGTGCATATCATCGCATACATGATGGATCCTATAGCAGACGTATATGGGATGTCCTTCATACAATCTTGCTCATCCTTTGAGCTTGGACATTGAGATGTACTCAATATTGTCCCTCTTTGAATACGTACCATACCTTTCTTAGAGTTTTCCATCTTGAACCTTTTCTAGATTTTATCAATGTATGCACTTTGGTTTAGACCTATCAACTGCCTCGATCTATCCATATAGATCTTAATTCCCAAAATATAGGCGGCTTCACCGAGATCTTTTATGGAAAAACAACTCCCAAGCCATGTTTTAACACCTTCCATGGTTGGAATATCATTTCCAAATAGTAGTATGTCATCAACATACAATACTAAGAATGTAATTACACTCCCACTAGCCTTTTTATACACACAAGCCTCGTCAGCGTTCTTGATGAAACCAAATTTCTTGATCTCTTCTTAAAAACGTTGATTCCAACTTCTCGATGCTTGTTTCAATCCATAGATTGATCTCTTTAACTTGCATACTTTATTAGGATGTTGTGGATCGACAAAACCTTCAGGCTGAACCATATGGACAGTCTCTTCGAGATGTCCATTAAGAAAAGCAGTTTTGACATCCATTTGCCAAATCTCATAGTTATAATGAGCAGTAATGGCAAACAATATCCTAATAGACTTTAGCATTGCCACAGGCGAGAAGGTTTCATTATAATCAACCCCTTGAGTTTGAGTGAAACCGTTTGCTACAAGTCTTGCCTTGTAAGTATCCAAGTTTCCATGCATATCTGTTTTCTTCTTGAAAACCCATTTGCATCCAACCGGCTTGGAGTTAAGTGGAGGGTCAACCAACTCCCAAACTTGGTTGTCATACATGGATTGCATCTCTACGTTCATGGCTTCCAGCCATTTGTCACAATCTGAATTGGACATTGCATCATGGTATGTAGTTGGCTCATCGGAGTCAACCACATAGCTTCCATCCATGAAAAATCCATATCTTTCAGGTGGAATGGTAACTCTACCAGATCTGCGAACGTTTTATGTGTATTGATCAACCTCTTGATCATCATCAACAACCTCTTGTTGATAGCTAATTTCAACCAAACATGTTTCGGCTTGTGGATCTTGATCCTCATCAAATTCCACTGTTCTATATGTCATTCCTTCCATAAGGAACTTGGCTTCCAAGAACTCTGCCTTTCGAGCAATAAATACCTTTTGCTCTGTTGGATCAAAGAAGTAGTATCCTATACAGTCTTTGGAATATCCAACAAACATACACTTAGTGGATCGACTTTCCAATTTGTTTTGGGTGTTAAGCTTAACATAAGCTTCACAACCCCATACCTTTAAATATGATAGCGATGGAACTCTTCCATGCCATATTTCAAAAGGTGTCGAATCCACTTTCTTGGTCGGGGCTATATTCAAAATACGAGCCACGGAGAGTAGTGCGAAACCCCAAAATGATAGAGGTAGTGAGCTTATAGCCATCATAGATCGAACCATATCCAATAGGGTTCGGTTTCTCCTTTCAGACACACCATTATGTTGTGGTGTTCCGGGAGGAGTAAGTTGTGAGACGATCCCACAACTTCTTAGATGGTCCTGAAAAGCCTCACTTAGGTATTCACCTCCTCTATCTGAACGAAGAACTTTGATAGTTCTATTGAGTTGATTTTCTACTTCATTCTCGAAGATTTTGAACATTTCAAAAGCTTCATGTTTATGTGTCATCAAGTACACATAACCATAGCGATTGTAATCATCGGTAAAGGTAATGAAGTATCTTTCACCATTCCTTGTCATTATCATAAAAGGACCACATACATCCGAATGTATGATTCCTAATAAGTCTTTTGCCCTCTCGTTAGTACCACTAAAGGGCAACTTGGTCATCTTACCTTGTAAACAAGATTCACACTTATCAAATGAAACAATTTCCTCACGGACCCTATGGAAGGGAGGTCTACTTTGCGACCAGCGGATCTGCTCGTCTTTGGCTGGGATGGGGGCAAACATGCTTGTGTGGACCTCACAGGGGTTTCCCCTTTGGTTGGTTTACGGGAAAACGGTTTTGTAGCTGGTCAAGCAGCAAGAAAGGCAGAATCAAAGAAAGTGGATAAACATGCTAAAGCTTGCGCAGGGAACCAGCACGTCTTTATTCCCTTTGCCTTTGATACATTTGGCTCCCTAGCGCCAGAAGCTATCAACTTTTTGACTAGGGTCCAACGGGTCATAGACAACCATTGCTCAACCCCGGGGAGGCAAGGATTTGTTTTTGGAAGGTTAGGATTTGCAATTCAGAAAGGGGTGGCGGCGCAGCTTGTTGCCCGTCTACCTTCTATTTTGATGTAACTTGACAAATATATTTTGCTAAAAAAGTATTTGAATCCGATTCTTGTTTATGTGACCAAGACGACAATGCCAAAGATAAGAATCACTTAAACCCATTTTAAGTTTCCTGGTGCTTGATTGGTATAATGTGTTATTATAGGATGAATCATCGTGAACCAATTCATAAATACCATTAGAAGGCATAGCATTGAAATAAAATACATCATCCATATAAACATAAATACCATCGTTTACAACCTTTAAATCATAACAATATTATTTTAAAATGGAAACTGAAATTATGTTCCTAGTCAAACTAGGAGCATACAAAATGTTTTTAAGAACAACTTCCAAACCATTTGAAAGTTTCAAAACATAGTCTCCTTAGGCTTCAACATCAATTTTTGCTCCATTGCCCACGTAGAGACTTGTGTCTCCCTTCTTAAAGTGTTTATTTCTTTTGAACCTCTGCAACAAATTGCAAATATGAGTTCCACACCCGGTATCTAATACCCATGTGTTTGAAGAAATAACATATAAGTCAATATGGATCATGAAAGTTGTACCTGAGGTCTGCCTAGCATCCCTCTTTTTTCTCAACTCTTTGAGATAGGTTGGACAATTCCTTTTCCAATGTCCTATCTCACCACACTTAAAGCATGGATCGTTTTCCGTTACCTTAGGCTTCATAAGCTTAGGTTTTAGAGGTTCCACCTTAACCTTCCCTTTCCCTTTTTCTTTGATGTGCCCTTTTCCTTTGGCAACATTTGCCCTGGGATCAGGGAATGTCCTTTTCCTATTGCCTCCCTCATTGATCGAGAACCCATCCCCAACTTAGCTGTTTTGAGCATTGCGTGAAGCTCACCAATGCTCTTGTCCCATCCGTTCATATTGTAATTCATTATGAACGTCTCAAACCTTTTAGTTAGGCCATTAAGGATCAAATCCGTGGCCAACTCCTTTGAGATGAGACAATTAAGCCTCTCGAGGGGATCAATGTGGCTTTTCATCTTAAGTACATAAGATGATACCGATTGGGTTTCTTCCATGCGACATGCATGAAGCGCTCAAACCATTTCGAAGTGATCTACCCTAGCTTGTTGAAGGAACATTTCCTTCAATTGGGTAATCATGTCATATGCCCCAAGATGCTCCAAGTCCTTTTGGAGTTCGGGAATCATAGTTCCTAACATGAGGCAGGATACCTGCATGGAATCCTCAGTATACTGAAGCCAATCGACATAGGCGTCAACATCCTCGGGGTCGGGTTGTTCAGGAATAGGATCGTCAAGGACATAAGCCTTTTTCTCTTGCTTGAGAGCAATTCTCAAGTTTCGAAACCAGTCCATAAAGTTGTTATGATTCAGACGATCCTTTTCTAATATAGTTCTCAGTGCTAAGGTATGGACGGTCGGGGTGGTAGCATTATTGTTTGCGGCCATTCTACAAAATTTACAAAGTTCTTATTAGTATTTCTTAAAAATTACATTTTAATCATTAATACCCTTTTATATCTCATGACAATTAATAATTAAAATCTAGAATCCGACGTTACATTCAAATAATGGTTAGGTGACCTTTATCCCATTTTGTAAATTAACAAGGTAGTCAACATTTGACAATTGCAACCTTTTGCAACTTCTAGCCTTTATGGGATCGGTTAAACATCCTATGTTTAGTTGACATGTTTAATCCCATCAACACCATTGCACATCATGCTTCGGTGACCCTATGCACATGGTTTCCAATTCAAGTCGTCCTACTTACACACACGTGTGAGTTTAAACATACAAGTGGTTAGGTGACCTTTATCCCACAAATACGTTAAGCCCACCTCAAAACACAAGTCCCTTAAAAGTGGTTAGGTGACCTTTACCCCACAAATAGTTCTCAAGTGATTCGAGTGTCGCGTAAAAGGATGGTGTTAAACTTGTTTCCAAAGGGATTTTAATTTTCATTAATTTTAGTTTTGAAAACTCTATGTACCTTGTATTTGCATGCTTTCAAAAACATGGTACCCTATGGTTCTTGTTTTTAATAAAATCCTTTTATTATAATCATTAATCCTTTTAATAACCTTTTATTAACCACTTAATGATTAGGAACATAAATTTTCAGCTTGTTAAGTTTGCTAATGAGTTTGTTATGCATATCTAAATATCAAACAACAATCATACAACAAACAACCAAACAAGCATAATCATACAAACATATGTGCATAACCATAGCACTAAGTTGAGTACACTTGTTTGCCATCACAAGTGTTGTTATAAGGTCTTTCCTAAGGGTTAACAATGACACATCATATGTGTCCATGAACTCCCACTTGATTCCACATCCAAATGCTTCAAGTGTCCATGTCTTTTGTGTCCTTCCTTTTGGGTCTTCATCTTGTGCATCTTCTTTTACAAAATCATATCCTAATACAAATTTCTAATAAAAGAAATGCACCTATTCTATTTATTACATAACTAAATGAATAAATAAATTACAACTCAAATACAAACACAAAAGAAATTATTACAACCCTTTGAATGAATACAACAAACATGACAAAATCACAATCAACCAAATCCAAAACACACATGGTCAAGGCTATGTGTAACACCCGAAAAATTTTCTAAGCAAGCCAAATAATAATAATGGACTTAGACGAGACCTTTTAATAAAAATAGGATGGTTATGGGTGTTAGACCGAGTTAACTCTTCGGGTCATGAGCTTGACGAGTTTAAGATCCCGGGAACGCCTGATGTATATATAGACGGATCAGCTGAGCAACTCTCATTTGCACTCAACACCCAGTTTCTAGAGAGAGAGTGTAGAGAGAGAAAGTGTCGATTTGAGGCTCGGTTGATCAAGAGATCGAAGATTGGTGTTTGTGGGCTTCCAAACAACAAGAATCCAGGTAAGAAACATCATCTAATTGTTCCTTTTGATGAAAACCCGGATTCTAGTTTTGGGGTTTTTGAAAGTGGCAAAAATCGCCAAAAACTCACGTTTTTATGTAAGAAACATGTAAAAAGCTTAGATATAGCTTCCGGATGATAACCCAAGGTTTGGGTGTAAAAGATCGAAGTTTTGGGTTAAAAATGGGTTGGTTCGTAATTTTCAGGTCATTCAGCGAACCTAAGTATTTATCCAGCGAACCTATGTATTCGTCTAGAGAATCTAGCAAAGAATCTAGCAGAGAATCTATCAGCGAATCTATAGATTCTCTAGTAGATTCGCTGACATTGTCATCCAACAAAAGTTGGGTGAAATTGGCAGCAAAGATGCCAGAGAATCTAGCAGCGAATCTAGCAGAGAATCTATCAGCGAATCTAGCAGCGAATCTAGTAGCGAATCTAGCAGCGAAATTAGGCAGAAATTAATCCTTTGAGTGTTAACTTATCTGCAGGTGGTGTAGTGCAACCATCTCTTTTAAAGCATGATTGAGAAGCTACTCATCGAGTACAGGTGAGTTCTAGGACCCCTCATTTACATGTTTTCAAACGATTTTGGGGCTGGAACACATATAAAACCCGATTTTGTAAAGTGTATGTTTGACCCATTTGGGTGTAATCATTTGTAGTATGTTTAAAGTATGAATGTGGACATGTATGTGTTTGTATGATGTCCTAGTATGATTTCCCAAGGTTTAGGAGAGATAATTAGGGCTGTTGAACTCGAGGGATGCATAGTTGAATTCTGGCCTTCGGGGGATAGTGCAGGAGTAAGTCCTGACATGGAATTTGCCATAAGTGCCTGTAGATGACTGTTGATGTAGGTTATGTGTGTATGACACCTTGCAGGCTATAGATGGTCCTCATCGGGCATAATAGTAATGCTGCATGTTTATGCATGATACATGATATGTAAGTATGACAAGCATATAATGATATGCGAGTAAGGCTTAGGAATGATGATAATGATATTACATGTTTGTGCATATGTATGCATGTGTGTATGACGCCTTGCATGATGATGTAGGAATGATATGTGTGTATGACGCCTGGTATGATGATGTATGAATGGTATGTGTGTTCCTTACGATAATGTACGTATATCTTTCCATAAAACTTTACGTATTATGATGACAAATAAACGAAGTATTATGTAACGTAAAGTGAAAGATAATGAAAGAGGAACATGACGATGAGTGCATGTATTAATGAATAAGTGAAAAAGGAATATGACGACGAATACATGCATTAACGAACGAACGAAAGAAGTCTTGCAAGCATTGGATAAGGTAAACGGGTCCTTCTTGGTGATTGACCTTATGTATGGTGCCCCTACCGCTTACCTCTAGTGCCGTGGCATACGCTTTGTTGTTCATTTAATGACCTCGGCCCGGTAGCTAGGACTGATCGAGGTATAGCATATGGTAGTGGTACAAAAGATATCCAATGTGCAAGAAAAGATGAAACGGGATCCTTGTCATTCGACCACAGTAATGATGTGATAGCTCCCGTTGGTACATGTGAAAGGACTGTCGAGGCTTAGAAGACGAGGACGATATTGTTGCATGTATATGCTTGAGGTATGTATGTTAAGTATGATGTTGCCATAATAGATGGTGAATACTGATGATATGTAAATGCCGATGTTCCTTGCTTCGATGTATGTTTATCCTTCCGTATCTTTACATGTATTGTTTATGAACGAATGAAAAGTATTAATAACGTAAGGTGAAAGATAATAAAAGAGAAATACTATGATTGAATGAATCATTTATGAACGAATGAAGACGTGAGAGACTTGCAAGCGAAGTGTACCAAAGTGCACGGCTCTAAATGCCCCAAGCTCAACCGCGTGAGGTTCAGCTAATCTTTAAGGGTGCACGTAGAGGTTCCAGTCTTGTGACTGACCTTTGGTGTGGTACATGGTGTATAGTAGGTACCCACATGGTGGGGGTGTAGTATGTCACAAGTACCCACATAGTGGGGGTGTAGTATGTCATAGTTACCCACTTCAGTGGGGGTGATGTTACCCACTTCGGTGGGGGTGTAGTTACCCACTTCGATGGGGGAGATGTTACCCACTTCGGTGGGGGTGTAGTTACCTACTTCGGTGGGGGTGATGTTACCCACTTCGGTGGGGGTGTAGTTACCCACTTCGGTGGGGGTGATGTTACCCACTTCGGTGGGGGTGTAGTTACCCACTTCGGTGGGGGTGATGTTACCCACTTCGGTGGGGGTGTAGTTACCCACTTCGGTGGGGGTGATGTTACCCACTTCGGTGGGGGTGTAGTTACCCACTTCGGTGGGGGTGATGTTACCCACTTCGGTAGGGGTGTAGTTACCCACTTCGGTGGGGGTGATGTTACCCATTTCGGTGGGGGTGTTGTTACCCGAGTTATGTTTAACTTCGGGGGTGTGGCATAAAGCCAAGCATAGTTATGAGGTGAGTGACTTTGTGTCGCAACAGACTCGGATGGAGTTCAATCTCTATGATTGACTCGTATGGGATTTTGTCACGTATCCTGGCACAGTTGCAGTCTTCAGACATGAGTCGGGGGTATCGCGTGAGTTGATGAATGAGAGAGAGATAATTGTGAAAGAAAGAAAGTATGAGACAAACGATAGATAATGAACGTAATGAAAGCTAAGGAACAAACGAATGAAAATAATGAATGGGAGGAACATAGTGATAACGTATGGAATGGGATCCTTATCACTCGACCTCAGTAATCATGGCTGTGTGCCATGAAGAGGGTAAAGTGTGACCGGATCCAGATAGAATTAAAAAGATAGAGAATGCATGAAAGATAAAGATAGATAATGAACGAATGACAGACAGAGGATGTATGAAAGTAATGAACGTACGAATGAATGTATTAAACGTAAGGATGAACGTAATGTACGTATGAACGAAGGTAACGAATGTACGAAAGAAAAAAAAAACGCACGAGCGAAAGAAAGAGTCTATTAACGAACGTGAATGTTAACGATGAACGGTACACGAATGAAAGCTAACGAATGAATGATGAAGATAATAATAATATTATCTATGTGTATGTATGTTGTGTGATCGTATGTATGTAAAGAAACGGTTTTAAAGGAAAGAAAAGTATGTTTTTAATATAAAACTAGAACTCACTCAGCAACGCTGACTTTGATGTGTTTCCAGTTGGCAGGTATGTTGCTGAGGATGGCACAGGGCGACTACTCAGTTTTGTTGAGGATGGTATCCATATTTTGACATGTCATTGTATTTTGAAATGAAAAAGAATGTTGTAAAGTTATGAAATGACATGTTTTAGTTATTAAGGAAAGTTTTAAATTCCGCTGCAAGATAAATGTACGTTTTAAAATGTTTATGCGCGATGAATAACCAACTGTGAGGTGCCCGGGAACGGGGCCTTACAAGTTGGTATCAGAGCCAAAGTTTAAGTGAAATGGGTAAATTTTCAATATAAACCTTAACTTAAACTGAGAATGGGACAGAAAGGGATGGGATGCCAATCTGAGTAGCTGCGTGCCATCAGGTATTTTCTTAAAGTTAACCAGTATTGTGTGTGCATGTTTTGTGTTTATGTGCTACTGTTGGATTTACTCGGGGTATGAAAAGTATGGTAAGTGGCTAATCACAACTGATCACTGTAATTAGGGACTTACTATACTTGACAAGAACTGAGCTATTCCCTTAAATGACCATGTTGGTGTTTGAATCTTTCAGTGTATTATAGAGGATGGCCGGTGGTAGATCTTCTAAGGCTTCACGTGGTGGAGGTGGTGGCGGACGTGGTGTTGAGCCATGGGTCACGAGAGGAAGACTTAGAGTTGAGAAGATGGTTCATGAGGAACCCGAAACCCCTCAATCGGAGGGCGCTGATGAGAGTGCTAACTTGAGAGCCTCGGTGAATCAGGTCATGCAGACCATCCTACCGTCTGTAGTGACCGAGGTGATAAAGGCTGTTAGAGATGGGGAGAGACAGGAAAGGGGTAGACCTTCGGGCGGAAGGAGACGGATGGAGACTGAAATGGTTTTCTCCGATGTGGAGGAAGAGGAGGAGGAGCCTGTGCGGGAGGCGGCACGAGGCTGTAACTACAGGGAATTTCAACGATGCAAGCCCCCAACTTTTGGTGGTAATGGCACTGCTGCTACTGCTCACCGGTGGGTGAGGGAAATGGAAGCCGTGCTGAATATCAGCGAGTGCCGGGAGGATCAGAAAGTCAAGTTTGCCACTCATTCTTTCGTGGACTCAGCTTTGTGCTGGTGGGACAATATAGTCCAAGCTGAGGGTAGTCAGGCTATCGGAAGGATGAGATGGTCAGAGTTGAAAAAGTTGGTGATTGAGGAGTTCTGTATCCACCGTGAAATGGATAAAGTTGAAAGGGAGTTCCTGCAGTTGGAAGCGGGGACGATGACGCATTAGCAGCACACCACCAAATTCAACGAGATGGCACGACTGGTGCCGGATTAGGTGACACCTCTTTCACGGAAGACCAAGAGGTATATTCAGGGCGTGCCGACGGACATCCGTAGGCATATGATCGCTGCCTTACCAAGCACGTTTAGGTCGACGGTTGATTTGGCGGGTAGGTTGTATGATGAAAGAATGATGGTGGTGGTGGCTGAAGACGGCGGGAAAGATGATGTAGGTCGGAACTGGAAGGGGAAGAGAACTGGACGGGGTGGTGTTCCGGAAAATAATAAGCACGCACGGCGGGATGACCGTCGTGTGGTCGCACCTTGTGCGGGGTCAGGAAGGTGTGACAAGTGTGGACAAAATCACCCCGAGGAATGTAGATTGGGGACCAATGTTTGTTTCCGTTGTGGAAGGACCGGACATGTGTCAAAGAACTGCGGTATGGGGAGGTGTTATTCTTGCGGGGAAGAAGGTCACATGAGCAGGATTGCAAGAAGCCGAGGGCGGAAGGTTCGGGAGTGAAGAGGACTGGAGGAGAAGGACAGAGGGCAAACGCCGCGCCAACGCGATGAAGCGGGAGGAGGCTGGAGTGGACTCCGACTGGACGACAGGTATGTTTTCGGTAATTTGAGTTTGTGCACTTATGATTTGACTGTGATGCTAGTAGAAGTTTCGTTCCTACGAAGTAGAGATTACTATTAAGGGATTCACTAGGTTATCTGATGCCCTAGAGGATTGCATGATGCAATTGAGAAAGCTGTGTCACCCGTTGTCTAAGGAACAACATCAGCCTGTGAATTGTTCATCGACAACAAAGTACGCATAGCAAACAAGAAGAATGGGAGATCGGAAGCAAAAGAGAAAGAATAAATTTGGTTTGGGTCACCAAATAAGCCGATTTACCTTTCTTGTCAGTTGTTGGGTTTGCCAGATGGTCATTATTCATACATAAAGAATATCAAACAAGGGCTAGCAACTTTACGCAAGTTGATGGCTGTGTTTTTCAAGCATTAAAGCTGAAGGTTCTCAGTGATGCTCTGAAGCTCAATGATTATGACGCCGAGCCTTTGCTCGAATATTGTTACGTTTCTTTAAATTTTAGTGACCGCACTCTACATGGCATAATTGAGGCCGCAGGTCCTGGTCAAATGAATATTGATCAGTGTGCATGGGTTGCCGACGGAGATAGTCAAAGAGGGACCAGAAGTCGTAAGATGATGAATGATGTAGAGCGATAGGATTCTAGGTGAGGGACTGGAAAGGAGATGAGACAGCATTACCCACGCTTGTTCGAGGAATAACAGGTTTCGGGGACGAAAACTATATAAGGGGGTGGACTTGTAACACCCGGAAAATTTTCTAAGCAAGCCAAATAATAATAATGGGCTTAGACGAGACCTATTAATAAAAATAGGATGGTTATGGGTGTTAGACCGAGTTAACTCTTCGGGTCATGAGCTTGACGAGTTTAAGGTCCCGGGAACGCCTGATGTATATATAGACGGATCAGCTAAGCAACTCTCATTTGCACTCAACACCCAGTTTCTAGAGAGAGAGTGTAGAGAGAGAAAGTGTCGATTTGAGGCTCGGTTGATCAAGAGATCGAAGATTGGTGTTTGTGGGCTTCCAAACTACAAGAATCCAGGTAAGAAACATCATCTAATTGTTCCTTTTGATGAAAACCCGGATTCTAGTTTTGGGGTTTTTGAAAGTGGCAAGAATCGCTCAAAAACTCACGTTTTTATGTAAGAAAACATGTAAAAAGCTTAGATATAGCTTCCGGGATGATAACCCAAGGTTTGGGTGTAAAAGATCGAAGTTTTGGGTTAAAAATGGGTTGGTTCGTAATTTTCAGCTCATTCAGCGAACCTAAGTATTTATCCAGCGAACCTATGTATTCGTCCAGAGAATCTAGCAGAGAATCTAGCAGAGAATCTATCAGCGAATCTATAGATTCTCTGGTAGATTCGCTGACATTGTCATCCAACAAAAGTTGGGTGAAATTGGCAGCAAAGATGCCAGAGAATCTAGCAACGAATCTAGCAGAGAATCTATCAGCGAATCTAGCAGCGAAATTAGGCAGAAATTAACTCCTTTGAGTGTTAACTTATCTGCAGGTGGTGTAGTGCAACCATCTCTTTTAAAGCATGATTGAGAAGCTACTCATCGAGTACAGGTGAGTTCTAGGACCCCTCATTTACATGTTTTCAAACGATTTTGGGGCTGGAACACATATAAAACCCGATTTTGTAAAGTGTATGATTGACCCATTTGGGTGTAATCATTTGTAGTATGTTTAAAGTATGAATGTGGACATGTATGTGTTTGTATGATGTCCTAGTATGATTTCCCAAGGTTTAGGAGAGATAATTAGGGCTGTTGAACTCGAGGAGATGCATAGTTGAATTCTGGCCTTCGGGGGATAGTGCAGGAGTAAGTCCTGACATGGAATTTGCCATAAGTGCCTGTAGATGACTGTTGATGTAGGTTATGTGTGTATGACACCTTGCAGGCTTATAGATGGTCCTCATCAGGCATAATAGTAATGCTGCATGTTTATGCATGATACATGATATGTAAGTATGACAAGCATATAATGATATGCGAGTAAGGCTTAGGAATGATGATAATGATATTACATGTTTGTGCATATGTATGACATGTGTGTATGACGCCTTGCATGATGATGTAGGAATGATATGTGTGTGTGACGCCTGGTATGATGATGTATGAATGGTATGTGTGTTCCTTACGATAATGTACGTATATCTTTCCATAAAACTTTACATATTATGATGACAAATAAACGAAGTATTATGTAACGTAAAGTGAAAGATAATGAAAAAGGAACATGACGATGAGTGCATGTATTAATGAATATGTGAAAAAGGAATATGATGACGAATACATGCATTAACGAACGAATGAAAGAAGTCTTGTAAGCATTGGATAAGGTAAACGGGTCCTTCTTGGTGATTGACCTTATGTATGGTGCCCCTACCGCTTACCTCTAGTGCCGTGGCATACGCTTTGTTGTTCATTTAATGACCTCGGCCCGGTAGCTAGGACTGATCGAGGTATAGCATATGGTAGTGGTACAAAAGATATCCAATGTGCAAGAAAAGATGAAACGGGATCCTTGTCATTCGACCACAGTAATGATGTGATAGCTCCCGTTGGTACATGTGAAAGGACTGTTGAGGCTTAGAACATGAGGACGATAGTGTTGCATGTATATGCTTGAGGTATGTATGTTAAGTATGATGTTGCCATAATAGATGGTGAATACTGATGATTTGTAAATGCCGATGTTCCTTGCTTCGATGTATGTTTATCCTTCCGTATCTTTACGTGTATTGTTTATGAACGAATGAAAAGTATTAATAACGTAAGGTGAAAGATAATAAAAGAGAAATACTATGATTGAATGAATCATTTATGAACGAATGAAGACGTGAGAGACTTGCAAGCGAAGTGTACCAAAGTGCACGGCTCTATATGCCCCAAGCTCAACCGTGTGAGGTTCAGCTAATCTTTAAGGGTGCACGTAGAGGTTCCAGTCTTGTGACTGACCTTCGGTGTGGTACATGGTGTATAGTAGGTACCCATATGGTGGGGGTGTAGTATGTCACAAGTACCCACATAGTGGGGGTGTAGTATGTCATAGTTACCCACTTCAGTAGGGGTGATGTTACCCACTTCGGTGGGGTGTAGTTACCCACTTCGGTGGGGGTGATGTTACCCACTTCGGTGGGGGTGTAGTTACCCACTTCGGTGGGGGTGATGTTACCCACTTCGGTGGGGGTGTAGTTACCCACTTCGGTGGGGGTGATGTTACCCACTTCGGTGGGGGTGTAGTTACCCACTTCGGTGGGGGTGATGTTACCCACTTCGGTGGGGGTGTAGTTACCCACTTCGGTGGGGGTGATGTTACCCACTTCAGTGGGGGTGTAGTTACCCACTTCGGTGGGGGTGATGTTACCCACTTCGGTGGGGGTGTAGTTACCCACTTCGGTGGGGGTGATGTTACCCATTTTGGTGGGGGTGTTGTTACTCGAGTTATGTTTAACTTCGGGGGTGTGGCATAAAGCCAAGCATAGTTATGAGGTGAGTGACTTTGTGTCGCAACAGACTCGGATGGAGTTCAATCTCTGTGATTGACTCGTATGGGATTTTGTCGCGTATCCTGGCACAGTTGCAGTCTTCAGACATGAGTTGGGGGTATCGCGTGAGTTGATGAATGAGAGAGAGATAATTGTGAAAGAAAGAAAGTATGAGACAAACGAAAGATAATGAAGTAATGAAAGCTAAGGAACGAACGAATGAAAATAATGAATGGGAGGAACATAGTGATAACGTATGGAACGGGATCCTTATCACTCGACCTCAGTAATCATGGCTGTGTGCCATGAAGAGGGTAAAGTGTGACCGGATCCAGATCGAAGTAAAAAGATAGAGAATTCATGAAAGATAAAGATAGATAATGAACGAATGACAGACAGAGGATGTATGAAAGTAATGAACGTACGAATGAATGTATTAAACGTAAGGATGAACGTAATGTACGTATGAACGAAGGTAACGGATGTACGAAAGAAAGAAAGAAACGTACGAGCGAAAGAAAGAGTCTATGAACGAACGTGAATGTTAACGATGAACGGTACACGAATGAAAGCTAACGAATGAATGATGAAGATAATAATAATATTATCTACGTGTATGTATGTTGCGTGATCGTATGTATGTAAAGAAACGGTTTTAAAGGAAAGAAAAGTATGTTTTTGATATAAAACTAGAACTCACTCAGCAACGCTGACTTTGATGTGTTTCCAGTTGGCAGGTATGTTGCTGAGGATGGCACAGGGCGACTACTTAGTTTCGTTAAGAATGGCATCCATATTTTGACATGTCATTGTATTTTGAAATGAAAAAGAATGTTGTAAAGTTATGAAATGACATGTTTTAGTTATTAAGGAAAGTTTTAAATTCCGCTGCAAGATAAATGTACGTTTTAAAATGTTTTATGCGCGATGAATGACCAACTGTGAGGTGCCCGGGAACGGGGCCTTACACTATGTTATGCACTAAAATATGTATCCATATACATGATTTCAAGAACAAAATGAACCCTTTTTATAACCTTAAAGTTCTGGCCAACATGAACCAAAACATTAGGGTTATGTCTAAAACAACACAATCATCCATTCGATATCATCCTTTCAAGATTTAATCATAAGCATGTAAGATGTAACCTTGAAAGGTTGGGGTATCATCATATCATCACAAAACAGCCCCTATTAGGTTGTTTAAGTCCCATAAAACCTATTTTATAAGGACAAAAGAAGCTAGCCATCCACATATCCGGCTCTAGATGCCAATATTGGGTTTGTTGGACCTTAATCAAAGTTGTTTAACCATTTAAACATGAAAAACGCAGCGGATTTAAGCCTTAATATATTGATTAATAATCTGAAAATTAAGGTTTATAACTTAATATGAACAAACCCAAGAACATAGGATCGAATATATGTGTTTGAACTAGTTATCAAGATGAAACAAACAACTAAAACAACACAATGGAACTACCTTCCAAAAGCTATCAAAATCGTGGATTTGGATGAAGATGATGATGTTCTTGAATGATCAAAACACCAAGGTAGATGTCCTCAAGCTTGCATACCCACAAGTGTAAAGCAAACACCTCTTTTGTTAGGAATTGGACACCAAAGATCGAACCAAGGAGCAGCTGAAAAATGATTTTTCAGCCTTGTTTTTCTTCAAAAAGGTAGAGAGAAAAAGGGTTTTTTGGTTCTTTGCATGTATGAGATTGATGGTAGGTGAAGTGGCTTGAATGAACTAATAAAGAGCGTTGTTCCCAAGCAACACAAATGACCAAAAATGCCCTCTCAAAGGGCTGCCGAAAATTTTGGTCTTAAATGGGTTTCCCACCCATTTTAAAATACCCTATTATTAGTTAATTAGTTCACTAATAAGTTATATAATTAACCTTTGAATTATAAAACTTATACACACTTCTATTATTTGATGTTATTTAACCCACTTAAATAACATTATCAAATAATATTCTTGAACAAAATATCCTTATAAGTTGTTCCATCTCATATGCAACTTATTTAGAAAACCCATTTTTTCTAAATTGGTGTTGATATTTAATTGCATGATCATATCATCAATTAAATATTAATTGGTTTTTGCTAAACTTGTTATTGGGTATGACCCGACTTGGATCATGACGTATTAACCACATCAATATTCTATGTGTCTTGGGCATAAAGAATCCAATATAGCACATAAGTATACATCACAATAGAGTTTTGTATATGCATATGCATGTCTATAAACAAAATAACCAGATTATATTACATATATCACATACATCACATAGGTATTAGTATACTCATAACAATCAGTAATAATGCATACCTCACATAAGCAATAAAGCATACGTCAGAAAAGCAAACACAACATCATTGAAACAAATTTGAGGCCGATAAATTTTACTACGATATTAGGCAAGGAATAAAGCAGATAAAGTTTACTATGATATTGGCAATAATAATAGGGCAGTTTACACTAAGGCTTCACCTACATTGGAAAAATAACGTTACCCTAAACATACATGCGGACTATCACATCAAGGCCCACTAATAGTCCCTAACCTTAATTCTACGCCTCCACTCACTCCTACCCTTGACCATGTGCTCGGAGAGGTGCAACTCTACCATATCCTGGCTAATCATCTCATCCCAGGTCAACTTAGGTCTTCCTCTACTTCTCTTACCATCTAAGATGACACGCTTTACTGCTGTAACTGGTGTTGACATCGGTCTCCTCTTCACGTGCCCAAACCATCTCAATCTTCCCTCTTATATTTTGTCCGTGATACAAGCCACCTGTAGCCTCTACTGGAAGACGTCATTTCTTATTCGATCTAGCCTCGTGTGTCCACACATCCACCTTAGCATTTGCATTTTTGCGACCTCTATTTGTCTCTCATGCGATTTTCTCATGGCCCAGCTGTCTATTTTATATAACATAGCCGGATGAACTGTCACTCTATATAGTTTACCCTTTAGTCATGCAAGGAACCTCTTGTCACATAAGATCCATGATGTCGCTTTCCACTTGCACTATCCTACCTGAACACGATGGGCTACATCACTGTGTGTCTCTCTGTCTTCTAGGACGTACTAGCCTAGATATTTGAACCTACACGTTTGTAGGACTGCCAAGCCCTGAATAGTAATTTGGGTGTCCTCTTCATTCGCTCCACTGAAGTTACAGTGCATGTATTCTATCTTAGAGCGCCTTATCCTTAAACCTTTGCCCTCAAGTGTCGCTCTCCACTGTTCTAACCTCTCGGTCAGTGCCCTTTTAGATTATGATATTAACATAATATTGTATGCAAATAGCATGCACCATGGGACAGGCTCCTGTATAGACTTAACCATCTCATCTAACACTACTGTGAAGAGAAATGTGCTTAATGCTTATCCTTGGTTGAGTCCCACTTCCACTGGAAAGAATTTTGTGTCTCTGACTGGAGCTCGCACACACATTTTTGCCTATTTATTCATATCCTTGATTATTCTGATATATCTCTCTTATACCCTTCTATCCCATAGACTTTTCCAGATGAGTTGTCCCAGTACACTATCATAGGCTTTTTCTAGGTCAATAAAGACCATATGAAGTCCCTCTTCTTTTCTCTATATTTCTCCATTACCCTCCTTATGATGTGTATGGCTTCTATTATAGAGCGCCCTGGCATAAATCCAAAGTGGTTTCTCGCTATGTGAGTTTCACGTCTAATTTTCATGTCTATAATACTTTCCCATAGTTTCATCGTATGGCTAAAGTGCTTTACTACCCTGTAATTTATGCAACACTGAGCATCTCCTTTTTCTTACATATGGGGACTATAACACTGCTCCTCCACTGATCTGGCATCTTCCCAGTGTTGATGATAATGTTGAATAGCTCTGTTAACCATTCCAGTCCCTCTTCTCCCAGGCACATCAACACATCAATCGGTATGTTATCTAGCCCCAGCGCTTTCGCCCATCCATTTTCTTAAGCGCTCGCGTAACTTCCTCTATTGTGATGTTTCTATAATAACACTTATTTTGTTGCATTGTTCGGGTTGTTTGATCGATCTATGTTTGTTGATTGGGGTTCATTACATTGAAGAGGTTATGGAAATAAGCTTTCCATCTTACCTTGATGTCCCTTTTTTTCACCAAGACCTTTCCATCCTCAGCCTTTATACATTTCACCATTCCCAAGTCCTGTCTTCTATGTTCTCTAGCTTTGGCAATCTTAAACATGTCATATTCTCCTTCTTTCATCTCTGGTCTCTTGTACATCCTCTCAAAAGCTATGTTCTTTGCCTCTGACATTGACTTTTCTACCTCTCGTTTGGCCTTCTTGTAGTTATCTTTTAGTTGTGTTCGTTCTTCCTTATTATTACAACGTAAAAGCTCTTTAAAGCGTTGTTGTTTAATTCTTATTCTCTCTTGTACGTCTTCATTCCACCACTAGGATTCCTTATGACCGACTGTCCTACCTGTTGTAACTCCAAGCATTTCTGTAGCTGTGTGTATGACTGTAGTGGCCATGCCCTCCCACTTTTGGTTTGCGTCTTCCTCTGGCCCAGTCTGGGTCATTGGTATGCCCTTATCTCTAAAGATGGTAATCTTCTAGTCTTTCAGTTGTCCCCATCTAATCGTAGGTCTACTTCTCTTTGGTGCTTCGACAATTGCTCTTTTCAGGCGTATATCGCCACCAACATATGATGTTGGGTCACTAAACATTTTATTTTAGTACCCACCCAAGTAAACTGCCCAACACCCCTATACCAATTATTAAAAGTATTCATGTATACCAACATCTATGTGATAAGGTAGCCACTCTGATATGATTCTTACAATGTATCTATAGGCTGATGCCATCAAACAGTCTTTAAAAGTTTATAGTTAAATGGTAATCATCATTACTAGCAAACATGTTTTTCTATAAGATCTTAGTGACAACTTGTAAGGCCCCGTTCCCGGAGACCTCACAGTTGGTCATTCACAGCACTAAACATACTAATATAATACATTTCATAAAACATTGCAACGAAAGTCATTATCAAAAACCATTCATTTTATTATTAATTACTGTTATTATGCAATACAACATTGTTTAAACCATAAAAGACAACATTTTTTAATTGCATTACAGAACAACAATAACAATATGTATGAATGGATGCCAGTCTTGCCCAACAAGTAGCTTCCCCTATGCCGTCGCACCCATTACCTACCAACTGAAAATGCATAAAAGTCAGCGTTGCTGAGTGAGTTCTAGTTTTATAAGTATCCAAATACTTTATACGTTTCATATGTAAAAATACTCTTTTCCTTAAACTACTCTTCTTTACTTTCACACATGTTCATTCATTTTCACACGTATTCGTTCGTTTCGTACTTTATCCTTTCGTTTGTTTCGTACTTTATTATTATCTTTCAGTGAGTCTAGACCCTGTCAGGGTTATCCCCCATCTTGGCATGAAGCCACGATCTCCGGGGTTGAATGACAAGGATCCCGTTTCGTACTATGGGTCCAGTCACCTAGACTACCCCCCTATGTGGGAATCCTCATGGGTTAAAAATCGCACGTTACAAGACACACAGTTGAGCTAACAACTCTCAAAGAGTTGTGATCCTCCTTCAGATCTACATGCAAGCCTTTTCTTTTTTTTTCATTACGTTTCACTTTTCATTTTTGTTATCTTTCTCTTTATTACGTTATACTTTACGCTCATTCACACATTCATCATACTACGTAAAGTAATAACATAATACTTAACGTATATTATATTATAATATAATATGTTTTGAAAACTAATAAAAGATAACAATTTATACACATATGCATACCATACATTCATCATAACATCATGCATATACTATCCATAAACTCTCACTTATTCATGCCTAAAATGGTCCAAAACAGTCCATAAGTCAAACTAGGGTCAAACCCTAAAATACTATTTTTCTTAAAAATTCAGAAAAATTTTCAAAGTGTTGGGCACATGAGAACTATTTAGGCGCATGAGAACTGTTTAGGCGTTTCTCCACTATGCAGGCGCATGAGCCTTTACTTAATCATTTCTCACTTAGACGCATGAACTGTTTAGGCGCACCAACCTACACTTAGAAATTTCTAAGGCAATTCTAGGCGCATGAGCTACTATTCAGGCGCATCAACTTACTTAAAAATTTTCTAAGCTAAATACTAGGCGCATGGGCTCTGTTTGGGCGCATGTGCACCTACTTACACGTTTCTAAGTTGTTTTTCAATCCCAAACATTACTACAACCTGCTCTAAACTTGTTACACCCATTCTAAGCTTCAAACAAGCACTTACAACCATAACACATCAACACATAATAATAAAACATATGTGTGTACATACAAAGTAATTATAAAACCATTTTAATGCATTTTCAGCCCTAAAAGAGTTAAAACGTGTAAAAGTCGAGGTCTAGAAACCCACCTTAGTTGCTTTCAAATATAACCTCTTTGAACTTGAACTTTCAAAGGTTTCTAACACCTAGACATGCCAAAACACACAATCATGCACATATACACACATAAGACAGGTAGAATTCGGTTTCATGGCCAAAAATCCATAAGAACCAAACCAAAACTCATAAAACACTTACCAATACGAATTCAGCCCCGTTTTCTCCTTGAAAACCCGAGAGAACTTCACCTTTTTTTCTTCTTGCTTTTTCAGTCGAAAAGCAGGAGTTTGGTGTATATACATGGGCGACCATACTCAAAATATAATAAAATATTTAAGTTTTTTCCTTTTTTACTCTTAGCCCCCTTCACTTTGGCTTCTTTTCTTTTCTTACTAAATACCTTTTTTTTCCTTTTTCTTATTTCTTTTCTTTTATTTTAACTAACCAAAATTTCCGGGTGTTACAAGTCCACCCTCTTAAAGAGGTTTATCCCCGAAACTTGTCACTCTTCGAATAACTGTGGGTAATGCTGTCTCATCTCTTCTTCAGTCTCCCAAATAGACTCTGAACCCTTTCGGTGTTTCCACTGCACACGCACCAATGGAACCACTTTATTCATTAATCTCTTCTCCTTTCGATTGATGATTGCCACTGGTTGCTCAATGTAATTGAGTCGTTCATCCACTTCGATATCGTCCAGTGGTACAATCATGTTGCTGTCAGCTTAGCATTTCCTAAGATGGGATACATGGAATGTGGGGTGAATTCCACTTATCTTCTGGCAATTCTAACCGATAGGCCACCTCTCCTACTCGTGCGATGATTCGGAAAGGTCCCATATACCTCGGTCTTAGCTTACCCCGCTTCCTGAACCGAATGATTCCCTTCCAGTGAGACCTTCAACATAACTCGGTTACCCACCTTGAATTCGATCGGTTTACGCTTCTTATCACCGTACTACTTTTGCCTATCTTTTGCCGGCTTCATAAAGGCCTTAATCTTTTCCAACTTCTCCGTTGCAGCTTCGATCACCTCAATGCTTCCTAACTCTTTCTGTCTAATGTCACCCCAACATACGGGTGTCCTACATCTCCTACCGTATAGCATCTCGTAAGGTGGCATACCGATGCTGGCATGATAGCTGTTATTATACGAGAATTCAGCTAACGGTAAGTGATCATCCCAACTTCCTCCAAAATCGATCACGCCTGCTCGAAGCATATCCTCGAGCATCTGAATCGTTCTCTCAGACTGACCATCTGTCAGAGGATGATAGGCCGTGCTAATATGTAGTCTTGTCCCCATCGCATCATGAAATCTTTTCCAAAACTTTGATGTGAATCGGATGTCGCGATCCGACATGATAGACACCGGCATACCGTGACAAGCTACAATCTCTTAAATGAACAGATCTGCCAATCCTTCAGAAGAATACGTCTCGCGGATCGGTAGGAAGTGAGCACTCTTCGTCAATCGATGAACAATCACCCATATAGTATCGCACCTTCCCACCGTACTCGGTAGCTTAGTAATGAAATCCATGGTAATGTGCTCCCACTTTCATTCGGGTATATCCAACGGTTGGATCTTCCCGTATAGTTTCTGATGTTCTGCCTTCATTTGCAAACAAGTAAGGCACTTGTTCACGTACTCCACTACTCGCGCTTCATACCCGACCACCAATAATCTTTCTTCATATCATGATACATCTCCGTGGCATCGGGATGAATCGAGTATTGAGTCTTATGTGCTTCGTCCATAATCTGCCCCCGTAGGTCTCCGTAACGAGGGATCCATATCCGTCCGTTTTGGGTCTTAACACCGAGAGTGTTTTCACCCAATTTTGTGATTAGACCTCTTATTTTGCTCGGGATTAAGGCAATCTTCTTTCAACACCTCATCTTGAAAATCTTTTAGTTGGGTCATCACATCAGCGGTCATAACCAACTGATAAGCTTTCACCCGTATCAGCTAGGATCCTTCCTTTCAGCTAAGGGCATCGGCCATAACGTGAGCCTTACCCGGATGATAATGGATCTCACAATCATAATCCTTGATAAGCTCTATCTCCTCTATCTCATAATCCTTGATAAGCTCTAACTATCTCCTCTATCTCATGTTGAGATCCTTCTGCTCGAAGAAGTGCTTCAAGCTCTTGTGGTCGGTGAAGATGGTGCACTTCGTCCCGCATAAGTAGTGCCTCCAAATCTTCAATGCAAAGACCACCGCCGTGAGCTCTAAGTCATGAGTAGGGTAGTTGACTTCATGGGTTTTCAGCTGTCGGGATGCGTAGGATATTGCTCTTCCTCGTTGCATCAGCACGCAACCCAGTCCCGAATAAGAAGCATCTGGATACACCACTAAGTCTTCACTCCCTTCAGGTAATGTCAAGATAGGAGCTTAAGTTAATCTCGCTTTAACTCCTCGAAAGCATCCTCCTGTTCTCGACCCCACACAAGCTTCACATCTTTACGAGTTAACTTAGTCAAAGGTGAGGCTATCTAAAAAAGTCCTGGATAAACCTCTTGTAATAACCCGCCGAACCCAAGAAGTTGCGAATCTCGGATGGCGTCTTTGGAGACTTCCATTGCATCAATGCCTAAACCTTTGCCGGGTCCACCATGATTCCCTCGGAACTCACCACGTGACCCAAAAACTGAACCTCGCGTAACCAAAAAGCACACTTGGAGAATTTAGCATATAACTACTCTCTTCTAAGTGTCTCCAACAGCTCGCGTATGTGGTTAGCATGTTCTCCCTCACTCTTCGAATAAATCAGGATATCATCAATAAACACTGTCACACCCTCAAATTCCGGGTCTGGAATCTATCACGGAGGGGTGAACAAACAGGATCGAACACAGTAGTCACACATGAGATGCAATTATCTATATGACAGTTTTTAGATAATCATTACAATAATTATTCAGAGTAATATTATGCGTAGCGGAAGTAAATATAGATTGTTTCAGGACAACATGTCTAAATCATATTTCAGATAATAATCAATAGGTATCTTGAGCTCTTATATGATCCTACGTGCATATCCATAAGCTCCTAGTAGATACCTGAGAATACATGTAAATCAAGTGTCAACACAGGGTTGGTGAGTTCACAGGTAAGTAAAACATAGTGATAAATCATCAATTATCATCAAATAGGATTTATAGAAAAAGTGTGAGTTTAATTTACTCACCGGTATATGAATAGCCTGTCGGAACCCTTTTTAATAAGGTGAACCCGCTATCCCACATACCTACTAAGTACAAGCCCAACAAATCCTTCACATTGAATTTGTCCATGTCACTTAGTTTATTATCCTTTTATGTGTATATTATATTTTCATAATAATTTCAAATCAGAGGGAGCAAATCCTCCTTTACATTTATCCTCATATGGGTTGTAACTGGAACTATAATGCAAACTATATAAAGTGCACATCTGCCTTCTCACTACAGAAACAGTCATCCCAAATGACAACAAGATCTTGTGCATCTGATATGGATCACATGTCCATACCTTTGTGGGGGTAAGTCACTCCCCGATAGTACTATCCAAAAGATCCCTGCTTATTTATAGTCCAGTATACAGAGAAGGATTTTCATAGTAACCATATGTAATCATAAATGTGATTAAATTATTATTTAACATAATACACAAATAATTTGTAATTTCAATTACAACATGTATTCCAGCCCCAAAATATTTAAATGATTAAAAAGGGAATAGTTATGAACTCACCTCAGTCTTTGGGTAGTGTTGACAACCTAGTAAATTCCTGTTAAGGTATTATAATTTCACGTAAGCAAACAGATACAAACCCAAAACCTAAATAAGTTAGATCTTGAACCTGGCGTCCAATTGATCTAGGGTTTGGTTTTCTGGGATTTGTTATAAACATTAAATCATTTAATTATTTTTGTTAATAATTAATGATTTATATAAAATTTAATTAGTTTAATAATGATTTTGACATATCATTATATTCTAATTAAACTATAGACGTTATATAAACATATAAGTTTATATTTAATTTTTATAAGATTTTATAAACATTTAAATTTATAAAATCTAATTCGTATTTATATTATCAAAATAAATCCCTAAATAATATAATATCCATTAATAATTTGATTGTTTTAATTTATATTTAAAAACCCATTTTTGTATGGATAACAATTTATAATACATGTAATAATTTATAATACATGTAATAATTATTTACATAAATAATTAGGTTTTTAAATAATTGAATTTCTACAATTTTTATGATTTATCATTAATTAAAAATGATATGGTGTTCAATTAATGAATTAATACTTTAAATCATAATTTAAAGTCTATTTTTATAAAAATAGTTATTTATAATATTTTTAAATTAATATTTTATAAATTTTATTTAAAGTATTTTAATTAAATAATTTACAGAAAAATATTTAATGGTGTTAAAAATAACAGAAGCTTTTAAAAATTATTTTTATAATTTTAATAATTTTTATATATTTTTAAATAGCCTAAAAGGCTTAAAAACATAATTAGGAGGGGGCCGGGTTCGAACCCGCGACCTCCTCCCCATCGCCCCAACACCCGAACCAGTGAGCCAAGGCTCCAATCGTAACAGAACCCCATCCCAATTCCTTTTAACATCTCAACCCAGTTTCCCCCAAATCACATAAACCCTAAATCGATCTTGTATCAAATTGATCCACCAATCGATTTTGATAATGAAATTAAGCATAGGGCTTTTAATCCCTGCATGAAAACGAGTTTGTTGCTATGTTCAATTACCTGTTTAGTTATTCAGAATGTCGAGAACAATCCAAGAACAGGTCGCGACCAATGTGGCACTGATTTGGAACTCAAACGATGATGTTATTCGAATTAACTTCACAGGAAGTTTGAAATGACACCAATGATCAAAAGCCCTCTGGAAATTTCGAGGTTTGAGGCTTTGATGATGATGTTCGACTAGTTGCAGGTCGCGGAGAAAGAAGAGGATCAAATTCGATGAAGGTGTTTGTTTCAGGTGTAATTCGAAGTGTATACCGATTACTAGTATTTATAGCATTGTGTGTAGGTGGTTAATTCGATTATTATTTAGTTTCTTGTGCGATTCGGAGTTGTAAAGGAGCCGACAATGATCACGAGAGGTTTAGATCGCACTATCAATTTGATTCTCAAATTATTGTGGGTCATTGTGTTCGAAACACTCACGGGGATGTGTTGGTAGCTTTAATTCGATTAAAAACCGTGTATTTTTGGTGTTTGTGTTGGCCGGATCGTCGCCGGGGATGGCGCCGGAACAGTGGTCGCCGGCGAGGGGGTGTTTGGGTTTATTTTAATTACAGAATGGCCCCTCGAGTTTTCTGTTTTGTTTATTTCATGTTTTAACTTTTTAAAACATGTTTTGAAAATTACAAAACTAGTCCCTGGACTATTTAATTACTTAATTAATTTTTGTAAATACTAATATTTTCATTATTATTATTATTTTCATTACTAACATTATTATTTTTTTATGATATTATTATTATTATTATTATTATCATTATTTTGATAATAATATCATTATTATTATAATTATTATTATTATCATTATTTGTAATAATAATAATATCATTATTATTATTATTATTATTATTATCATTATTCGTAATAATAACATCATTATTATTATTATTATTATCATTATTTTTATTATTATTAATATTAATATTAATAATAATAAAAATATAAAAATAAATCATAAATTCACATAAAAATCTTATATTAATTCACGGAAAATTTCGGGTTGTCACATCATCCCCCTGTTAGAGGAATTTTCGTCCCGAAAATTAAGATGTACTAGTAATATTTTTGAACAGATTAGGATATTTGCGCATCATTTCGTCCTCTCGTTCCCAAGTGAACTCAGGACCACGTCGGGAGTTCCACCGAACTCTGACAATCGGAATCTTGCTATGCTTAAGTTGTTTAACTTCTTTATCCATGATTTCAACTGGTTCCTCGATAAACCTGAGTTTCTCATCTACTTGTAGTTCCTCTAAAGGCACAACAAGTGATTCATCGGATAAACACTTCCTTAGATTGGATACGTGAAAAACATTATGCACACCACCAAGTTCAGCAGGTAGATTTAATTCATAGGCTACTGGGCCGATCCTTCTGACAATTTCAAAAGGTCCCACGTAGCGAGGGTTCAATTTCCCCCGTTTTCCAAAGCGTATAACTCCCTTCCAGGGAGATACCTTTAGCAAAACTTTATCTCCTTCCTGAAATTCCAGTGGCTTGCGGCGTTTATCAGCATAGCTTTTCTGGCGATCCCTGGCAGCAGCCATGCGTTCTCTTATCTGGACAATTTTCTCATGAGTTTCAAAGATCAACTCTGGACCAGTAAGTTGACTATCTCCAACTTCTGCCCAGCAAAGCGGTGATCTACATTTACGTCCATATAAGGCCTCGAATGGTGCCGCCTTGATGCTCGAATGATAGCTATTGTTATATGAGAACTCTACCAAAGGTAAATGACCTTCCCAGTTCTTTCCAAAGTCAATAACACAAGCCCTAAGCATATCCTCAAGAGTCTGTATGGTTCTTTCACTTTGACCATCAGTTTGAGGGTGATAGGCTGTGCTCATATCTAGGCGAGTGCCTAGAGCTTTCTGAAGCTTACCCCAGAAGATTGATGTAAACCGTGCATCACGATCAGAGATAATAGACACTGGCACTCCGTGTCTAGAGATAATTTCTTTGATGTACACCCTTGCAAGCTTCTCCATCTTGTCTTTCTCACGGATGGGTATGAAATGAGCGGATTTGGTGAGACGGTCAATGATAACCCAAATAGTGTCATTGCCCGTTTGGGACTTGGGTAAACCAGTGACGAAATCCATGGTTATCATTTCCCACTTCCACACGGGAATTTCTGGTTGGGTCAACATTCCTGAAGGCTTTTGGTATTCGACCTTGACTTTAGAACAAGTCAAGCACTTTGAGACATAGGTCGCAATATCTGCCTTCATTCTTGGCCACCAATAAACAAGCTTCAAGTCGTAATACATCTTATCCGCACCTGGGTGGATAGAGTACCTAGACTTGTGGGCTTCATCCATGATCAAGCTTCTCAGATTCCCGTATAGGGGTACCCAAATCCTTCCTGCTATAAAGCGTATCCCATCCGAATGAACTTCAAACTGTTGGTCTAGCCCTCGAAGGTTTTCATCTTTAATGTTCTCTTCTTTCAGGGCTTCAGTCTGAGCCTTCAAGATTTGTGCCGGCAGGTTGCTTTGAATGGTAAGTTGTAGAGCTCGCACTCTACGAGGTTTCACATGTTCTTTCCTACTCAAAGCATCAGCCACAATATTTGCTTTACCAGGATGGTACTTGATGGCACAATCATAATCGTTTAGTAGTTCAAGCCATCTCCTCTGCCTCATGTTCAGCTCCTTTTGATTATACAGGTGTTGAAGACTCTTGTGGTCGGTATAAATAGTGCACTTAGTACCGTACAAGTAATGTCTCCATAATTTAAGAGCAAACACAACAGCTCCCAGTTCTAGGTCATGAGTAGCATAGTTCTTCTCATGAGACTTTAACTGTCTGGAGGCATAGGCTATGACTTTGTCACGTTGCATCAAAACACATCCCAGTCCCTGAACAGAAGCATCACAGTAGACTACAAAGTCTTCAATACCGTCGGGTAGGGACAAAATAGGTGCACTGCACAACTTCTGTTTCAGTGTTTGGAAAGCAGCCTCTTGCTTGAATCCCCAATGATATGCTACCCCCTTTTGGGTAAGCATAGTCAATGGTTGAGCTATCTTGGAGAATCCCTCGATAAATCTCCTATAATAGCGGCTAGTCCCAGAAATTGTCTAATTTCCGTTGGATTAGAAGGTGTAGGCCAACTTTTGATGGATTCAATTTTAGCTGGGTCTACATGAATTCCATTAGCATCAATCACATGACCAAGGAATTGAACTTCTTTAAGCCAGAAATCACATTTCGAGAACTTAGCATAAAGCTCCTCTCTCTTTAGTAGTTCAAGGATCAATCTCAGATGTTCTTCATGCTCCTGCTCATTTTTGGAATAGATCAAGATGTCATCAATGAAGACAATGACAAACTTGTCTAGATAAGGCTTGCATACACGATTCATGAGATCCATGAATACAGCAGGTGCATTTGTTAGCCCAAATGGCATGACTGTGAACTCAAAGTGACCGTATCGAGTTCTGAAAGCCGTCTTCATAATATCTTCATCTCTGACTCTCAGCTGATGATAGCCGCTTCTAAGATCTATCGTGGAGTAAATGCTCGAACCTTGCAGTTGGTCGAATAAGTCGTCAATACGTGGCAAGGGATAACGGTTCTTGATCGTCACTTTGTTCAGTTCCCGATAGTCAATGCACATTCTGAAAGTTCCGTCTTTCTTCTTCACAAATAACACTGGTGCTCCCCATGGTGACGAGCTAGGTCGGATGAATCCTTTATCAAGGAGTTCCCTAAGCTGGTCAGATAGTTCTTTTAATTCAGAAGGTGCGAGACGGTATGGTGCCCGAGCTATAGGTGTAGCTCCAGGTACTAACTCGATTGAAAACTCGACCTCTCTTTTAGGGGGCAACCCAGGCAGTTCGTCAGGAAACACTTCAGGAAATTCCCTGACGACGGGTACATCTTCAATCTTCCTTTCCTTCTTATCTTTGTCAGTGACTAGGGCTAGGATAGCAGTATGTCCTTTTCGAAGACACTTTTGAGCCTTCAAATAAGAAATAACTCCCATCACAACACCAGTTTTATCTCCCTCCACACACAGGACTTCATCATTTGGTAGGGGGATACGAATCATTTTGTCTTTACAGATAATTTCTGCAGAGTTTTTGGATAGCCAATCCATACCAACTACCACATCGAAGCTTCCCAAAGTAATGGGCATGAGGTCTATTGGTAGGATATGACCTGATAAATCTAGTGTACAGTTTTTCAGGATTTGTGATGCGGTCAAGGATTTGCCATTTGCTACTTCTACAACATATGGCTCATCTAGGGGTACAGGGTTTACATTCAGGTGATTATAGAAAGTATTAGATACGAAGCTTCTATCAGCTCCCGTGTCAAATAATACTATAGCATAAACATTATTCACCAAAAATTTTCCCATAATAACGTTAGGGTCTTTTAGAGCCTCACCTTTGCCAATCACGAAGGCTCTGCCCTTGGCTGTATCTTTCTTTTCTCCAGTGCAGTCTTTAGCAATATGGCCCTTTTCTCCACATCTGAAACAAATAACTTCCTTCTTTCCACCATTCTGCTGATTACCATCCTTCTTTCCTTGGTCTTGAGTCTTGGTTCTACATTCAGGAGCAGTGTGCCCCTCTTGTTGCATTTGTAGCAGATGATTGCGGTACACTTGCCATGATGACGCTTACCACACCTCTGACATCTAGGCGGAATGCCCTGATTGTCTTGGTGCTTTTTCTGATCTTGCTTCTTGCTTGTACCTTGACTCTCACCATCTTTAGCATCTTCAAACTTTCTCTTCCCCGAGCTTTCAGCAGCAACACCCTTACCCTTGTTTCTTGGTGGTAACTTCCCCTGAGCCACAGCCTCATTAGTCAGCTTGTGAGCTATCCTAATGGCCTGTTGGATTGAAGTTGGGTTGGAGGAAGTGACCATAGATTGAATGACCGGAGACAGTCCACGGATGTAGCCTTCAATTCTTCTGTGAGCAGGCTCCATCATATGAGGACACAAAGTTGCGTACTCATGATTTTCGGTGGTATACTTTTCAATTTCAGATCCCACCATTTTGTGGTTCCAGCATTCGGTTTCAAACCTTTGTACTTCTTCTCTTGGGCAGAATTCTTCCATCATCAGCTGTTTGAATTCCTCCCAATCCATGGCATTGGCTAGGGAGAGAGTAAGTCTTGAAACTTCTGTCTTCCAGAACGAGAGTGCAGCTCCACTCAAGGCTCCGGAGGCATACTTGGTCCTACTCTCATCGGGACATTCAGATATAGCGAAGATGGATTCACATTTCTCGAACCACCTTATAGCCCAATGGCCCCTTCTGCCCCAGTGAAGATATCTGGCTTGCAGTCTAGGAACTTTTTATACGAATAGTGATGACCATTCTGAGCAGCCTGAGTGGCTAGGGCTGCAGCAACACCTTGATTGACCAAGGCTTGTATTTCTTCAGGAGTCATCCCTATTGGGACAGTTCTTCTGGCGCGTCCTCTACCTCTGCCTCTGCCCGCTGGTGCGTCCATCTATCATGAAATTGTTTGGTGAGAATTCACACTTTGACATATTCAATAGATGCATTTTATATCAAATATTCAAAGTATGGACAATTACTGTAGGACAGATGGGAATTTAAGAAAACTGGGTTTTTCGATTAAATTCGGCAAGGCACGAGTACTAAGGAAACAAGTCTCGCTTTAGGTTAGGACAAGGTAGCTTAGATTACCAAATGGAACATATCAAGGTAATTTGACATATTTGCCTTAAGGAATTGTATAGGACTGTAGTAACTTCACGTGTTACAATAGCAGAAATCTTACTGCCAGAGTTTCGAGACCGTGAACGGATTTGACAAGAAGCCATTCTGAAAGATCATTAAGAATTTTCATGGAAATTGGGTAATACGAGTTATTCAACATGAAAACGACGGTCGAGAATTTGGCATAATAGTAATGAGATGTTCCAGATGTAATCGTTTGATTCGTAAATCAAAGCGAGTACGTTGACTAATCAAAGTATTGTGTCAATCACAACTTTGTTGAAGACATGCGTACCTATAAGCAGATACTCATCCCAAGGGTTCCCAGGTAAGGTAAACAGGTCCATCGGTTGATTTGGATATATGCGAATACCTTGCCTAGACAGAACACCCCGAGATACAGGCATCACGCTCTTCCAGCATTACATGTTTCAAGTTGTAAGACACAGACTTTGACGAGAATAAAAAAAAATTGATTTAGGCACGATGATAAGTGTAGATCCCACATGTCGTTGAGAATAAGTTTAGGAATTATCGAAAAGAGTCAAAGAGTCAAGTTATGTTTAGGAACACAACTATCTAAGTTTAAGCATATAACTTCTTAATCCTATTCTATCTCTAACTAAGGCAATTTACTTTGTGCAACTATTGTGTGTGGCTATAGGCTAGATGCAATCCCTAACTCAGTATAACCAGTGGCTCTGATACCAATCTGTCACACCCTCAAATTCCGGGTCTGGAATCTATCACGGAGGGGTGAACAAACAGGATCGAACACAGTAGTCACACATGAGATGCAATTATCTATATGACAGTTTTTAGATAATCATTACAATAATTATTCAGAGTAATATTATGCGTAGCGGAAGTAAATATAGATTGTTTCAGGACAACATGTCTAAATCATATTTCAGATAATAATCAATAGGTATCTTGAGCTCTTATATGATCCTACGTGCATATCCATAAGCTCCTAGTAGATACCTGAGAATACATGTAAATCAAGTGTCAACACAGGGTTGGTGAGTTCACAGGTAAGTAAAACATAGTGATAAATCATCAATTATCATCAAATAGGATTTATAGAAAAAGTGTGAGTTTAATTTACTCACCGGTATATGAATAGCCTGTCGGAACCCTTTTTAATAAGGTGAACCCGCTATCCCACATACCTACTAAGTACAAGCCCAACAAATCCTTCACATTGAATTTGTCCATGTCACTTAGTTTATTATCCTTTTATGTGTATATTATATTTTCATAATAATTTCAAATCAGAGGGAGCAAATCCTCCTTTACATTTATCCTCATATGGGTTGTAACTGGAACTATAATGCAAACTATATAAAGTGCACATCTGCCTTCTCACTACAGAAACAGTCATCCCAAATGACAACAAGATCTTTGTGCATCTGATATGGATCACATGTCCATACCTTTGTGGGGGTAAGTCATCCCCGATAGTACTATCCAAAAGATCCCTGCTTATTTATAGTCCAGTATACAGAGAAGGATTTTCATAGTAACCATATGTAATCATAAATGTGATTAAATTATTATTTAACATAATACACAAAATAATTTGTAATTTCAATTACAACATGTATTCAGCCCCAAAATATTTAAATGATTAAAAAGGGGAATAGTTATGAACTCACCTCAGTGTTTGGGTAGTGTTGACAACCTAGTAAATTCCTGTTAAGGTATTATAATTTCACGTAAGCAAACAGATACAAACCCAAAACCTAAATAAGTTAGATCTTGAACCTGGCGTCCAATTGATCTAGGGTTTGGTTTTCTGGGATTTGTTATAAACATTAAATCATTTAATTATTTTTGTTAATAATTAATGATTTATATAAAATTTAATTAGTTTAATAATGATTTTGACATATCATTATATTCTAATTAAACTATAGACGTTATATAAACATATAAGTTTATATTTAATTTTTATAAGATTTTATAAACATTTAAATTTATAAAATCTAATTCGTATTTATATTATCAAAATAAATCCCTAAATAATATAATATCCATTAATAATTTGATTGTTTTAATTTATATTTAAAAACCCATTTTTGTATGGATAACAATTTATAATACATGTAATAATTTATAATACATGTAATAATTATTTACATAAATAATTAGGGTTTTTAAATAATTGAATTTCTACAATTTTTATGATTTATCATTAATTAAAAATGATATGGTGTTCAATTAATAAATTAATACTTTAAATCATAATTTAAAGTCTATTTTTATAAAAATAGTTATTTATAATATTTTTAAATTAATATTTTATAAATTTTATTTAAAGTATTTTAATTAAATAATTTACAGAAAAATATTTAATGGTGTTAAAAATAACAGAAGCTTTTAAAAATTATTTTTATAATTTTTAATAATTTTTATATATTTTTAAATAGCCTAAAAGGCTTAAAAACATAATTAGGAGGGGGCCGGGTTCGAACCCGCGACCTCCTCCCCATCGCCCCAACACCCGAACCAGTGAGCCAAGGCTCCAATCGCAACAGAACCCATCCCAATTCCTTTTAACATCTCAAACCCAGTTTCCCCCAAATCACATAAACCCTAAATCGATCTTGTATCAAATTGATCCACCAATCGATTTTGATAATGAAATTAAGCATAGGGCTTTTAATCCCTGCATGAAAACGAGTTTGTTGCTATGTTCAATTACCTGTTTAGTTATTCAGAATGTCGAGAACAATCCAAGAACAGGTCGCGACCAATGTGGCACTGATTTGGAACTCAAACGATGATGTTATTCGAATTAACTTCACAGGAAGTTTGAAATGACACCAATGATCAAAAGCCCTCTGGAAATTTCGAGGTTTGAGGCTTTGATGATGATGTTCGACTAGTTGCAGGTCGCGGAGAAAGAAGAGGATCAAATTCGATGAAGGTGTTTGTTTCAGGTGTAATTCGAAGTGTATACCGATTACTAGTATTTATAGCATTGTGTGTAGGTGGTTAATTCGATTATTATTTAGTTTCTTGTGCGATTCGGAGTTGTAAAGGAGCCGACAATGATCACGAGAGGTTTAGATCGCACTATCAATTTGATTCTCAAATTATTGTGGGTCATTGTGTTCGAAACACTCACGGGGATGTGTTGGTAGTTTTAATTCGATTAAAAACCGTGTATTTTTGGTGTTTTGTGTTGCCCGGATCGTCGCCGGGGATGGCGCCGGAACAGTGGTCGCCGGCGAGGGGGTGTTTGGGTTTATTTTAATTACAGAATGGCCCCTCGAGTTTTCTGTTTTGTTTATTTCATGTTTTAACTTTTTAAAACATGTTTTGAAAATTACAAAACTAGTCCCTGGACTATTTAATTACTTAATTAATTTTTGTAAATACTAATATTTTCATTATTATTATTATTTTCATTACTAACATTATTATTTTTTTTATGATATTATTATTATTATTATTATTATCATTATTTTGATAATAATATCATTATTATTATAATTATTATTATTATCATTATTTGTAATAATAATAATATCATTATTATTATTATTATTATCATTATTCGTAATAATAACATCATTATTATTATTATTATTATCATTATTTTTATTATTATTAATATTAATATTAATAATAATAAAAATATAAAAATAAATCATAAATTCACATAAAAATCTTATATTAATTCACGGAAAATTTCGGGTTGTCACAAACACAATCACTGATTTATCTAATATCGGCCGACACACTCGGTTCATCAAATCCATAAAGGCAGCTAGCGCGTTAGTCAAACTAAAAAACATAACGAGAAACTCATAGTGTCCATAACGCGTGCGAACAGCTGTCTTAGGAATGTCCTGCTCCTTTACCTTCAACTGATGGTAACCAGATCGAAGATCTATCCGCGAGAACCAACTGGCACTTTGGAGAAAATCAAACAAGTCATCAATCCTCGGTAATGGATACTGATTCTTCACCGTCAACTTATTTAGCTCTTGGTAGTCGATGCACATCCGCATACTACCATCCTTTTTCTTTACAAACAATACCGGAGCACCCAAAAGTCGATGCACATCCGCATACTACCATCCTTTTTCTTTACAAACAATACCGGAGCACCCTAAGGAGAGATGTTCGGTCAGACAAACCCTTTATCCATAAACGCCTGCAGTTGATCCATTAGTTCCTTCATCTCGGTAGGAGCTAATCGATACGGTGATTTAGCAACGAGTTGAGCACCGGGTATTAGATCAATCTGGAACTCAATCTCATGATTCGGTGGCACACCTGGTAAATCTTCTGGGAACATGTCTGGAAAGTCACGTACCACTAGTAAATCAGACAATTGTGGTATTGACACGTCCACATCTTTCACATAGGCCAGGTAGGCACTACATCCACGTATCATACACCTTTCTGCCACCGCCATCGAAATCACCTTCGGAACCGTAGTGACGCGATCACTTTAGACCATCACTGAACTTCCATTAGGCGTAACTAATCATCCTCTTGTGACACACAATGTTTGCCTTATAGGTTGCTAGCCAATCCATCCCTAGTACTACATCAAATCCACCTAAGGCATTACATATAATTTAGCAGAAAACCTATGACATTTTAGTTCTATGGCACAGTCCTCTATCATCTCAGTAATTCTAGTGAACTTACAAATAACATTTTCTACATCAAATGGCTCGCTAATACTTCTACTACTAACAGACAACTTATCATAGAAAGTAGTAGAAATAAAACTCCTACTAGCACCAGAATCAAACAATACAGATGCACTAATCTAGTCTACTAGGAATACACCTGTCATGACATTGAGATCCGTCCTAGCCTTCTCTTTCCCCGGATCGATTCCCTCCTTTGCCCTAGAGCTCTCCACCCTTGGTTCCTTGCAGTCCCTCATCATATGCCCCTTCTTACCACAGGCATAACACTTCACCACATGATAATCCCTTGCCATGTGGCAATTCCTTCCACATTTGAAGCAGACGTTCGACGCCCACCTACATTCTCCCACATGGTTCTTCCCATACTTGCTACACACCTTTGCCCTTCCACCGGTTACGACCACTTTACGACTCTCGACCTTCATCTTTTTGGCCTTCGGAGTGAAACCATCACTACCAGAACGTTTCCCACTCCAGTTGCCCCTTATCCTTTCATCTTCCGTTACGACACTCATGACTCTAGTCACCACCACCGACAGTATCGTGTGCATGACCTGTAGCACCCCATCAATTATGGCCTCCTTCACTAAGGCCATCAGATTATGGCTCCCATCCCCACCTACATGGTGGTGAAGCCTGAGCCCTTCAGGCACTATTTCTGCATTTGAAGCCATGTCCCTCATAACACGCGACCTAGCGCCACGTCCACCACTACCTCCACCTCGAGCAACTTTCTTGAATCCTCTACCATCCATCCTATGGACTATAAGATTCAAACACTGACATAGTCATTCAAGGTAATGGCTTATTTTATATTAAGTATAGTAAGTCCCTAATTACAGTGGCCAGTTGTGATTAGCCACTTACTTTACTCTTCACCCCCAAGCATTTTCTATCCTGACTACATCAGTATCTAAATCTTCTATATCAAATAGCACACGCACGTAACTCCAATTAACTTCAAAAAGAAATACCTGATCGCACGTAGCTACTCGAACTGGCATCCTTTTCCTTTGGTCCTATTCTCAGTTTAAGATTAGGTTTTTGATGATATTTTACCCAATTCACTTAAACTTTAGCTCTGATACCAACTAGTAAGGCCCCATTCCCGGAGATCTCACAGTTGGTCATTCACAACACTAAACATACATAATATAATACATTTCATAAAACCTTGCAATGGAAGTCATTAACAAAAACCATTTATTTTATTATTAATTACTGTTATTATATAATACAACATTGTTTAAACCATAAAAGACAACATCCTTTAATTGCATTACAGAACAACAATAACACTATGTGTGAATGGATGTCATTCATGCCCGACAAGTGGCCTTCCCCTGTGTCATCCTCAGCAATCATTACCAGCCAACTGAAAATGCATAAAAGTCAGCGTTGCTGAGCGAGTTCTAGTTTTATAAGTATCCAAATACTTTATGCGTTTCATACGTAAAAATACTCTTTTCCTTAAACTACTCTTCTTTACTTTCACACATGTTCATTCATTTTTGCACATATTTGTTCATTCCGTACTTTATCCTTTCGTTCGTTTCGTACTTTATTATTATCTTTCACTGATTCTAGATCCTGTCAGTCTTTTCCCCCATCGTGTCACGAAGCCACGATCTCCGGGGTCGAATGACAAGGATCCTGTTTCGTACAATAGGTCCAGTCACCTAGACCGACCCCCTGTATTACAAGACACACAGTTGAGCTAACAACTCTCAAAGAGTTGTGATCCTCCTTTAGATCTACTTGCAAGCCTTTTCTTTTTTTTCATTACATTTCACTTTTCATCTTTGTTATCTTTCTCCTCATTACGTTATACTTTACGCTCATTCACACATTCATCATACTACGTAAAGTAATAACATAATATTTAACATATATTATATTATAATATAAATATATTTTGAAAACTAATAAAAGATAACAACTTATACACATATGCATATCATACATTCATCATAACATCATGCATATACTATTCATAAACTCTCACTTATTCATGCCTAAAATGGTCCAAAACAACCCACAAGTCAAACTAGGGTCAAACCCTAAAATACTGTTTTTCTTAAAAATTCAGAAAATTTTTCTAAGTGTTGGGCGCATGGGAACTATTTAGGTGCATGAGGACTGTTTGGGCGCTTCTCCACTATGCAGCCGCATGAGCCTTTACTTAACCATTTCTCACTTAAACGCATGAACTGTTTAGGCGCACCAACCTACACTTAGAAATTTCTAAGGCATTTCTAGGCGCATGAGCTACTATTCATGCACATCAACTTACTTAAAACTTTTCTAAGGTAAATACTAGGTGCATGGGCCGTGTTTGGGTGCATGTGCACCTACTTACATGTTTCTAAGTTGTTTTTCAGTCCCAAACATTACTACAACCTACTCAAAACTTGTTACACCATTCTAAGCTTCAAACAAGCACTTACAACCATAACACATCAATACATAAGCATAAAACCTACGTGTGTACATACATAGTAATTATAAAACCATTTTTATTGCATTTTCAGCTCTAAAAGAGTTAAAACATGTAAAAGTTAGGGTCTAGAAACTCACCTTAGCTGCTTTCAAGCTTAACCTCTTTGAACTTGAACTTTCAAAGGTTTCTAACACCTAGACATGCCAAAACACACAATCGTGCACATATACACACATAAGAACAAGTAGAATTCAGTTTCATGGTCAAAAATCCATAAGAACTGAACGAAAACTCATAAAACACTTACCAATTATGAATTCAGGCCCTTTTCTCCTTGAAAACCTGATAAAACTTCACCTTTTTCTTCTTGTTGCTTTTTCAGTTGAAAAGATAGAGTTTGGTGTATATACCTGGGCGGCCATACTCAAAATATAATAAAATATTTGAGTTTTGTCCTTTTTTACACTTAACGCCCTCCACTTTAGCTTCTTTTCATTTCTTACTAAATACCTTTCTATTCATTTTTCTTATTTCTTTTCTTTTATTCTAATTGACCAAAATATACGGGTGTTACACAACTCTTGTTATGACAACCGAAAATTCCAAGTCAACTTTCATCTATATACTAATCACTCATACATGAAACACGTGCATAATTTTGATTTACTAGGTTATCTCATCCATTAGCATAGCCCATTCATCACATAACATGAAATAGAAATATTAAATATTATCATGTGACATCCAGTAGTTTTCCGTTACCCAACTCTGTTAGTTCCGTTAAGTCTTGCATACACGGGTCGTAAGCACACACTAGTTTTCGTTGAACGTTGGTGACTTCATAATACTAATCTATGATAAACAATAATAATCTAATTAATAATGTTGATTATTAGTTGTGATTATGTGTTTTCTGAATTTATGGAATTTTAAATATGGTAACTTTGACAAAACCCCAACCCCTTGTCCCCCATTCGGCCGCAAACCCCATCTCACACCCCACTTTGCGAATTCAAGCTTCAATACACATAAACATTCGGATTTTGAGTGATTCAAGTGATTACAAGGTGTTCTACAAGTCTAATTGTTGATTCCCACACATCTGGAGGTTTGTTTTGATTAGTTTTTCATGTTGGTTGTTCTTGAGGAACCCTAATTCGTAAATGTTGATGATAATATGAAATTGATGGTGAATCCATGTTAGCATTGTTGAATTGATGCTAGATTAGGTGATTATTTCATGTATTGATATGGATTTGATGTTCTAGGTCATATTTGGTCAAAAATAGAAACTTTTGATTTGGGGAACTTTCAAGATTGATCAAATTGATGTTGTTTGATGATTGTATGATGTTAATTAGATAGTATGGATGCTAGATTACATTGATTATGCAAGAAATTGATGAATTTGAGGTGTTGTTCACAGGTTACTAATAATAGAAACTTTATTTTGCTTAGAATGTTGAATTATTGATGAATTGATGTTATGGATGTGTTCATGATGATGATTAGATGTTAGATTGTTGTTGTGAACATTGGGAATTCAAGAATACATGTTATAGTTCATACATTACTAAAGGTAGTAACTTTTTGGTTATGAAATTGATGAATCATGTTAACTAGGTGTTGTTGATCATGTTTAGATATGTTATGCACTTGATTAGGTATGAAATTGATGAAATTATGGTTGTTATGGATGATAGATCACTTTTTGAATGTTACTTTCCCAAAAGGGAACTTTATTGATGATGAACTTTGGATATCGTGATTTGGACATATTCTTGATATTAGGAGCATACTAGAGTGCTTATTGAGGATGCCTAATGTGATAGAATGTGTTAATTGAGTTGTATGGATGCTTGGTTGATCATATATGGTGTATAGATTTTGGTGATCATGTATGATGATGAATTATGATTAGTGATTAGGGAATCATGTTTGGGAGTGGAAATTGATCATTGCTGTTTATGTTGGATGGAATGAACTTGGTTAATGAATGTGATTATAATATTTGGTGGTATGATGATCTAAGTAGTACATATGGGTAATGTAGTGTCACATGTGATACATTTGTGTGTTAACCATGTATGATGTATGATTATGCTTGTTTAAATGAATTATCACCCATAATGTCACCAACGGGTCAAACAGGTCAACTGGGTCAAACGTGTCTATTTTTCTAAAACCTTGAGTCCTTGGTTTGTACAATACTTAGGGTTCCATTATGTTCTCTGTATACACGTACTTATGTACTTGCGTGTACTAGGTAGCCTCTGAAGGTTGTCTTTTCACTTGTTCTTGTCAAGTTAAACCCTAAGTATCCTTTACGCACATCAGGTGAGTTCATGCCCCACCCTTTTACATAGTCTCTTTTGGGGGAGATAGCATACTAGTAATATACAAACGCTTTATATATTTAAGTTGTGTATAATATTAATATAGTGCTGTTTACCATGGAAAAGTCCTCACACTTTTGAATTGTTAATATTGAATAGCGGGGAAATTTGGGTAGTACTACTGGGTCTGACGGGCCCCACCTGTGCGACTCGAGGTCAAACGGGTGCAATTTTGTCCTAATGAACTTTGTCACGACCTGGTAAGTCGTGGCAGGAGGCAATAAAATTATCACAGTCAGCTTCAATTGCGAAATCACTATGATTAATATTTATTGTTAATAGATTAGCTATCTGTTGCAATACAATGCTTATACATTACAACTGTTTAATGATTTATAATTGAAACGCAAACTCTTGAACTCACCAACCATTGTGTTGACTTGTTTAGTATGCTATTCTCAGGTTAAGGTTGCCAGTCACCTAGGAGCACGCACATGTCTGCATCATTGAGTTATCAGCGTTGTCTTAAAACACTATTTTGGGATATGTTTATTTTAAACAGTTATTCTTGGGTGTTTGCATTATGGTCGGGCGTGTATGTTTACGCATTTTTCATTATATGTTACTTTGATTTGGGTCTTCAGATTATTTAAACGCTTCCACACATTTAAAAGTGTAAGGCCCCGATCCCGGGCACCTCACGGTTGGTCATTCATCGCACATAAACATACTTTTGGTAAACATTCATAAACATCTTAGATAAGCAACAAATATTAAGTAAAATAACGCAGCGGAATTAATAAGAAATACATTCTCATTTCATCATAAAAGCTTTTACAATGCATTACGTCGTTGACCTGATTACAAAATACAAGCTTTCTTTACATTGCCTATCTTTACTATGATTGCTGCTGAAGCATATGAAACCGAGGATTTCATAAGTAATCCCGTTTATGTGAATCCTCAACAATCATAGGGTCATATACAGTGACCTCTAGTATAAAAATATTAAAAATTTTCATCATAAAGAAGATTCCTTAAGTAATCCCGTTTATCAAGATTTTTAAAGAAAGGTCCTTAAATAATCCTGTTTATCGGGATCCTCAAGGAACACTTGACACTTGCATGCAACATAATGTGTTGCATGCATTACGGGCCCATAATGCATGACGTTGCAGCATTATCAAAAGAAGAATGCCATCCCAAAAGAGCTGAGTAGCCGCCTCGTGCCATCCCCAGCAACACTACCTGCCAACTGGAAACACATAAAAAGTCAGCGTTGCTGAGTGAGTTCTAGCTTTATAATAAACATACTTCGTTTTCATTAAAACTATTCTTTCTCATGATCATTCATCATACATACACAGAGATAATATTCTTTATTATCTTCATCATTCGTTATTCATCATCATCTTTAAATTCTCATATGGATCCTGTCAGACTTTACCCACTTCATAGCACTCGACTATGATTACCGTGGTCGAATGACAAGGATCCCGTTTATCTTTGCTTGCACATTGAAAAGTGTTTGTACCAATACCATATGCTATAACCCGATCATTATTAGCTACTGGGCCGAAGTCAACATATGAACAACAAAACGTATGCCACAGTACTAGTAGGTAAGCGGTAGAGGTACCATGACCATGGTCAATCACAGAGAAAGACTAATCGCGTTATTCAATGCTTGCAAGACTTAATTCGTTCGTTCATTAATGCATGTATTCATCATCATCTTTCTTTTCATTCATTCATTAATACATGCATTCATCATCATGTTCCTCTTTCATTATCTTTCACTTTACGTTACATAATACTTCATTCATTCATTTTCATAATTCGTAAAGTTTCGGAAAGATAAACATACATAATCATAAGGAACATACACATAACATTCATTCATCATCATATAAGGCATCACACATATATATATGGTATACAGTAGGTATACCCATGCATCATCATCATCATCATCATGCCTATATTACTCGTTTATCCAAATAAATCAGATTACTAAACTTCATCCGCATTTCTCATCCTACCTCATCCGCATTGGTCTGACCATCCGCATTGGTCAATGCGGATGAGTAATACCTTAACCGCATTTCATGAACTTGTCCGCATTGGTCAATGCGGTTGGCAATTGCCTTACCGCATTTCATAGGTCGTCCGCATTAGTCAATGCGGGTGAGATGCCTTGGCCATTTCACTCCATTAGGACAATGCGGATGATGTAATGTCTGGTCCGCATTTCTTTAGTCTTCCGCATTGGTCAATGCGGCTCACTGCCTTGACCGCATTCGCTTAGTCATTCGTATTGGCTAATGCGGATGACCACCTTGGCCATCTTTGCCTTGGCAGTCCGCACTGAGCAATGCGGTTGAGTGTGGCAACCTGCAACTCAACCATTTTCATATCTCATTCATCATCTTAACATCTCTAAAGAACAGAATCATCATATTATGCATCTAGATTCACCTAGACATCATGTATACCATTCTAGTGCATACCGTAACAGTGTACCTATGAACATTCATGTGTGGACTATATATGTCAGTTCTGAAACGTTCACACCCACTTCCCGAACAGGTCGTATATACGTATACATACACATACATACACGGGTTAACACCCGCAACATGAAAACAGTTTTAAGATGTGTTCCAGCCCCAAAATCATTCAAAAATACGTAAAAGAAGGGGTCTTAGAACTCACATTGTGTTGCTGGGTATGGCTTCTTCGAAATCCGTAGCCGTAGAATCCAGTACCTCAAATTCGTCTTCTTCTTCTTCTTCTTGTTCTTCCTTCAAAACTCGTAGTCTGCTCTTTCTCTCTCTATAACTTTCGCTGATTTGGGGTTTGTGAGGGAAAGAGTGGACAGCCTTCCCTATGTATATCAGATATTTTCTTTTCTTTGTACTTTTTATACAAAACCCCCTTCCACTTTTCTTTCTTTTCCTTTCCTTCCAAAATGCTTTCTTTTCTTTTCTTCTTATTGTTTCTCTTTGTCTTAATCAAAATTTCGGGTGTTACAAAAAGTTAAACTCTGATTGTGTTTATTACTTCATATAGAGTCGTTCTGAGTAACTAATGACTGAGATCCTTGTTTGTCACGCACCTCGCGGTAAAACCCCGCACGTGGATCTTGAGGGTGTGACATATCAGGTCACACCCGGTCTAACGCGACTTTCGGAGGGTGAAAATTATCAAAAATGGAAGAATGACAATTTTGTTTTCATTTTTCTACAAAAAGAAAAAGAAATATTTGAGTGCAATACATATTATTAAAGCACATACCAGTGTACGTTTAATACCAACTGGAAATTCTTACGCATACGTTCGAGATCTATCACGACATATTTTATTACCAAAGATTACTAGGATGTTCCAAAAAAGATTAAATAATAATAACAACAGTAATAATAATAATATTAGTAATAATAATAGTAATAATAATACTTATAAATACCAAAAGATACATAACCAAAGAATTAACTTCGAAAAAATACATACGCGCGTGCGCACACACACACACACATATATATATACACATATATACATATCTATATATACATATATACATATATATACATATACATATATATATAGATATATATGTATATATATACATACATATATATATATATATGTATATGTATATACTGTAAGGCCCCGATCCCGGGACGCTTACAGCTGGTCAATCATTGCACATAAAAGATACATTTACAGATATTTCAAATAAAAATTGCAGCGGAAACCTTCAAAGGAGACATCTCATTTCATCATAAAAGCTTTTGCAAAGTAATTCATCGTTAATCAGTTACAAAATAGTCATAAACGGTGACTTTTAGTGGTAAGAGGATTCCTTAGGTAATCCTGTTTATGCGAATCCTCTACAAACGCCATTTTGTTTTAAAAATACATGCAACATAATACATTGCAAAAATATTAACAAAGAAATGTCATCCCAAAAGAGCTGAGTAGCCGCCTCGTGCCATCCTCGACAACGCTACCTGTCAACTGGAAACACATAAAAAGTCAGCGTTGCTGAGTGAGTTCTAGTTTTATAATAAAACATACTTTCTTTCATTAAAACCGTTCTTACATACATACATCACACAACATACGTACACGTAAATAATATTATTATTATCTTCATCGTTCATTCATTAGCTTTCATTCGTGTACTGTTCATCGTTAACATTCACGTTCATTCATAAACTCTTTCTTTCATTCATACGTTTCTTACCTTCATTCATACATTCATTACATGCGTTCGTACGTTCGTTACATTCATTCATACATTCAATACGTTCATTTGTACGTTCGTTACATTCATTTATACATTCAATACGTTCATTCGTATGTTCATTACTTTCGGTGACATGTACAATACCCCGAACATTGTGCACGAGTGCTGGTGCTGGACCTGTGATAATTAATTACGAACGTTGTGCACTACTACTGATCAAGTCACCTAGGGCAAGTACATGCACCGCTTATCTTTCCTCTTTCATTCTGGATCAATGCCATGCGCTATACCCCGAACATTGTGCACTACTACTGGTGCTGGAGCTATGATAATTAATCACGAACGTTGTGCACTACTGCTGATCCAGTCACCTAGGGTAAGCAGCAAGGATCCCGTACATATGGTCAATCACAAAGACTGAACCCCAGTGTGCATCCTTCGGGGTAGCAAACCCGCACACCGTTGAGCTAACACCTTCATTGGGTGTGCACCTCCATACATCTGCTTGCAAGCCTTTCTTACATTCATTCGTTCATTCGTTAATGCATGCATTCATTCATTACATTCCTCTTTTATTATCTTTCGCTTTACGTTACATAATACTTTCGTTACATTTATTAATCATAACTTGTAAAGCCATGGAAAGATAAACACGTATCGAATCAAGGAACATCGACATTTACAAGTCATCAGTATTCACCATCTATCATGGCAACATCATACTTAACATACATACATCATATATAACCATGCAACATCAAACACATATCATTACATGCCCATCATACCATTTGATGACCTCAAACGCCAATTTACATAACCCCTGGGAATCTCCTAGGTCAAAGCCTATCTTACTCATTTTCCCAGAAGTCAGAATTTTTCTAAGTGTTCATCCGCATTTGTCATCCGCATTAGTCTAACTCATCCGCATTTCCCATACTTAGTCAAATGCTCATCCGCATTGACTCACTTCATCCGCATGGACTTACTTTACTTATCCGCATTTCTTTGACCGTCCGCATTAGTTAATGCGGCTGTGTAAATGCCTTAGCCGTATTTTTCTTAGCCATCCGCATTAGTTAACGCGGTTGTGTAATGCCTTAGCTGCATTTTTCTTAGTCATCCGCATTAGTTAATGCGGCTGTGTAATGCCTAAGCCGCATTTTTCTTAGCCATCCGCATTAGTTAATGCGGCTGTGTAATGCCTTAGCCGCATTTTTTCTTAGCCATCCGCATTAGTTAATGTGGCTGTGTAAAAGCACCTGCAACTTAACCTGTGCCATTTTCAGATTTCGATCATCATCTTAACACACCCTTAGCACAGATCTACCATACTACACACTTGGAACAAACTAAATATCATACACATCATAAGAAAACACTTGAAAACATACATCAACAGTACCTAGTCGAACATCATACTGAAATACGTGGTTTGCCCTAGAAACCTTATGTCCATAATAGTCCCAAACGAATCATACACTTACACATACATTCGTGAACGGGTTTTTCACCCAAATACTCAAAAATAGTGTTTAGATGTGTTCCAGCCTCAAAATCATTCAAATACGTGTAAAACAGGGGTCTTAGAACTCACCTTTGCAGCTTTTGAGTATGGCTTCCTCCAAACTCATTTGCAAATTGAATCCGACTGCTTAGGAACCCACTAAAAACATACCCGAACACATACAACACACATAAGCGGAGATCCGAGGATGAGACCAGTCAAGAACACCATAAAAGCATGAATTCTTACCTTGAATTCGAATTCTTTCTTGTTCTTCCTTCAAAACCGAGAACTTGCTGCCCTTTCTCTCTCTAAAATCGAACGAGATGAAGTGTGCAGGAGATTATAGGCTACCATATCTCCTTTATGCACCCACTTTTTATTCTTTTTGTCCCTTTGACACGTTTTACCCCTCATCTTGGGAAAAATGTCTTTTCTTTCTCTTTCTTCACTTATTTTTTTGTTAAAAATAACCGGGTGTTACAAGTCCACCCCCCTTAAATAGGTTTCGTCCCCAAAACCTGTTATTCCTCGAACAAACGTGGGTAAAGCTGTCTCATTTCTTCTTCAGTCTCCCACGTAGACTCAGATCCCTTTCTGTGCTTCCATTGTACAGCACAAGTGGGACCACTTTATTCCTCAGCTTCTTCTCTTTTCGATCAATGATTGCCACCGGTTGCTCCACATAATTGAGCCGTTCATCCACTTCGATATCATCTAGTGGAACAATCATATTCTCGTCTGCTAAACACTTCCGTAGATGAGATACATGGAATGTCGGGTGAATTCCACTCAACTCATCTGGCAACTCCAATCTATAGGCCACCTCTCCAACTCGAGCAATAATTCGGAAAGGGCCTATGTACCTCGGGCTCAACTTACCCCATTTTCTGAACCGAATGATACCCTTCCAAGGTGAGACCTTCAACATAACCCGGTCACCCACCTGGAACTCAATCGGTCTACGTCGTTTATCAGCATACGACTTCTGTCTGTCTTTGGCTGCCTTCATGTAGGCCTTGATCTTTTCAAGTTTTTCAGTCGTAGCCTCGATCACCTCGACGCTCCCTAACTCTTTATGACCAATATCACCCCAACACACGGGTGTCCTGCATCTCCTACCATATAGCATCTCATAAGGTGGCATGCCAATGCTGGCATGATAGCTGTTATTGTATGAGAATTCGACTAATGGTAAGTGGTCATCCCAACTTCCCCCAAAGTCAATAACACATGCCCGAAGCATGTCCTCCAATGCTTAAATGGTCTTTTCTGACTGACCATCAGTCTGGGGATGATAGGTCGTGCTAATATGTAACCTCGTCCCATGGCATCGTGGAATTTCTTCTAGAATTTGGATGTGAACCGGGTGTCACGATTAGACACAATAGACACCGGCTCACCGTGACGAGTCACAATCTCCTTGATGAAAAGATCCTCCAACCTCTTGGATGAATAGGTCTCACGCATCGGTAGGAAGTGAGCACTCTTCTTCAAGCGGTCAACAATCACCCATATAGCATCATACCCTTTCGGAGTACGTGGCAGCTTCGTAATGAAATCCATGGTGATGTGCTCCCACTTCCATTCCAGTATATCCAAGGGTTGAATCTTCCCATACGACTTTTGGTGCTCGGCCTTCACTTGTAAACAAGTAAGGCACTTACATACTCCACCACGTCACGCTTCATACCCGGCCACCAGTAATCTTTCTTCATGTCTTGATACATCTTTGTAGCACTAAGATGAATAGAGTATCGAGTCTTGTGAGCCTTATCCGTAATCTTCACCCATAGATCCCCAGAACGAGGAATCCACATTCGTCCAAACCGGTTTCTAACACCAAATGTGTTTTCCCCTAATTCCGCGACCAGACCTCTCATTCTTTCGTAGTTAAGATGATCTTCCTTCAGTGCCTCATCTTGAAACTCTTTGACTTGCTTCATCACATCCGAGGTCATAATCAGCTGGTACGCCTTCACCCGAATCAGCTCGGGCCTCTCCTTTCGGCTAAGGGCATCCGCCACCATATTGCTTTGCCCGGATGGTAATGGGTTTCACAATCATAATCCTTTATAAGCTCCAACCATTGCCTTTACCTCATATTCAAGTCCTTCTGCTCGAAGAAGTACTTCAAGCTCTTATGGTCGGTGAAGATGGTGCACTTCGTCCTGTAGAGATAGTGCCTCCAAATCTTCAATGCAAAGACCACGACTGCTAACTCCAAGTCATGAGTAGGGTAATTAACCTTATGAACTTTCAACTGTCGGGATGCATAGGCTATAACCTTCCCTCTCTGCATTAACACGCACCCCAATCCCGAATATGAAGCATCAGAATAAACCACCAGATCTTCACTTCCCTCGGGCAATGACAGAACAGAAGCTTGGGTCAACCTCGTCTTCAGTTCTTCAAACGCCTTCTCTTGAGCTTGACCCTATACAAACTTTACATCTTTCCGGGTCAACTTGGTTAGTGGAGAAGCGATCTTTGAGAAGTCCTGAATGAATCTTCTGTAATAGCCCGCCAAACCCAAGAAACTTCGGATCTTGGATGGCGTCTTTGGAGACTTCCATTGCATCACCGCTTCCACCTTTGTCGGATCAACCATAATCCCCACCGGATTCACCACGTGACCCAAGAAATGAACTTCACACAATCAGAATACGCATTTGGAGAATTTAGCATACAACTTCTCCCTTCTCAACGTCTCCAGAACCTCTCGAATGGGACCGACATGCTCAATCTCGCTCTTCGAATAAATCAAGATATCATCAATAAACACAAACACTGATTTATCCAACATCGGCCGACACACTCAGTTCATCAGATCCATAAAAGCAGCTGGCACATTGGTCAAACCAAAAGACATGACAGGAAACTCGTAGTGACCGTAGCGCGTGCAAAAACCTGTCTTAGGGATATCCTGCTCTTTCACCTTCAGTTGATGGTAGCCCAATCGAAGATCTATCCTTGAAAAGCAACTGGCACCCTGAAGTTGATTAAACAAATCATCGATTCTCGGCAAGGGGATCGGTTCTTCACCGTCAACTTGTTCAGCTCACGGTAGTCGATACACATCCTCATACTACCGTCTTTCTTCTTTACAAACAGGACCGGAGCACCCTAAGGCGAGATACTCGGTCTAATGAACCCCTTATCTAGCAGCTCTTGCAACTGCTTCATCAACTCTTTCATTTCCATTGGAGCCAATCGATACGTTGCTTTGGCCACAGGTTGGGCGCCTGGTATCAAATCAATCTGGAACTCAATCTCTCGGTTAGGGGGCACTCCCGATAAGTCTTCGGGAAACACGTCTGGAAAGTCACACACAACCAGAACATCGGACAGTTGTAGTGTTGGCGTTTCTACATCCTTCACATAACATAAATAGGCGCTACATCCACGCCTCATACACTTTCCCGCCACCTCCATTGAGATCACCTTCGGAATCGCCGTGACCCGACCCCCATAAACAGTTACCGAACTCCTGTTAGGCGCTATCAGATGATCATCTTCTTTCGACACACTATGTTCGCCTTGAAGTCTGCCAACCAATCCATCCCAAGCACCAAGTCAAAACCACCCAAGGTCATCGCGAATGGTCTAACCGGAAATTTGTGGCCCTCTAATTCCACATCACAACCCTCTATCACCTCAAAAATCCTGGTAGACTTACCTATCGCAGTTTCTACATCAAATGGTACGTCAACACGTTTACTACTAACAGGCAATTTGGCACAGAAAGCAGTAGAAATAAAACTCCTACTGGCACCCGAATCAAATAAAACAGAGGCTTAAGTTTGGTTCACTAGAAACATACCGGACACAACATCAGGGTCCGTCCTAGCCTCCTCCTGCGTCATCGTGAATGCCCTGTCGTTTGCCCTCGGTCCTTCATTCCCCGTCTTCTCCACGCCGGAACCCGCAGCCCTCGGCTTCTTGCAGTCTTTATTCATATGACCACTTTCCCCACAGTTGAAGCACCTCATGCCCCTACACTCTCTAGCCATATGACCAGGTTTCCCACTTGAAGCAGACATTCAACCCCAGTCTGTACTCCCCACTATGCTCCTTCCCATATTTACCACACCTTTTCAATCCCGTACCTGGTGTGGCTACATGGCAGTCATCCACCCGTGCCTTCTTGTTACTCGTCGAGGCATTACCCCGACCAAACCTCTTCCCGTTCCAATTCCTGTCACCACCACCCTTCCTACTACCATCAGCCACCACCACCACTGCCCTTTCATCATACAAACTTCCGACCAAGTCCACCGCCGACCTAAAGGTGCTCGGTCGGGCGGCGATCATATGCTTGTGAATATCCACCGGCAAACCCTGAATATACCTCTTGATATTTCGCGACAGAGGTGTCACCTGGTCCGGCACCAGACGTGCCACTTCGTTGAACTTTATGGTGTACTGTTGGCCGGTCATCGTCCCCGCCTCCAGTTGCAAGAACTCTCTCAACCTTATCCATCTCCTGATAAGGACAGAACTCTTCGATCACCAACCTCCTCAGCTCGGACCACCTCATTTTCCCAATGGCCCTACTACCCTCGGCTTGGACTATGTTGTCCCACCAGCACAAAGCCGAATCTGTAAAAGAGTGGGTAGCGAACTTCACTTTTTGGTCCTCCCGGCACTCGCTGATATCAAGGACAACCTCCATTTCTCTCACCCATTGATGAGCAGCAGCAGCAGTGCCATTACCGTCAAAAGTAGGGGCTTGCTTCTCATAAAGCCCCGTAATTACAGCCTCGTGATAACTCATGCACAGGCTCCTCCTCCTCTTCCTCTTCATCATCAGAAAGAACCGTTTCCGGCTCTTGTTGCTTCTGTCTCCCTGAGAACCTATTCCTCTCTCTTCTTTCCCCTTCCCAGACAGCCTTTGTCACTTCGGTCACCACAGATGGTAAGATCGTCTGCATGACCTGATGTACCTTCTCAACCACTGCCTCCTTTACCGAGGCTCTCAAATTGGCGCTCTCGTCTACACCCTCCTGATGAGGGGTCTCAGGTTCTTCATGAACCACTTTCTCCATCCTAGGTCTTCCTCTTGTGGCCCGTGATTCATCACCACGTCCACCACCACCTTCACCACGTGAAGCTTTAGATGATCTACCACCGGCCATCCGCTAATACTCACTGAAAGATTCAAACACCAATACGGTCATTCAAGGGAATAGCTCCGTTTATGTCAAGTATAGTAAGTCCTAATTACAGTGGCCAGTTGTGATTAGCCACTTACTTTACACTTCGTACCCCAAGCATCACTTGTCCTGACTACATTAGTATCTAAATCTAACAGTAACACATAAACACATAACATGCGCACATAGTACCGGTTAACTTTTAGAAAATACCTGATGGCACACAGCTACTCAGATTGGCATTCCTTCCCTTTCCGTCCCATTCCAGTTTAAGTTAAGGTTTATTTTGAAAATTTACCCATTTCACTTAAACTTTGGCTCTGATACCAACTTGTAAGGCCCCGATCCCGGGACGCTTACAGCTGGTCAATCATTGTACATAAAAGATACATTTACAGATATTTTAAATAAACATTGCAGCGGAAACCTTCAAAGGAGACATCTCATTTCATCATAAAAGCTTTTGTAAAGTAATACATCGTTAATCAATTACAAAATTGTCATAAACGGTGACTTTTAGTGGTAAGAGGATTCCTTAGGTAATCCCGTTTATGCGAATCCTCTACAAACACCATTTTGTTTTAATAATACATGCAACATAATACATTGTAAAAATATTAACAAAGAAATGCCATCCCAAAAGAGCTGAGTAGCCGACTCGTGCCATCCTCAGCAACGCTACCTGTCAACTGGAAACACATAAAAAGTCAGCGTTGCTGAGTGAGTTCTAGTTTTATAATAATACATACTTTTCTTTCATTAAAACCGTTCTTACATACATACGATCACACAACATACGTACACATAGATAATATTATTATTATCTTCATCGTTCATTCATTAGCTTTCATTCGTGTACCGTTCATCGTTAACATTCACGTTCATTCATAAACTCTTTCTTTCATTCATACGTTTCTTACCTTCATTCATACATTCATTACATTCGTTCGTACATTCGTTACATTCATTCATACATTCAATACGTTCATTCGTACGTTCGTTACATTCATTCATACATTCAATACGTTCATTCGTACGTTCATTACTTTTGGTGACATGTACAATACCCCGAACATTGTGCACGAGTGCTGGTGCTGGACCTGTGATAATTAATCATGAACATTGTGCACTACTGCTGATCCAGTCACCTAGGGAAAGTACATGCACCACTTATCTTTCCTCTTTCATTCTGGATCAATGCCATGTGCTATACCCCGAACATTGTGCACTACTGCTGGTGCTGGACCTATGATAATTAATCATGAATGTTGTGCACTACTGCTGATCCAGTCACCTAGGGTAAGCAGCAAGGATCCCGTACATATGGTCAATCACAAAGACTGAACCCCAGTGTGCATCCTTTGGGGTAGCTAACCCACACACCGTTGAGCTAACACCTTCATTGGGTGTGCACCTCCATACATTTGCTTGCAAGCCTTTCTTACATTCATTTGTTCATTCGTTAATGCATGCATTCATTCATTACATTCCTCTTTTATTATCTTTCGCTTTACGTTACATAATACTTTCCTTACATTTATTAATCATAACTTGTAAAGCCATGGAAAGATAAACACGTATCGA